>OZ012738.1:486986546-487303815 GCA_963859935.3 Lathyrus sativus
TCCGAGAAAGCATCAGATGTGGGGAAATGGTTACAGTCATCAGAGGTTTTGACAGAAATGCATTGAACAAAACTCTGGGAAAGTACAACAACAACCATCAAAGACATTCAAGAGAGCATTGAATGAACTTTGGAATATAAACAGACATCCATCAGAGATATTCATAATAGCATTGAATAAGCTCCAATGGGGAATCAACAATCATCATCCATGAGTGGAATTGGATGGAAAAGAGTCACAAAATTCAGAAGGTCATTGAATAAGATGAGGAGAACTCGGGGAAATGTATCAGTGACAAACATCAGAGAGATCCAAAAAAGCATTGAATGAACTCTATAACACATGAAAACATCAGAGACATCCAGAAAAGTATTGAATGAACTCTGGAAAATATCAGAGATATTTGGGAAAACATCAAATAAACTCCAGAACACATCTAGAAAAGCATTGGATGGAAACAAACTTGAAAATATTCAGTAGTTGTTAATCAAAGTCACAAATAATTGAAGACGTCTCGAAGAGCGTTAGATGAAGACAAACATTCTGAAGATACATCTGAAACATTTAGAAAAGCATTAAATATACGGGAAAAGTTTTGAAGACATATTTGGAAGAACATCAGATAAGAAACATCATATCTGGAAGAACATCAGATAAACAAGGTCATATCTGGAAGAACGACAGATAGACATAAAAAGAGTTCTGGAAATACATTATAACAAAGTCTTATATGGAAGAACGTCATATAGATACAAAGGAGGTTCTGAAAAAACATCAGAGCAAAAGACACATCTGAAAAATCATCAGACGGTAAAAGTAACAACATTCTGGAAAAGCATCAGAAATGCAAAGGTATATATCTAGAAACTCATTAGGGAGTAAAACAAATTCTGGAAGAGTGTCAGAATCACAATGGAAATATCTGAAAAAAAATCAGAGAGATAAATATATTCGGTAAAACCTCAGATAGATTCTGGAAAAGCATCAGAATCAATAGGAATATCTAGAAAAACATCAGATAAGTTCGGGAAGAACATCAGAACAAAAGACTCACTTTGGAAAAATATCAAATAAATTCTAGAAGAACATCAGAACAAAAGACTCAATCTGGTAAAGCATCAGAGAGACAGACACATATGACATCCAAGAATGACATTAGACGCAAGAAGAATAGACATATCTGGAAAAACAATTAGATAAGAAAGGTTATATCTAGAATAACGTCAGATAGACACGACAATATATGTTTTGTAGGTGCTAAGTAAGTTGGACTCTGACCACAAGGAAAGACGTGGATAACAACACGACCTGTGGAGAATGCAAATAAGGATGAAACACTCTTGTTATGCATATATATATGAATTATGCCATGATATATGGTCAAATGTAAATGCAAATGTCGACGACATGGCTCGACTATTTTGGGGAAAAGACAAGACTGGAAGACTGATTCATCAACACGGAGATCACTGTCATTCTGCTTAGGGACTAAAGATGCTACTGATGAACGTATCTCTGTCATACTGGTAAATTGTATCAAGTTGATGGTCCTTGTAGGAAGGATGGAGAGTTGTTTAGGGATTTTTCAAGTAAACAACCTTATATTAGCTAACTGTTGTAGATGATTTGGTAATTGCTTCAGCTTATCTGATTCTGTAAATGACTATTTTTATTGTGCCTTTGGAAAGCTCGCCCCAGCATGAATCTTGAAAAATCTTCTGGATAAACCAATTCATAGAAATACTTGCACTAAACCACAAATCTTGAATTGACTCTTCAACAGGACTTTGGAAGGAACATGCCCCTGATAGGATCACTGACAAAGTTTCTTAACTGTTTGAAAATTCCTTGAGAGGAAAGCCAGTTTTCAAACAAAAGTTTTTGTACAAACATGGTAAATTAAAAGTTCATGCAACTTTTGAAATAAAAACCTTTTTTTGGAGTATGCAAAGTATATGAGCCGTTAGTTAGAACACGGCGATTCAAGATATTTAGCTTAGAAGTAAAGCAAAAGGTATGATGCCAAAACGAATGATCCGCAAAAACCTTTTGGAGTCAGTTTGCGCAACCTTGCTATAGTATGCTTTCAAAATAACCTTGCTTCAGTTAGGTCTTTTGAGGGTTGTAACGTGGCTTGGTTCACGGTTTATGAAGCAAAGGATAAAGGCTCAAAGTTTATTTGTTCCCACCCAATCTTCATGATGATCTTCAGTCCTATGCTCGGTTAACTCAGACTATGTGTTCAACTTCCCAAAAGTTGGAAATTGCACTGATGATAGTGATGATGGTTCAGAAGTCAAGGGACTCTTGAGAAAGTAGTCACTGCTCCCTTACAATAATTGATTGTTTTTGACATTGAGGATTTTTAGATTGAAGGATTAAAAGTTCTCCTCTTTTATCATCCCTAACTTTTTCCTGAACTATTTCTTTTAAAGCTTACAGTCAGCGAGATTCCCCAGTTTTGCCTAAGTCTCCTTCATAGGTTTTGACTTAGCGGGATTTTTCTTTTGATTTTTTTCTCCGAAGGAAAAGAGAGTGACTACATGGCTTAATGATTACGATGAACCATCATTGGCTTTCGACTTGAAGGAAACCTTCGAAACTTTCTTGATGTGTGCGAAAGAAAATTGTGAATGCAACCTTTGTATAAAAGGTGTCTTGCATGAATGCGCAACCAAGTTAACTAAGAACTACCTGCCCCAGGTTATGATTATGGGTTTTTGCAACGAAAGAAACTCCAACTTCTAGGCTAAAAAGGTTTGATAAGGGAATACCTTTCTTATTTCTCCGGTGTTTGAGGGATTAAAATAATGCCTTACATCGTCAGCAAAGTTTGATTGAAAGCATACCAGCATCAATTATGGGTACTATGTTTTCATCATCCTCTCTCAAGTATTTGCATATCAAAGTTTTGAACAAGTGGTAAAAATTTTGAAAAAAGAAAACATAAAGGCGCAAATAATAGACAAAATGAATTGAATCAAAAGTTGCAATGCTCATTTCATTAATTACGAAAGTACAAACATAATTTGAATACAAACAGCTAGTACAAAATAAAGGAAAATGCAAACAACAAGAAACATGACCTCAAACACAAGGATGAGTTGTCATGTCTTTGAGGAATTAGCTAGGATGAAGTTGAATGAAGCTTTACTTGGCGTGCTCTAGAAGAGGGTTACTTTGGACATTAGGATTGTTGTCACGAAAGCTAAGGATCCCGACCTTAATCAAATCACGCACTCTAGCCTTTAGTGCATAGAAATTTTCCGGATCATGGCTTGCGGCACCTTCATGGAATGCACAATGGATATTAGATCTGAATCCAGCTGGAAGAGGATTTGGAGGAGGAGAGAAATTCCTTGTAGTGATCAAGGATTTATGAACCAGACCAGGATAAAGTTCAGTGTACATAATGGGAATAGGTGGTTTGAAGATGGTCTGGGCTGCTGCTTAAGTTTGGGCTGTTGTGAAGTTTTGTGTAGGTTCCATTTGGTATATAGTTATGACAAGTGTATAGGTGGTTTGAAGATGGTGTGGGCTGCTGCTTAAGTTTGGGTTGTTGTGAAGATTTGCGTAGGTTCTTTTTGGTTCTACAGGTTGCTATATGATGGTGCATTACATGTTGCTATTGAAGGTATGGGTTGCTTTGTGTAGTTGCTTGGGCTGTTGTGCTTGGGCTGTTGTGGTGTTTGTTGCTTATGTTAAGGGGGAGTTTGTTTGGAATTTACTCTCCTTACTGTGTAGATTTTCCGTTGTGTTGTACTCCTTATTGGTTTTTATTTTTTCTTGTGATTTGTTTTAGCCAAAATTTGCCAAAGGGGGTGTTTGTTAGTTCTTGATTGGCATGCATTTTGGTAAAACTAGGTGTAATCACAAGATGTCCTATAGGATGTCATAACATTTGTCTATCAGGATCAGCAAGTTGCTTTGGACTTTTTAACAGGACTTATCTCATGATGTCAAACAAGATGTCTTGACACTCATGGACAAAACATTCTATATGAATATGTTTGTCTGTCCAAGTTTGTTGCATTGTTCTGGTGTAGAATCTGCGTGTTTTTAGTGGTGTTCTAAAAGCGTTTCTGATACACTTATTGTGGATCAAATTTGATTTGATTTGGAGTTATTTTCAGAAGATTGATTGAAGATTAGAAGAATGATTTGATTAGATCTGATTGATCAAATCAAATCTGCTTTATTGTTTCTACTGATGAAGCTTGAAATCTTCTCAAATCCTGCTGTTACTTTTGCCACAACCCAAGCCCATTCTACATTGCTATTTAAAGAAGCATAAACCCTAGCTTGGAGATTAGAGAAGCAAGGATTAAAAAGTGTGTGCAATTGTGTAAGGTTTAAGCTTCGTGTGTGTTAGTTTTGTGAGTCATTCACTCATTGGTTAATCTGTGAATTGGACTAGGTTGTTAATTATAAATTGTTCAATCAAAGCTTGTAAGCAAGAGTGCATTGTACTTGATTGAAGCTTTTAAGCAAGATCAAGTTGTGGCTTTGAAGAGTGTCTTCTAAAGTCTTCTTTTGTTGATTGATATCACTAATGTGATTAAGGGGGAGTGCGAGGTGTCTAATATCTAGGAGTGTCCTATGTAGAAGTTGCACTGGTAGTGATTAAGTGAGGGGTTGTAAACGGGGGAGTTTAGCTCTGAATTGATACTACTAATAGTGGATTTCCTTCCTGGCTTGGTAACCCCCAGACGTAGGTGTGTTTTCATCGAACTAGGTTAACAATTGCTGTGTCTCTTTACAATTGTTATTTGTTTATCTTTGTTCTTATTATACAGATATTTGTGTCGTGAAAATCACCTCCGACATGTAATATCTGATACCAGAATTTCAATATCTGATTCTCACTGAAATAATAGTGTAGTAGTCGAGGGAACAACTTGTTATGCAAGTTTGAAGGTTTCTCTTTTTGGAAAAATGATTCAAAGTTGGTACAAGTGAAAAGAAAACATGTTTGGCTTGAAATGGCAAAGTTTAGTAAGGAAAAATGAGGCCTCATGCGTGTGAAATTGGTATGAACACATTGCTGAAAGACAAGTTGAGAAAAGATGCCAAAATCTTTCATTAACCATGCCTTGGACCAACTTCCATGTCACCCACTTTAAACTATAATAACTTGATGAATAAAAGCCCAATGATGATGAAATTTGTATGGTTGGAAAGGCTGGAGATAGATCTACAACTTTCATGTTGTAGGAAACTTGAGATAAACCTTGGAAAGTCATGAAAGAAGTGATTTAAAATCATGTTTCAAAATCTGCCTAGGATAACTTAGAAAAAACTCTAAGTTAAAAACTTTGACATAATTGAAACCTTATCTTTGAATCCACATAACTTGATATGTTTTGATTCAATGGAGATGTTCTAGTAATGGATAGAAATATTGGAGAATGATCTTCAACTTTCATGTTCAAGGGAAATTGATTTGAGGTCAAGAACTTGGTGAAAAGTGCCTTGGAAAGTAACCCCAAAAATCTGCCTAAACTTGTCCGCTCTTGACAACTTTAAAACCCTAACTTGGGGAGATAATAACTTGAGCTCTACACATCTAATGAAGATGATCTAGTACTCAAAGGAAATCTTGAAGAATGCACCATAACTTTCATATTCAAGGAAAAGTCATTTGAAGCTTGGATAATCATGTAAGATAGGCTTGAAAACATGTGCTTCAAGCTGAATTCCATACTTAGAAAAATTTCAGCTTACCTCCTTTTTTAGGTCTCTGTAGTCAACGCACATCCGCACATTACCTCCTTTTTTAGGCACAGGTATAATGTTGGCGACCCATTTAGGGTATTTTGATACTGCCAAGAATCCGGCATCAAGCTGCTTTTGTACTTCCTCCTTAATCTTAAGGGCCACGTCAGGTCGAGTTCGTCTCATCTTCTGCTTTACAGGTTGACAATCTTCCTTGAGCGGCAATTTGTGCACCACGATGTCTGAATCCAATCCGGGCATGTCTTGGTATGACCAAGCAAACACATCTGCATACACGCGTAGGAGCTCGATCAGTATTCTCTTCACGCTCTCTTCTAGGGAAGCGCCTACCTTGACCTCTTTCTTCTCCTCTTCTGTTCCAAGATTAACAACTTCCAATGATTCTTGATGCGGCTGAATGATCTTTGATTCCTGCTTTAATAGTCGGGCTAATTCCTCGAAGAGTTCACAATCTTCTTCACAATCCTCGTCGGCGTGGTAGATTGGATTATCAAAGTCATATGGAACCGTAGCAGTATCGTTATCAATGGAATCTGGGGTGGATCTGCATGATTGGTGATTTTGTGCTTTATTTTGAGAAGATGAAAAAGAAAAATGCGAGAAAACATTTCCATTTATTTATGCAAAAGTAAAAAAGAAAGACAGGGAACACAATTGAATGCAAAGAGGTTCATTTCATTCATGATAAACATTATTTGAAAACATGGGGGCCCTACAAAATAATCCTTATGCCTTGGGCAGAGCATAGGATTTGAAAGCAAAATAAGGAAAATTACTCTTCGACAAGGGTGACCTCCGGTCTTTCCGTAACAGTCCAATTGTTGATTTGTTGATTCGGTGCCATTGGGTACACCATGCAGACTTCCTTTAGTGCATCATCTTCAGCTTCTACAATGGCCACCTGGTCATCCACCATATGTCCACCACTAATAAAGGTAAGTGGAGAAATGAACCTTTTGCCCTTGTCAATGGTTGTCTTCTGCTGATCTTTGTGATTTCCTGGGTAACCCAAACCAGTTCTGTTTTTGTTGATGGGTAGCTCCAACACTCTTCCCCAACCTTCGGGGTGACCAGCCTCAATTACGGTCCTTGCGTCCTTCTAAGTAACCATAGGGGGTCCTGACCTTTCTGATTTCTTTTCCTCCTTCTTAGCAGGGATCATTTCCACACTTATAACATTGAATGCTTGAAAAGGGGTCTCATGAACTTCCCCTCCTACTTCAATATAGCGAAATGAAGACAAATGGCTTACTAGCATATCCTCCTCTCCCTCGATGACGACAAGCTGGTTATTAACCATGAAGTTTAGCCTTTGGTGAAGAGTGGACGTTACAGCACCGGCCGCATGAATCCATGGACGACCTAGCAGGCAACTGTACGCCGGGTAGATATCCATCACATAGAATGTGATAATGAAAGTGTGAGTTCCTATTTTGATGGGGAGATCAACTTCCTCTATCACAGTCCTTCTTGCCCCATCGAAAGCTTTCACTATCACTGAACTGGGTTTCATCATCAATCCTTCAATGGTCAGCTTGGCCAATGAAATTTTTGGTAAAACATTTAAGGATGACCCAGTATCTACCAATACTCTCGACAACACAACATCAACACATTCAATGGAGATGTGCAAAGCCTTATTATGGTTCTTCCCCTCGGGGGGCAACTCCCCCTCATTAAAGCTTAGAATATGTGTGGAGGCAATGTTCGATACCACTCCTTCAAATTGTACAACGGATATTTCTTGGGGAACATGAGCAGTCTTCAAGAACTTGATCAACGAATCTTGATGGGCAGGGGAGCACATTAGCAATGACAACATGGAAATCTTTGAAGGCGTTTGGTTGAGCTGGTCAACCACCTTATAATCGCTTTTTCGGATGATTCGTAAGAATTATTCGACATCTTCATTGGAACTCCTTTTTTGAGTAGAAGTATGCCCCTGCTCAATCGTTGGCTGCTTTTCACTTGTACCGTTTGGTGGTGGTACGGGCGCAAAAATCCTCCCACTTCTGGTTATTCCACCGGTCCCAACCATGTTCTCTACAGAATTATCAACTTTCACAGCATCCTCTTCCACCTTCTGCCCATTAATGTAAACAGTTGGCTCATATTTCCAAGGGACAGCCTTGGTGCTCTCAAAAGGGAAAGGAGCAGGTGTAGATATCACTAATGGAGCAAGTGAAGGTGGAGACAATGGAATCTCTACTTAGTCATATGGTATTTGCAATGGTTCACGAACTTGATTGTATGGGGTCTGAACAGAATGCCAATCGTAATCACATGGGATTTCCAAGGGCGCACGAGGCTGATCACATGGAATTGTTAGTGGTACAACATCATACTGAATTTGTAGTGGAACTTGGGTAGGATACCAATCTTCATCATACGTAATTGTCAAAGGTACAGGATTTTGACCATACAAATTGTTCAATAGTTCTTCATCATAAGTAAACTCCATTGGATCATAGGGAATATCAAGAGTGGCCACTTCTTCAGCACTAGGCATATGTTCTATCAATATAACACCTTGATCTAACAAATTTTGGATGCCCATCTTCAATTCATGACAGTTTTAGGGATCTTTCAAACAGTGTTGGCAATCCTCGGTACATCCTGAGACAATATTCTTCATTAGCAATTGTTCTTTAACAATAGCAAAGGGAGTCTTCATTTGGTCAACTTTTGATACCAACTTCTTTCTTTTAGATTCTTCAACCATGTTTGTGGCATGGTGCGGCATTGGATTTTTAGTCACGTTGGGAGTGTTCTTTGTGAAATTGATGGCTTTTGAATCAATGAGATCTTGTACCACGTATTTCAAAGTTTTGCAATTTTCAATGTTATGTCCGGGAGCTCCAGAATGGAATTCGCAATGGGCATTTGCATCATAGCCGGGAGGTAGAACAGCTGGGGGAGCCTTCATTTCTCTTAACTGCACCAATGAACCCCTAAGCAAGAGCGGAAGCAACCTAGCGTACGTTGTCGGAATAGGATCAAATTTTTTCTCAGGTCTCCTTTGTCTTGGTGGACCTTGATAATAGTTTTGACGTTGTTGTTGATAGGGAGCTTGAGCAGCCGGTTGACTTGCGGGTATGGAGAGAGGCTGATTTGGAGTAACTGCGGCCGCATGATGATAAGAGCCTTGGTATGCTTTGGCCTTCCCCTTGTCCATCAAAGCAGCGCTCCTTTCGCCTTCCCTTTTCCTTGCAAAACCTTGGTAGGGCTTCTTAGAAGCTCCATCATCAATTTGAATCTTTCCAATCTTTAGCATATTCTCTATCCTCTCACCAGCCATCACTAAATCTGAGAACACAGTAGATGTGCATCCCGCCAAACGTTCTAGGAAAGGACCTTGAAGATTCCCCATGAACATGTCGGTCAATTCTCTTTCAAGAAGAGGAGGCTGGACTCTAGCAGCTAAGTCCCTCCACCTTTGGGCATAGTCCTTGAACGCTTCACCAGATTTCTGGGTCAAGCCTTGGAGTTGTGTGCGATTAGGCGCCATGTCAGAATTGTATTGATAGAGTTTCAGAAATGCCTCGGCTAACTCTTTCCAAGTCTTGATGTGCGTACCTTCTAACTGCATGTACCATTCAAGGGAAGCTCCACTGAGGCTATCTTGAAAGAAATGCATTAGTAGTTTTTCATCATCAGAGTAGGCAGCCATTTTCCTACAATAAGATCAGATGTGAGTTCGGGGACAACTTGCCCCTTTGTATTTTTCAAAGTCAGGGACTTTGAACTTGAGTGGAATCTTAAGACCGGGTACCAAACACATATCCGCAGCCTCTAACCCAAAAGTGCTTGGGCCTTGTAGTCCTTTGACCGTCTCTTGCAAGGCGAGTACCTTCTTTTCCAAGTCAGTAGTTGGTGTTCCAGAACCGTCTGCAGCCAAGTCATTGTGAGAGTTGTAGAAACCTTCGTGATCATCAAAGTGGATTTGAGGGGTAGTCGTACCACTACGAGGAATAGGGATTGCGCCTGCGCCAACAGGAGTAAGGATCGTGCCACCAGGAACGGGGATTGCATTTGTAGGAGTAGGAATGACATTGTCAGGAGTGGGAGTTGAGCCTACAGTAGTAGGAACTAGAGTGTTGGCAGCGTTTCTCTCCATAGCTTGCTTCATCTCTTCTTGTCCTTTAGCCATAGCCTGGATGACTTCCATCAGCTGGCCCATCTGAGTCTTCATGTGTGTTATCTCGTCTCTGAAAGCGGCTTGAGTATGCTCAATTTGATCCATTAGTAACCTTTGCTTGCCACGAGTGTAGTAGGGATGTCGGGAAGTCAACTTGTTTACTGTGAATGAAGGTCAAGTTTTGGTAAGTTTTGGTTTTGTTTTTATGAAATGCGATATGATGCATATGGAATGCATATGAATAATGTTATACGCAAAGCTCTTAGTAACCTTGTTAGTTATTGTTGAGAATATAAACATTTTCCATTGCAATTAATCAGAAGAGACATAATAGAACAAACTCTCATTTCATTAAGGCTTGAAGCCAAGTTCAAATACAAAAGATACACTTCTTAAGCAAATTACAAATCGACTCTAAATGTGACTCCTTGGGCTCTGCGAACCGCCTCTAAATCTGTAACAAGTTCCCCCATTGTTTCCTTGCAAAACTTCACAAAGTCGAACACAGGGACATGAGTGTTTTCAGGAGTCATCACTTGATCGGCTATCTTCAATCTTTCAGGGATCTGCTGAAGCACAAAGTTGGGGAATCTCGCCAAGTTTATGAATTTGTTCTTCCACTCCTCATAGAGAATTTGGAGATCATGGATGATGTCATCTCTCTGAAGTACCGCAGCTTCTGCCTGACGACAACTTTCTTCCCAATAGTGGCAGCTATCCTTCAACTCTAGATATAGCTCATCATATATTCCATCTTTCAGTCTTCAGATTTCTTCGATAGCTCTACCCAACTGGTACTCTGCTTGTACGAAATCTCGCTGCGCATTCTCCTTTTCCAATAGCTCACGAGCTAATTGAGCTTCGCAGCCTTTCATAATTCCTTTCAACTTGTGAATATGAGCTTCAAATTTTTCCCTTTCATCTTTCTTCACCTGGGTGGCTATTCTCACATCATTTTCTAAGTCTCTGACCTTTCGCCACACTTGGTCCAATTTTTCATTTTGGTGATCCAAGTCGGCGTTGGCATTTCCGAGAGCTCCACCAACCCATTCTTTCTTTCCTTTCTCTTCCCTAGCCCTTTTCTTGCTATCCTCGAACATTTCTTTCAACTCTTTGCTTTTGTCTTCCCAAACTTCGCTTTTCTGCTTAGTCTCGTTGAGTCGAATTCGAAGCTGAGTATTCTCATCTTCAAGTTCTTGGATTTTAGCCTTAAGTTTCTCCATATCTTCGGGTAGGATAGGCTCAGGCTCAGGATTCGATGGGAAAGCAGATGCATCAAAGACAAAAGGTAATCTGACCTCTTTCACTCTCTCTTTCACCCATTTGACATAAGGTTCACGAGCAAGGATGTTCTTCCGCCCATTGTCTGGATTGCTTCTTTGGATGTTTACCCATGCTCTTCTTGCCCTTCGTACATATGGATCACTTGGATCGGCCGTATTGACAAGGAACGACACCAAATCTTCTTCTTTAGGAGGGCCGTCCATGGAGTGTCCAAACTGTCTCTTGAGTAACACCGGGTTGTAATTGATGCAACCTCGCGTCCCCACAAGAGTCACGTTGGGAAATTCTCCATAAGAGAAGATAATATCTTTGGTTTCCCATTCCCTCTTGTACCATGTGATGGAACTAGTGGTGAGTGAAGCAAATCTTTGAGGCCATGAGAGTTCCTTGGAAGCAAAAGGACCTTTTTCGGGTATGTTGGTCCTTAGCCACTTATGCAAGAGCGGGGCACAACAAAGGAACATTCCACCTCCTTTTGTATGTCTTGTATGGAGTGTGTGGTAGAAGTCACCTAAGAGGAAAGGCACAGGGTTCTTGGTCAAGAAGATTTCCACAGCTACTTGCTCCACACAATTTTCCCCATTTGGAAACATCACAATTCCATAGACCAAGAGTGCCAGAATTGAACCACATATTTCCCATTTCTCTTCCTTGGCATACTTCCACGCTTGTTCTTCCAAGAATTTCCTCGAGAAACCCCTAGCTCCTTTGGGTGCCCAATTGGCTATCACATCTGATGTGGGAATCCCTAAGGCAGAAGCCACTTTTTTCAAAGTGAAATCTTCTTCGAGCTTGGGAAAAGGATTGTGATCTTTGATGTAGAGGTTCAAAATCTTCTCAAATTCTTCCAAAGTAGGAGCTATCTGAAAATCGGCGAAGGTGAAACAACGGAAATACGTGTCATAGTACTGAGCCAAGGTTGTGAGAACTTCAAACTCCACCTTCTCTGTCAACAGATCCAAAATTCTCCCATAAGAAGAGTGAAATTTGTTGTGCTTGATGGGAGTAATCTTGGCAATTAGAGCTTTTAGACTGTCGATTGAAGGATCTTTGTATTTGAAAGTGAAAGTACTCTTTTGGTCGGTCTTCTTGTTTAGCTTCATTGTTCCTAAATTCACATTCATCATGAATGCTTCTGAAAGATGCTTATATCTACAACAAGAACAAGACACTAAGAGCTTTGTTTTTATGAAGTATGCATGTATGAACGGATGCAGAATTCGAGCATATGGGTTCATAAGTCCGTGGTATGGATAGGGCCGATACGGACTGCTTTATAAAAAAGGTTCTCACAAGGTTTGATCTAGGGTTTAAATAGGATCCCAAAGTCATGGATTCACATGACTGTTCATCATACATGACATGAATATGCCGGAAGATGACTCCATCACATGAATCTCTTTTGGGTGAGGTCCTCGTACCGACCCACACGAGAAGAACTTCTCGGGGACCCATACTACGAGACACATCGATATTGGGTTCTAGACAAGGATTTCAGGGTCATGGACTTTCTTGACTGTTTGTTACGTATGTCAGTCATTGCCAGGCAACAACTCCATCAAGAAAGTTTCTTCTGAACGAGGTCTTCGTATCGATCCACACGAGAAGAGCTTCTCGAGGACCCATACTACGTGAGCATCAATCTTAGTTGGCCAAAGGTTTAGGGTTCTAAAAGGTCCTTAGAGTAATGGATTCTTGAGAAAACGTTGATCAAACACGCCAAGAGCTTGACGGTTCTCATCATTCTCAAATGAATCTACTCTAAGCGAGGTTCTCGTATCGACTATTACGAGATGAGTATCTCGGAAGCCCATACTACTCAACTTCTCCTATCTCAATTTTAACACTCTAGACTCGGGTATAGAGTCTTTCCCTCAAGGTTTTCCACAAAAGTTTTCAATCCATACCAAGAACCAATGAAACCAAACACAGTGAGATACAATTGAAAAAAAAAACAAGGAAAGCGATAACAAGCAAAAAGGAAAGAACCCAAACACGCAAAAACAACCTAGGTTAGGCTTGACTCGCTTAGGCAAAAAAATCCCCAGCAGAGTCGCCAGCTGTCGCTACGTGAAAAATGACACAGAGTCGCCACCGGATTTTATTTATCCCAAGGAGGGAAAGGGAAATAGCGATAAAACCTTTGGGAAAAGAGCGTAGTCATCGCAACCAAGTCTTAGGGTTCGGGAGTCGGTTATGCGAGGGGAAGGTGTTAGCACCCTCTCGCATCCATCGTACTCGATGGGAACCTCCTAGGTTGTTTGGCGTGAATGGGTATTTTGTTCTAAGAGTTTGCTTGTTTAAAGAAAAGAGGGGTTGGTTTATTTATTTTAATGCTCGCCAAGGATTGTGGCCCTTGTGCCTACGTATCCTCACTTAAAAGAAGTGAAGAATCAGAGCTCCGTAGTTCGGAGGCTTACGAAATAGTTGTTTGTTGGTTGATTTTATACCTTGAAAAGGGTTTTCGATTGATGCCCTAAGGTGAAAAATAGTTTGATGAGTTGATGTTATTTTTAGGTTTTTCTTAGAGAAGAATCTATTCTTGACTAGGATTATACAAAAGACTTTGGATAGAGATGAATGTCTCGAATAACCAAGTCGAGCGCCTTGTATTCAAAACATTCGGAACGAGTGTAGGAGGATTCCATTCTCATTCCTTCTCTACCACTTTAAAGCTCATGGTGCATAATTCTAATCGTATATTTTATTGTGTTTTGGATTTTTATGAGAAAAGAGGACCACTTGACGTTGGATCAAGGTTTATTGTTTGTAAAAAGTATTTGAGGTGATACGAACAAGGTCGATGGTGGTGCACAAGGCAACTGACTTACAAGGTTAAAAATGGCTCGACAAAATCGAGAGTTTATTTTCGAAAATGGTTTTTGGAATCAAAAGTCAACAAGGACAATAGCAATATTCACACTAAAATCATGCAAACATATGGGGTTAGTCGGCTAAAAAAATCGAGACATGCAAAAAAAATGGCACGAAGTGCCATCAAGTGGTAAAATAGTGGTGTAATGTCGAAAAAAGTGGTAAAACAGTGGTGTAACACGGGTGGCCGTGTTGTATGACACGACCCGTGTCATAGGGTACCTGCAATGTGAGTTTTTAGGGCATGACAGAGGTGTGACACGGGTGGCCGTGTTGTGTGACACGGACCGTGTCATAAGGTCTGGGATAAAACAAATTTTTAAAGCCAAACAAAGGTGTGACACGGGTGGCCGTGTTGTGTGACACGGCCCGTGTCATAAGTCCAGGATATTTTGTGGTAAGAAATCTCAAACAGAAGCATAACACGGGTGGCCGTGTTGTGTGACACGGCCCGTGTCAGGGGTCCTGGTCCTTTTATGTCATGAAAATGCAAACAGATGCGCAACACGGCCGGCCGTGTCGTGTGACACGGCCCGTGTCAGGCTACCAAAGCAAAAACCCTAACTTTTTTCTTGTGTCTCTTTCGTTTTTATGGTTTCTTGAAAAGGGTTTCTTGGTCCCTATTGGGACCTTACATGATATATCCAGTACAACAACACACAAGAGAGTAAATGAAATGAATATAAAAGCAAAAAAGTAAAGAGAGAAGGGTTTGAAGAAGTGGATACCAAGAGCTTTCTATCCTTCTTGCAAGTACTCCAACGACCTTTGTTGGATGTGCTCTCCACTCTTCACTCTATATTGTGATGATTCTTCTTCTCAATGGTCCTCTTATGCTTCTATATCACTCTCTTTTTCTGGTTTTTTAGGGTTTCTATTACTCTCTCTATTTTTCTGTTTTTTTCAATGTGTGTGGAATGGATGTTGAATGAATCAAGAGTCCCCTCCTTTTGTTTACAGCCCCCTCCTTTTATCTCAGCTCCTCTAGGGTTTTCCCTTCTCCCCACATATCATATTTTTCATGGAGTGGTGTCTCTTACCACCTTTTCTCATGCCACTCTCTTTCTTTCCATTTCCATGCAAGAGCTATGCTGCATTTTTGCTATTGCACTTTGCCTATGCTATTTTTTCTGCAGCACTTTGTGCCTTGAACCCATTTTGTTGGCTTGTGCTTGGACATCTCCTATTGGTCAATGCTACCACCTTTGACAGCATTTTGAAAATTCTGATATGTAGAAGCATTGTCACATGTTATTCCCTTGGTCTTGTGACATGTGATCTTGTGACATGAAGAAATTTGTCACCTCTTGCATGAGACTGTTTTCCATGATTAAACATGCATAATCTTGGTCTTAAAACATTCCAATCTTGATTTAATTCTTGCATATTTCTTGGATGTTTATAAGCATAATGTGGACTTGGTGTGGCATTACCATAACATGAATTTGATTAGAAGCTTGGATTGAGACTAGAAGTAGCTTATTTTTCTAAGCATTATCAAGTGCTTGAGACTTTGCAATAAATGTGACATTTTTGCAAATGTCATGAAATTTTTCTTTGCCATATTCTTGAATCTAGTCTTGACTTCATTAATTTTGAACTTTGAATTATACACTTGTGATCTTGACTCATGCTTTGCAAATTTGAACTCCACTTGTTCAAGAATGTTTGAAACAAAATTGGGTGAAGCAATCTTGAAATATGCCTTGCATTTCATGGTCATTAGGAATATATCTTGCATATCCTAATATTTTGTCAAGTAACTTCTTCTTGAAGAAATCCACATGATTAGACTTTCCAATTTAGATCAAACCTTAGATAATGAACCTTTTCTTCCATGTAGTCCAAGATAGACAAGTTATCTCATTTGAAATGGAAAATGACAAATCGACCCAATCCGTACCCACATGCTCGATATGCAATAAAATGATGTATGATATGGCGAATGTAGGGTATAAAGGCTAAAGGCGAAAATGAGGGTGTGACAAGTTGCAAAATGGCTAGAATTAGGGTTTTCTACACTTATAAAATATTTCTACAAAACCTTAATCCAACAAAACTCCTAATTTTATGTTTCTTCTTGAATTTTCTTGTTCCAAACACATGAAAACACTTGAAAGCATATAAATACCCTTGGTTGACCTTGAGATCCAAGATTTTGACCCTATTGAACCACAATTGACTTTTGTTGACCAGATGAAACCCTAGGATCATGTCCACTGATTGAAGCTCTTGTGATGGCTTGTGATGAGACATAATCCATGTAGAGGACCCTCAAGATATGTATTGTGCTTTAGAATCATGTCTTGCTCAAAGAAACTAGCCACAAATGCCTTTTGAGCCAAAACTCTAATCTAGTTGCCCACAAGATAGAAGGAGGTGATAAATGCGTGAATCCTTGATTTAAGTGGTTGTGGGGCTTGTCTTGATGATGATGATGACCTTGTGATTTGAGGATACCACAAGGTTGAGAATGAACCGTTGCTTGAGGTTTGAAGATGAAACTCTTCTCTTGAGTGTTGAATCAAATACTTTGATCCCCTGTCTAGAACCAATGCTATGCACTAATGTTGATGCAAAATGATATGAAACATAAGCCAAGATATAAGATAAAGGATGGACAAATTTTTGGGTGCTACAACTGCCCTTATTCAAACAAACAATGAATACTACCAACCAAAAGTTAGGATCGTCAACGAGAAATACCAACCACAAGATGGAATGAAAGGATACTAACATAAAGTTAGGATTGCCGAAACACCGACCAAAGGCGAACACAAAGAAAATAAAGACTACCAACCAAAAGTTGGGATCATCCACACAAAAACAAAAGCTACCAACCAAAAATTGGGATCACCTGGAAGGTAGACTACCAACCAAAAGTTGGGATCATCCACACAGAAACAAAAGCTACCAACCAAAAGTTGGGATCACCTGGAAAGGAGACTACCAACCAAAAGTTGGAATCGTCAACAAAGCTATGCCAACCAAAATTTGGAATGAAGGCTACTAACCAAAAGTTAGGATCGCCGGAACGCTGAACGAAGGTGAACTTACCACAACAAAGACTACCAACTAAAAGTTGGGATAACGACTCCGCAAGGGAAACAATAGAGGATTACCAACCAAAAGTTAGAATAACATCAAAGGAAAGCAACGGACTACCAACCAAAAGTTGGGATAACATCAAAGAAATAGCAGACTACCAACCAAAAGTTGGGATAACATCCAAGAAACAACGAACTACCAATCAAAAGTTTAGATAACATCCAAGAAACAACGGACTACCAACCAAAAGTTGGGATAACATCCAAGAAACAACGGACTACCAACCAAAAGTTGGGATAACATTCAACAAAAGATACCAACCAAAAGTTGGGATAAATTGGGTATACAGGAAGTAGAATAAAACGACTTACGACCTGAAAAGAAAATTCCACTGGGGGAAAGATAGGTTTAAACAAACAAACTCTGCTGGGGAGTAAAAGTAAGATGAACACATTTATCAACAACTTTTTACTGGGGTAAAGTACCATAAATTCCCATGAGTTATGCCCTTATCTGCTGGAGAGATGTCTGGCAACAAAAGTATAAAACCTGGCTTATGCTTCGGATGCATATGTTTTAATATGACATAATGCTCCATACGAAATGGAAATGTTACGGGTTTGAGAGGATGCAATGCAAAAGATATGTAAAAGAACACCACCAAAAAGTGCTGAGAATATCAGCAAACAAACTCTACTGAGGAAGACCCACTGAACAATCTTCCTAAATGTAACCTCTGTTGAAAATTCCACTCTGCTGGGAATTAAGAATAACGTCTATTGGGAGATCGTCCCAAAAATTTAATCCTGAAGAATGCCAATGACCATTGGACTTTGTTGAGGATATCAGCCATCGCTGATTTACTCGTCAAGAGAATCAACATCAATCTCTACTTAGGGAGAGAAGTCAATAGCGTAGATCCTGTCGGGCAATAACAATAACTTTACTCTACTGTTGGGGAATAATCTCAGCCTTACCCTTCTGGGCATAAGTGCACATCGTTGCTGGTGAGATACCTCTGATCTGACAACAGTACTCTGTGAGGAGACAAAATCTCTGCTACGGAATAGATGCCTGATTGCATATCAATACCCTGTCCGATGTAGTCAGCTTCTGAATACTTGCTGGGGAATATAAATCCAACTGGCTGGGAAACACAAAACCCTGAACTCCTGTTGGGGGAGGCATAATTCACCATGCGCTGCTAATATTGTTAGAACTTTACTGTCAGGGGAAAGTTTTTCCGAGGAGAGAATCATGCCATCCTACAAATAAACAAAATGCAATAGGATGTTCTATGTATGCGAAATGGCCACCTCGGTTACCATTCATGACACATATCGTTCAAGAAAAATCATTGTTTTTAATGTGCACTGTAAAGCCCCAATGTGATTTTGGTCAACAAAAGTCAAGCAACTTCCAAGATATTTTTGACCTAGAAGGATGTTTCTCCTCACTTTGACCCAAACATGAAAGTTGTTCCCTATGAGCTTAGCTTTCCAAAAGGTACTAGAAGTCCTTCATATGATTTGTAGAGCTTAAGATATGAGGTTTGCAAGGCAGGGGTATTTTGGGAAACTTTGGTTATAGGTCATTTTGGCTATAGGTCATTTTCATGACTTTGCACACTTCAAATGGAACTTTCTCCAACATCAAACTTGTTTCAAATGACATCCTTTCCGTCATCAAACATCAACTTATCATGGGTTTGGTTTGAATTTGAGGATTGGTAAAGGAGTTTCCATGAAAAAGTACTTAAAAGCCATGACTTTGATTAAATTCATTTTGAACTATTTCATGACAAGTTTATGCATTTTTTGAGTCCCTTAAACACAAAAAACACAATGCCAATATCAGAATGGAGTTTTGATGAGTTTTGACATGCCATTTTTCAAGTTACTTCACCATGAAGCTACACATTCAAAATTAACCACAAGATCATTTCAAGGGATTAATCTCATCCCTTTGATCAGAAGGAAGCATAAGGAAGCTAGCTGAACCAAAGCAAGGGCCATTGGAGCCAGAATTCATGTGCACTTTCAAGCTTCAAAACTCAATTATGGATTTTTTTCAATTTATGATAAAAGGCCACAATTGGGCCTCCAATTGTGCTCAGATCCATTAGATATAATCCTCAAATGATTCACAAATGCTCAGGGGGGAAGATTGGTGGAGTTTGAACAAAATTCAGTTGATATTTTTGGAGGAGAAAAGTGAAAGAGTGAAATCAAGAATCAAAGCATTTCAATCCAATTGAAGGTTCCCAGAAGCTTTATTGAAGATCATTGAAGCTTTCTGGTTCGTTTTCCACAAGTTTCATCCATAAATCAAGGCCCAACGGAGGCACTCCGTTAGATAAGCTATCCTTCCAAGTTTCTCTCTAATCATGCATCAATCATGAGCCATTTTCATGTATTCTTGAAGCCCTATCATCATAAACCATTTATAGATTGGTTTGATAACTGTTCTTGATGATTCTTGAATTATGCTCCAAACTGGTTTGATTTGTTTTACATAATTCTTGAGAGATGAATGAATTTGAACCCTAGAATCATGACCTGCGTGAGGAGAGGATGAGTTTAGACTAAAAAATTATGCATTTTGGTGGAAATTTGAACTCCCTTCACCGGATGTTGACCGGAGAAGACGACCGGAGCACAGTGGCTCCGGTGTCTAGTTTCAATTCAGGTTAGCTTACGTGTATTTCCATATCACCCTTGGACTTTTTACTGGTCTTGATCCAATGGCTAGGATCTCATCTGAGCTTTGTTTGACTAGTTGACCTTGCCACGTTACCATTGAAACGCCTCGTTTCATTAAAGCTTCTGATGGCTTTGGACCTTGGGCTTCCCCTCCTATTCACACCCCCTTTTGATGAATCCCAACAAAAATTACTGAAATAAATTGCTAATTGCCGCGCATCTTTTTCTATTTTCTCTTCTTTATTTCTTTTTCCATTTTTATTTTGCTGTTTGAGTTTTAATCCAAATAAAATGCCTCAATTAATGATAAAAATACCAAAAAATACTTTTTACACATTTTAGGATGTTATGTGATTTTACAAATTTTTCACTTAATTTTTTAAGTCATTTTCCAATTAAATCTTGATTTTTACTTTTGAGGTATTTTAATTGGATCGAAATTACATATCTCATGTATTTGATTTTATTTCTTGATGAAATTTTCATGTTAGTGGCTGATTGTTCTTCATCATATTCTTGACATATTAATTGTTTTTTTTAGACATTTTCCCCCTGGTTTTATTGACAATTGATTAGGGTTTTAGTTTGATTTTTAGGACCCTCGATTTACCCTTGCTTTTGGGGTATCCCTTTGAATATCACCTCTTTTTGCATAGTTGTGTTTGGACTTTGTTCCCATACTTTTGACCCCTGGTTCCTAATACCTTAGGGGTCATCTAGGATTTTCTTTGGAATTTTTTGGATATGCTTTCTATTTTTAGTGTAATTTCCATTTTAGGTCATCTTTGTGTGATGTTTACCCTAATACATGAGCTAGTTTGTGTTCTAAATGGTTTTTGTACATTAAGTGAGCCTCTAATTCTTATGGATTCATGTTATAGACATATTAAGGTGTTTTTAGGTTGAATTATAGGTCCTAATTTGGTTTGTAACTTGTTTAAGTTTGTGCATCCTTTAATCCTTTCTTTTAGGGTTTCACTTGTGTGCATATGTGAATGTTTCCCATCTTTTGACATGATTTGCTTTTATTATTTTGTGAATTTCTATTCATTTACTTTGAGTATACTCTATCCTCATCTATGCTTCTGTCCTAGGACTTTAGGATCCTATTTATGGAAGCTTAATCCCTCCTTTGGAGGAATTTGAAGCATGTCATAAATAGTGAGCCTTTGAGGACACTTTGCTTGATTTGCTTGCATATTGAATGTGGTATGTTTGGTTGAGTGCCCATGTGGGTTCCTTTGGTTCACACATTGCCTCCCATATTCTTATTCAATTATGTCCTGTTTCCTTTTCATTTGTGTGATTTCTTTCTCTTTCATTGTGTGCATTAATAAAGGTTGAGATGTGCTTGTAGAGGTGTTTACCCCACACTTTTTCCTCCCTTTGCTTGTGTGTTATTTTCTCTTTTTGCATTTCTCTCTTGCATTAGTAAAGGTTGAGATGTGCTTGTGGAGGTGTTTACCCCACACTTTTTCCTCCCTTTGCTTGTGTGGTGCATTGCATATGCATTCATTTCTCTTTCATGTCTTATTTCATGTTGTTTCGCTCTTCTTCTCTTTTCTTACCATGCTCCCTTAGGATTTCTAATCTCCTTGTTTAAGGATGATTATGATAGACTTTAGGATTCAAATCATGTATGAGAACATTAAGTAGGATTTCCCTTTAATCTCAACTATAGGTATACTTTGCATGACAACTACTAGGTTTGAACTAGTTTCCCTTTAGTTTGTCCTCTCTCTTTCTCATCTCAAAACAATTCTAAAATACTTAATAAAGGCTAATGAATGTTGTGCATTACGATCCTTAAGTACTTGGGAAATGATGATTGAGCGGCTTCCTTTCATTTGTCTAGAATGTTTAGTGTACGTCCTTTGGATGATATGCGACGTATTCGCTCCTAGGTCATAGTCTCTAGTGCAACAGGAATTACAAACAATAATCAATGCAATTCTCTTAAAAGACTTCAAAAACAAAAGATCAAACTTATTTTTGTCCTTTGGGACCCTTAATAATGGAAAACCTTTTCATAAAAAGAGTTTCGTTAACTCTTAGTTCTACCGCAAACAGGTAACGCCTAAGTCTCCAATGGTCGAGCTGTATACACCTAACTGCTAGAACTGATTGTTAACCCTACTCAGGTAAAACATTTTGAACCAACCGGTGTTCTTATTTGCCCGAACTACGTTTTCTCTGATTTCTCATACCAGATGAGAATACGTAGGCACGAGATGGCGATGTCTCGGCGAGCAACCTTTCCCCACTTTCATTCGTAGTTAGTCGAACTATGTTGACTCTGACTTTCCCATTGCACGAGGGAATACGTAGGCACAGAGCGGCGATGCTCTGTCGAGTTACTTTTCTTTTCTTTTGTCCCTGAGACCTTTAGCGTAGATAGTTTCAATCACCCTTTTAGCTAGACAACCAAGCATGGATCCCGTTGAGTACGACGGACGTGAGGGGTGCTAATACCTTCCCTTGAGTAATCGACTCCCGAACCCGAGACATGGTTGCGATGATCGATCTTCTCCCGTTTCGTCAGGTTTTCTCTGATCATTTCCTTTCCCTCTAATGAGATAAATAACGAATGGTGGCGACTCTTCTGTCATTTCCGGCCCTCTATTTCGCAGTAGCGACAGCTGGCGACTCTGCTGGGGACTGCGACGGTTCCCTATGCGAGTCAATCCTAGAGCTTGTTTGTGTTATCTTTAGGTGTATGTATATAATATGTTGTACTTTATTTTCCCGCATTTAATTTTCAAAATTGTATATCATTATTGTTGTGCTGTGGGGAGGGAATGTTCCACTGATAGATAAGCTGGACCCGGGCTTGAGTACAAACATAGCATTAGAAATGGAGATTAGTGGTGAACCTTCTTGCTTTGCTCGCACTAGTTCCCATGAAATTCGCGCTCAGAAGAGATTCTCTTTGATGATTTCCTTACCGGTCTTTTGGACTTGAGAGAATTTTGGATCTGAGGATTGTCGACGTATCATCATTTCTTGAAAGTCTGTGACGCTGATGAATGCATAGGATGTCGAACCTTATCAGTGGATAGGTCCATACTTGTGAGAGGGATTGGGTTATGCAGGAAACCTTGACTTTCAGACTACCCAATTTTCTTTGCAGTGTGAATCTGTGTTCCCGATATCAGAGGTTCCTATTATCAGAGTTATGCTATGTTCTTGCCAAAGCGGAACATTGGTTCTTCTCAATCAACAACACAACAATTTTGATCCCTTGTTGCATCTTTGCATTCACATTTGCCTTATCATATTGCATCTCATTAACATGTGTCTGTGCTGCAGGTGTATATTTCCCTTTGATTCTAGTGGTCTTTCATCTGACATGGAGCCTTTGAAGAAGACAGTGGCATACAAGCTACCAACACCTGATATTGGAGCTTTGCGGAACTTGATTTCTCTAGCCAACAAGAAAGTGATGGAAGACTTCAGACAGTCTTATGGAAGGCTTCTAAATATTGTGTGCAAACCTTCTGCGTATGAGTTGAATGGCCTCTATGCTCTTCTGCAGTTCTATGATGCATAGTTGTGGTGCTTTGTCTTTCCGGATTATGTTTTGGAACCTACCCTAGGAGAGTATTATGAGCTGCTGGGTGTTCCTATCTTGGACCAGATGCCATTTCATCATATTCATACTGAGCCTGATCTGGCTAAGCTCGCTGCTGCACTACATCTGGATGTTTCTGAACTGGAAGGGAAGTTGATCAAAAGGATTGGGGTGTCTGGTTTCCCTTTACATTTTCTGATTGATAAAGCTCGGAAATTTGCCAAAGAGGGTTGTTGGATTGTGTTTAACACCATTGTAGCTCTATGTATCTATGGAATCCTGTTGTTCCCTAATCTACCGGATTTTGTAGATGTAGATGCCTTCTACATATTTGCTTCCGGGAATCCGATACCCACGCTTTTGGGCGACGTATATCATTCTATTCACCACAAGAATGAGAACCGGAGGGGAAAAACATATCCTGCTGCGTCCCTTTGTTTTACAGGTGGTTTGCTAGTCATCTTCCCAAGGCGGGTCCATTTGTTGCTACTGCAGGTACATCTGAATGGTCGGAAAGACTGATGGGATTGTCTGCAGAAAACATTGTCTGGTTTGACAGGGATATGCTTGGCACAAAAATTGTTATTAGTTGCAGGGAATTTCCTAACGCCCCAATGGACGGAAGGAAAGGGTGCATCAACTATAACCCATCTTTCTTAGTGAGACAGTTCGGGTACACGCTGAGAGGACTTCCGAAGGATGAAGCAATACAAGAATCTCTGTATCTCACCGGGTTATTGGAGGGTGATGCTTTAGCCAGAGTTGAGCATGCTTGGAGCAGTGTCCATAGGAGGGGAAAAGCCTTGTTAGGGAAGAGTAACAACAGAGCCTACGACCCTTATCTGACTTGGATTCGTGAGAGAGCTACGAAGTTTCTGATGCCTTTCCCTTCTGTTGAGCCTTTGTATCCTCTCATGATTAAGGAGCCTGCCACTATGTACATTCAGAAGTACAACCAGTTATGGTTTGAAAAAGAAGAGTTGCAGAAGACGAATGAGGAGTTGAAAAAGAGATTGCTCAACTTCGAAGTGAGAAAAATGAAGCGACTTATTCTTTGAAAAAGCAGACTGAATTGGTAAACAGGTTGGATATGGACTTGACCATGCAGATTAGCTCCAAGGATCGCTTGGGTTTGGATTTAAAGGATGTAAGCAGTTTTCTTGCCTCTAAGAAGCAGGACTTAGATAAAGCTTATTTGGAGATTTCCAAGTTTAACGCCCAGTGGAACACTGCCCTATCCAACAATAAGGAGCACGAAGATAAGCTGAAGCAGCAAATCGCCAGACTGAAGACTCAGTTGGGGGCTAAAGATGAGAAGATTGTAGCAGGGGCCTCACTCAGACGTGGCACCGAGTACAGACTGAATGAAGCTATTGCAAACTTGCAGGATTGCAGGTTGAGAGCAGATTCCAAGAGGTGTAAGCTTGAGGAGTGCTTTGGGGAAGGAGCCTGGAAAGAATTTGCTGAGGGTTTGCAGAACACCATCCGACAGAGAGAGTTACTCATTCAGGGGTTACTCGCCAGACCAGACCACCCTGAGACAAAGGAGTTGCTAGAGGATTTTCGTGCCTGCTGTCGCACTTGATTTCTTTGTATTCCTTTGCAGCTTTTGTTCATTAATGTATGCTGACCATCACCAGGTCTGTTGGTTGAGGTCATTCTGTTATTCCATCTGTACTCAGTTACGCTTGTACTCTGCCTTTGTGGTTGTTTCATGTATATACGAGGTTTTTTGCTCCGTGCTTGGATTATGGCTTCCTATTGTCTCGTTGCTATTCCGGAACTAGAATCGAGGAGAAACGTCCCTAACGCATAGATACATATCTGCATTTGCATAGAATTCTTGCATAACAGGTACAGCAGGACCATTTATCTCATCTCTATTTCGCCATTAGTGTGTTTCAGGGTTGCTGATCAAACAACTCACCGGTACGCTACCCGAGGAAATCAGAGAAGAGTGATGGAGCAAATCCAGTCAGAGATGCAAGAGTTCAGGGAAAGGATGAATCAGTTCATGGACCTCATGTAGGGGGTCGCTAACGGACAGGAACAACTCCGTTATCCTAGTGCAGCCCTTGATCGCACGAGTTGACAGCAACATAGTTCTTCATGGAGGACAGATTGCTAATCCTCCTCTCAATGAAAATGGGACTCCTCATGCCCGCTCTATGCCTAATTTGGTTATCCATACTGCTGGAGGGAATGGTAATGGTAATGGCAATGCCGCCGGTTCTGGTAATGCTGCTGGTTTCGATAACATTGGTTTTGGGAATCCTGGAAATGGATACTGGAAATGGTAATGCTGCTAACGAGAATGTTCATAGGCCTGATACAACTTGTGCTGCACATGGTAATGTGGATCAGATGTGGAATGAAGACAAGCAGGATGATGTGTTCACACCGAGGGCTGTGGTTGCTGAGTTGCCTTCTGAAGCTGATAGGAGGTTCAAGTTGATTGAGGAAAAGATGAGGTCTCTGGAGAACCGAAATGCCATGCCATGGGCCTTGATATGGCTAATCTGGGGCTGATCCCAGATCTGAAAGTGCCTCTAAAGTTCAAAGTCCCTGAATTTGACAAATATAAGGGCACCACATGCCCAAGAGTCCACTTGCGCTCTTACTACCGGAAGATGTCCGTGTATTCAGACGATGAGAAATTGCTGATGCACTTCTTCCTGGACAGCTTGTCCGGGCCGTCCCTTGAATAATATATGGGGCTGGAGCCCATCAATATCCGAAGCTGGATGGATCTGGCTGAGGCCTTTGTAAAACATTACCAATATAACAGCGACCTTGCTCCCAACAGGGTCCAACTTCAGAATCTTTTCCAACGGAATAATGAGTGCTTCAAGGAATACGCCCAGAGGTGGCGTGCACTTGCGGCAAGAGTACAACCTCCAATGGTGGAGCGCGAGTTAATTTATACGTTCGTTGCTATGCTACCTGGTGTCTACTATGAAAAATTGATCAGCAGTATGTCGGGCAGCTTTTCTGATTTGATAATCACAGAAGAAAGGGTAGAGAACGACATAAAGCTCGGGAAGATTCAGTCAAACAAGGTGCCCTCAGCTGGAGGAGGGAAGAAGGTGTTTGATGGTAAAAAGCGAGAAGGTGAGACTAGTTTGGTGTCCAGTTCTCGGGGAAGAGTTAAGGGTCAGTATCAGAATCATCAACGTCAGCAGGTCGCCAGTATAATAATTCCTGCCGTACAGCAGCAGTAGAATTAGAATCAGAATCAAAATTACACACAACGGCGATACCAGAATCGAGGCCCGATAGTGAGAGAGTGTTTGACACACCGTCGATGCCGTATTCGCAACTTCTCCAGACCTTGCTGCAATTGCAGCTCATTCAAAAGAGGACAATGGCTCCTCTCACAGGGCCACCTCCACCCGGGTATGATGCGAATGCCCGCTGCGAGTTTCACTCAGGTGCCCTGCGGCACAATATCGATAATTGCAAGGCTTTCAAGCATAAGGTGCATGATATGATTGATAGCAAGGCAATAAATTTCTCCCATGACGCTCCGAACTGTCGCACCCTAATTTTTGACCAATAAAATTCCACCTCTTCTTGCATTCTCATGTTGTTATTTGACTTTATTTTAAAAGAATATTTATGTAACTAACCAATTTTTGTGCAGACGCAGTAGTATCGAGTGGAGATAGCATTCATGCTCACTATTAATCATTTATACATAACTAACCGTATGTTCGTGTTTTGGGGAGTTAAGCTTCTTGTTGAAAGCTCAGGAAGCTGTAAAGGCTGTCATGGTCAAAGTTTGTGACAAGTTGCATCAAGAGAATTTATTGTCATGAGGTTCAAATCTTTAAAGAATCAAACAATTTTAGAAGAGGCATGTTTTGAGTCCCAAGGAGGTTATGACTCGAGGGCATATCATGTTTAAACTTGAGAACTTCACGTTCATGGCTAAAGTTTTGTGTCGTCCAAAGTTATCGCTGTTATAGAACTCTCATTTGAGGTGCGAGCTGGTAGATATGCATCCAAGATAGATTATGGATTCCCGAGAACTTTTTCTAGTATACCCAGCACATGTTACAAGCACCAAATCTCTATTATGCAAAGTTTATACTACAAATACAATCAATCTCATATCAAGATATGCTAGTCTACTTGCTACAACAACCATATCATCCCAATCTTCATTCTGATGTTGGATTATTCAGAAATTCATTTTTTTGGGTAAGGAAGAAATAGTGAATTGAATATCATCCATGCTAGTTATATGTTTGAGTACGTGGATCCCGCTTTCAATATTATCATCATTCATGTCAGAATCCAAATTGGTGACAACCTAAACTTCAGCGTGATACAAAAACCAACACAGGAGGACATGCTAGGAATCATGTTAAGAATAAGCATAAGTATTCAAAACTCTGATTGATGCCAAGTTCAATAATCAAGATATGCAACTTAAATACAACCGTCATTTTATTACAAGTAGTTCTGAGTATTGTTGACTCTATCATAGAACCCCCTGCATATCGAGGTTGGAACCTACTGCTAAATTAACAGAAACATAGTATTCACTCCTAACTCAGATTTGATCCACACTCTTTCTCAGCTCGCCATTGTGGTATTTATTTCTTGAAGTAATTCCCAACGGATCCGTCAAGTTAGAAGGCGTCGTATCCATAGCAACTTGATTCAACTGCACCCGTTCGCCAGTGTACTCGAAAACCTGAAACAGTAAAGTTATCGAAAGCAGGGAGGTATAGCTAGCAACTGCGGTATCGGCATAAGTTTCTCTCAAAATGAAGGTTTTCTTTTGGTAACTGGGATTTGAAGAAAAGAGCATCAGTTCTAAAGGTAACTTACGATTATTAATGCACAACGGTCAATAGTGTCAAAGCAGAGGTGACGATCGTTGAATACTCCTTATTGCTACAACATGAATTCGCAAGTTGGTGCCAAGTTGTTCAAACCATCATCAGGGTCTTCACGGTTCACCATCAAATGCGGCCATATTTGTATAACTCCTCTAATGAGAAGAACTAAAACTTCGATTTGTAGCTTTCCCTGCAGCATCTTCACCTGCAATATGCCAGAATCAATAATTAGAATATTTAACAGTTAGTAAGAATTAATTAAAGTGTAAAAACTAAGAAGAAGAGATTGAACAAAGTTCAGCCCTCAGTTCAAGTCATCATCAGGCTGTTTCGAGCGGCCGGAAGGGTAACGAAAGACGTCACCAGCTCCCTACCAAAGCTTCGAGAAGAAACAGAATTTCGGACAGCCGTCGGCACGAACGTCATGAAACACCAACATTATTCAAAGGCAACGGTAACCACAAGGCCTCCTAGTTCAGACAGGATGTCATCATCACCCAAGTATCAACTCTTCCTCAACATCAGCCCAAGACTAAAGCTACCTCTGCTCATTGTTGTGTCTCAGATTCAGTTCAACCTCACGACATTCTCGGAAATCCCTTCGAAGATAATAGAAGTCAGATCCTTTTTTTATAAAATTGAGAAAGAAGAAAGTTCACAGCTTAGAAATCAAGTTACTCAGCTGTTACAAGTAGAACAAGAAATTGCAAGCCCCAACAAGCCTTCACCACAATAGTGTAATATCAACAATATCATCGCCGGCTACAGGCAGCGACAACGCAAGGTACAAACAGCTGATACAAAGCCCAAAAGCAGAAAATCAAGATAAGGTACAGCCCTCAGATCAACTCATCATATGGCTAAAATTCGAGCGACCGGGAGGACTATGACCGAAGCCATTATCAACTCCTTACCAGACACCGAGAAATTCGAATATAGACAACGGGACAAGTTCAGAACATCCATGTCATCATCACCGTTATGCATTTCTCGGCACTGAAGCTAAGACCAATAGATTCTGAACTGATCAACGACAACCTGAAGGAGGAAGAGAAATATTAGCGTCAACGATACCAACTGCAAGTAAACCACAACAGCAGAACAATGTCAGTGCCAATGGCGAGCAACACTAGCTGCAGCTGCGAGCAACACCGACAATGTCAGCTGCAAAAAAATATCAATGTCAAGTACAAGCAAATGCCAACAACGGTATAACACTGCAATATCATTAACAACAACATAGAATCAGTATTCCATCATCTGCGAGCATTTCCAAACCAGTAAGAATGAACAACACAACGGATAATTCGAACCAACATTTGCAAAGATAATTGGAAGTCTAAAGTTAAAGATAAGAAGAAGGTAATCTCAGCCCTCAAGCCCAGTTCATCATTGGACAAGCCCAAGTAGTCAGGAGGACAACTATAGCTCCCTACCAACTCCCTACCAACTCAGAAGTCAAACGACATTCGAAAATATCAACGACAACTATAGCTCTCAGCTCAAGAGTCGAACGACATTTGAAAACAACAACGACAACTATAGCTCTCAACTTAGATGCAATGTCGTCATCGCCGGCTCAACTCCACCTCAACCACAGCATAAGGTCAAGCCAGTATCTGAACTCGTATGAAGCTCCCTGCGAGAAGAGAAGGAAAACATTAATAACAAAAGTCAACGAATCCAGATATCACAAAATCAAGCGGAGAGGAAGATTAAAACTTCCCAAAACGAAGCCAACACGTCATCGACAAGATCAAGCGAATAAGGAAAGAAATTGAAGGTCGTTCCCCAGCCCAGCAAGTGAATCAGACAGATCCAAGCGAAATAGGAAATGATCAAGCATTTTTCCCCAAGGCATCAATAGAATCGGACAAGAAATCAACAGAATAGGAAAGTTTTGAAAACAATCATCATTGAAGGCCCAACAAATTCCTCTATAAAAAAAGGACGATAGAAGTCCATTCAAAGAGAGTCGAAATCCATCACAAAAGGAGAGGAAGTACCATGCTCAGAATCTAACCGAGAAAGCCATCGTCGTTGCGAAGCTCAGACCACTCACAAGTCTCATCATTGTCGAACGAAAGAAGCGAACAAGATCGTGGATCGTTTCACAATCTCATCGCCGTCACTTTCTAGCCGCCGTCAACTCTTGTACTTAGGTAAAAGAATTTATCATTTTAAAACTTTCTTGCATGTTTGATCTGTGTGGATTTTGTAGGATAAACAAGGGTATCGAGAAACCGGAGGCGAAAAAAAACTGAAGATCACCGAAAAAGAAGAACGGTGATGACAGGGCGAAGAAGAATATCTGCGATTTGGGAGTGAATCCGGGGAAGGGATCTAGGGTTTGATCGTTGTGGTTTCATTTTTCTGTTGTTCCTTTGTGATATTATCATATTGTATTGTATGCACACAACACCATAACACCTAATCATCCGTTAAACCACCCCTTTAATCTATAATTAACACTCTAACTAATAATTAAATAATCCTAATTAATCACCCTTTTTCTTAATTAATCGTTTTCTTTTTCTAAAACTAATCAGTTTAATTTAATCTTTTTTTCACTTAATATTTATCTAATAATTAATCATCTGCTTTTATTAAACTATTTATTTATTCATTTTAATCAAATCATCTATTTATTTATTCATTTTAATCAAATCATCTTTTATTTAATTAATCTCATCAACCTTTTATATAAAAATATTTTTTTAAGTTAAGATAACCTTTTTACTTTTAATCAACATTTATCTAGTCTTTTTCTATTTTATAATTAACAAATCTCTTTTTAAAATAGTCTATATTAGTGATAATCAAAATTCATCTACCTTTTATTTAAGTAAAAAATTGTTTTTGGATAACTAAAGAAACAGTATAATGATAGATAATAAACTCTTTTTTTTAAATCAACTTCTAGCCTTTTCATAACAATCAAGAGTCTTTTTTAACCTTTATAATATATTATAAAAGCATTTCATAATTAATAATGGCAAAATTATTTTATTTAAAAAACTCACTTCATGATAATCTATTTAATCTTCTTTTTTTTATCAATTAAAATAATCTTTTATAATAACGTAAACTTTTTTTATGTAACAAGAAATCATTTCCCTAATTTAAATAATGTATATTTTCTTGTTAATGATAACTAAACCTTTTATATTAGAAAATCGTTTTCTTAATTAAATTAACTTCTATATGATAATAACTTTTTTAAAACAAATAATACAACTTTCCCATTAATTAATTCAACCACCTTCCTCAAATCAATCCCACCATAATCAACCTAATCGTGCACACTTACGACACATTCACTCACCTACACCTTAGCGCTTACATGCGTGTGTATGGTTTTACTTTCCGCAATTTACTTTCAGCAATTTACATTATCGCATTTATTTTATTGCATCGCATTCCGTCAAAAGGAAAAACCTACACATGAGTCAACACTTGTGTGTAGTGCATCTCATTTGCATCATTCCCCTCATGATCCTTGATCCCATTCAAGTAGATCTTTTAGGACAGAGCCTACCCCATAGGAAGGACCCTTGTCTTTATCTTTACAACTTAGAACAAAACAATTCAACTCAATACAAAATATTCAAACACATTAGAGAAAGATGCCAAATCATCCTAAGAGAGATCGAATCTCCACCCCACATCAATACAATCAATACCGTAAGAACTTTGCTTTAAAAGAGATAGAGGCGTACCTCGTCGATCCCTATCCGAGTACTTGAGCCCTTCTCTTAAGACGATGCAAAGACTATTTTCCTACAATTTGTGGCGGTTAAATCTCCCTTAAAATGATAACGCATCTCTTCTCCTAAAATCAATCAATCAACTACCCTAAACCCGTAGGAACTTTGACCACAGTCAAAGACTTCCTCGAACCCTTTAGGGGAACTACAAAATACTCTGATTCCATTCCCGTAAGGATATGTAGGCATAAGATGCGACATCTTATCGAGTATACTTAGAAATAAACCCCTAGGTCTTTCAACCCTTAAGCAGATAAACACTTAGCAATAAACAAACATAAAACAAGAGGTTCCTGTAGAGTACTACAGAAACTTAGGATGCTAGTACCATCCCTAAGTTTAAACCAACCCCCGAACCTAAAACTCTCTAAACCTTGCATTTGCATTGCATTGTGGGAATTTCGATATTTATCCCTTCCTTTGGACAAATCAAAGATCGGTTGCAAATTGAATTGAAGATTCAAACTAATTAATAGTTTAGTATCCAAATTTCGCCGCGACACGAACGTCATACAAAATCCTATGCCAAATCACAGACAAGCCAGAGTCAGTGCGATCATCAAGGATGATGGTTTAGATTTGATAGCAGACGTTAGTGAGCTGAAGACGCCGTCGAGCCTCGTAAAAGCTAGGCTGTTGAAAGGGGGTGTTTACCCGGGCTGTGCTGAAGATTGCACCGGATGTCTGAACGATCCTGAGGGATGTGTGCAGGTGAGGGGTTGTATTCAAGGTATGATGGTTAGTGGGGTATTGCAGTTTGATCGGGTTGTTGAGAATAAATCTGAAGAGTTGGTAGCTGAGAAGAGGGATGAGATTGCAACGATCTCTATTCCGTACAAAACCATCACTATTTCCGCTCCTAGGCCACCAACAATTGTTATTACAAAATATGGTCCCGTGCCGTTTGAGGACACCAAAGCAATTCCGTGGAATTACGGAGCTGAGGTGTATTGTAATGAACAAAAGCTAGATTTAAAAGGTTCGTCTGTTGAGTCTGTGGATAACCTAGTTGGAGCAGGGGGGATTACCCAATGTGGTCGAGTCTTTTCACCACCCGAAGTGGTGGCTGATAAAGAAGACAAAGGAAAGGGTAAAACGGTTGTAGAAGAAACCTCTCAGGCCGGAGAGAAAGAGCCTTTGGTGAAAGACGTAGAAGAGTTTATAAGGCTGATACGAAAAAGCGATTACAAGATAGTCGACCATCTACAGTAAACTCCTTCTAAAATTTCCATATTGTCGTTGTTGCTATGCTCGGAAGCACATCGAAATGTGTTGCTAAGAATATTGAATACTGCGTACGTGCCTCAAGAAACTTCAGTAAACCAACTCAAAGGAGTTGTCGCACACGTAAACGCAGGGAATGGTCTTGGTTTTATGGACTTAGATTTGACGCCGAAGGGCAGAAATCACAACAACGCATTGCATATTTCGATTGAATGTAGTGGAGCTGTTATGTCCCATGTTTTGGTGGACACCGGGTCATCTCTAAATGTACTCCCCAAGAAAGCATTAATGAAACTAGACACTCGGGGGCTGATGTGTACGCCTAGTGATTTAGTGGTGAGAGCTTTCGACGGAACCAGACGGTCAGTGTTCGGAGAGGTGACACTGCCTATTCAGGTGGGGCCAGAGGTATTCGATGCAGTGTTCTATATAATGGACATCCAATCAGCTTATATCTGCTTATTAGGCCGTCCGTGGATTCACTCAGCAGGAGCTGTGACTTCCACGCTGCATCAAAAGCTCAAATATATGGTTGGTGGCAGCATCGTCACCGTATGTGGGGAAGAAGACATAATGGTTAGCCATCTATCGTCATTCTAATATGTGGAAGTGGATGGGGAGATCCACGAAAATCTCTGTCAGGCGTTCGAAACGGTCCAGATTAGGGACAAGTCTCCTGCAACGAGAAAAGCGCCCGAAGTGGCCATATCTTCTTTCAAGGAAGCCCAGGCGGCAGTGCAGTCTGGGGCAGCACAAGGTTGGGGCTGGGTGCTTGACATCCCCAACAAGCAGGATAAGTTTGGTTTGGGGTACAACCCATTTGCTTCATCATCCTCACAAAGCGCGCCGCGCTACAAAGGACCAATGTTGTTCACCCCGGGAGGTGTTATTTTTGAAAGGATCAATGTTGTCTCAAATAGTGAAGAGGGAGATAACAACTTCAACGTGGATGCTTGGATAAAGCCTTGCACGCCAGGACAGAGTCTGCACAATTGGTTTATCCCGGAATTCATTCAAGTGACTACTTAATAGTAATGATCTGTTTTTCCGATTATTGTACGACCCTATGTTCTACACGGAGCATAGTGATATTTTGTCAGGGCCTTGCTTGTTTATAATTGAACATTTTTATCAATAAATCAAAGGGCGTTGTTTCTCATTCAAATTTTGTGATCCTTTTCGTTCCTGTTTTATGTTTAACAATAAAATGGCAATGTGGTTTTGTGTTGCATCTCATTTGAAGCATTTAACCATTATCATTGCAGGATCCACATTACAGATGACACCGATCAAGAACCTTCTATGACTCACTTCGACTTTGATCACCCGATATTTCAAGTCGAAGAAGAGATTGATGAGGATGACGACTTGCTGGAAGAGCTGGCTAGACTCTTGAAACAAGAAGAAAAGATCATTCTGCCTCATCAGGAAGTGATTGAGGTCGTCAATTTGGGTTCTGAAGAAGTTGTCAGAAATGTCAGAATAGGGGCTGCGCTGCATAGTGACATCAAGCAAAGACTGATCGAGATGCTTCGAGAGTATAGTGACATCTTTGCTTGGTCCTACAAAGACATGCCCAAGCTTGACACTGATATAGTGGTTCATCGCTTACCGTTGCGCAAAGAGTGTCCGCCGGTTAAGCAGAAGCTCGGAAGGACGAGACCGGACATGGCTGTAAAAATCAAGGAAGAGGTCCAGAAGCAGTTGGACGCAGGATTTTTAGCCGTGACAACTTAGCCTTTGTGGGTCGCCAACATCGTGCCTGTATCAAAGAAAGACGGTAAGGTACAAATGTGTGTTGATTATCGAGATTTGAATAAGGCGAGCCCAAAGGATGATTTCCCGCTCCCTCACATTGATGTATTGGTCGTTAATACTGCTCAATTTTCTGTATTTTCCTTCATGGATGGTTTTTCCGGTTATAACCAGATCAAGATGGCACCGGAGGATAAGGAGAAAATGACGTTTATCACGCCGTGGGGGACGTTTTGTTATAAGGTAATGTCGTTTGGGTTGAAAAACGCATGGGCAACCTATCAGCGGGCTATGGCCACTTTGTTTCATGATATGATTCATCACGAGATTGAAGTGTATGTTGATGACATGATAGCAAAGTCCCAAACAGAGGAAGGACATCTGGTCAACTTGTTGAAGCTGTTTGAGAGGCTCAGGAAATTCAGGTTGAGGTTGAATCCTAACAAGTGTACTTTCGGGGTACGATCCGGAAAGCTATTGGGGTTTATTGTTAGCAAAAAGGGAATCGAGGTTGATCCTGACAAAATAAAAACTATATAAGAGATGCCAGCGCTGAAGACAGAAAAAGAGGTTTGTGGTTTCTTAGGGAGATTGAACTACATTGCTCTATTCATATCTCACCTAACGGCCACGTGTGAACCATTGTTCAAGTTGTTGAAAAAAGATCAGGCGATCGTCTGGAATGATAATTGCCAAAGGGAATTTTACAAAATCAAAGAATATTTACAGGAAACTCCGATATTCATACCTCCAGTAGCTGGAAGACCTTTAATCATGTACTTGGAGGTTCTTAAGAACAGCATGGGTTGCGTTCTCGGTCAACACGACGAGACCGGCAGAAAAGAGCATGCAATATACTATCTGAGTAAAAAATTCACAGATTGTGAGTCCCGTTACTCGATGCTTGAAAAAACGTGTTGCGCACTCGCGTGGGCTCCCAAACGTTTGAGACAGTATATGCTTAATCATACAACCATGCTGATTTTGAAGATGGATCCGATCAAGTATTGACAGAGTACTGACAGAGTACGACATCCAATATATTTCCCAGAAGGCCATCAAGGGAAGTGTCTTGTCTGAGTACCTTGATGAACAGCCTATCGAAGACTATCAACCTATGAAGTTCGAATTTCCTGACGAAGACATCATGTTCCTTAAAATGAAGGACTGCAAAGAGCCATTACCTGACAAAGGGCCAAAGAAGAGTTCTCGGTGGCAATTGATATTTGATGGTGCTATTAATTCGTACGGAAGTGGAATTGGTCAATCATTACGACTCCCCATGGGTCTCATATCCCATTCACTGCCAGATTAACATTCCCATGCACCAACAACGAAGCAGAATATGAAGCATGCATCATGGGTTTAGAAGAAGCCATTGATCTGAGGATCAAGAATTTTGATGTATACGACGATTCAGCGCTAGTTGTGAACCAAATCAAAGGAGAGTGGGAGACTCATCAACCCAATCTGATTCCCTACTGTTGCAGTGAGAATCGTGATACCAAGCTATTGATTAACTTGAATCTTTAATTCTTAAATTCACAACCGGACTTTAATTTATCCAAAGGAAAGGTCTAAAGAGAGAAAGAACCTTTTGCGCGATGTAACAACAACGCTAAGAGATTCGGGGATCGGGGGTTGGTTATGCATATGGTAGGTATTTCACATCCTAAACATCTGTAGTACTCTACAGGAACTTTTGTTTATTTGCATGCTAAGTTGGTAAATATTTGCTAAGGATTGGGATTGGGTAAAAGGTGTAGGTTAAGACCTAAAGATAGCTTCTAAATTTGCTTGCAAAGACATCACATCCTCTGCCTACGTATCCTAACTAGGATAGAATCAGAGCAATCGTAGTTCACCTCACTAGGGTTAAAGAACACTTGATTATGATCAAGGTTCAAAGGGGAACAAACATATCCATGCTTGTGTAGAGTTTCACAAAACTCTCTAGATCTATGTTAAACACTCAAGAAAGGGGAGTAAATAATCATTTCCATGATTCTTACATAGAGTTAACCAAACTCTATCCTAAAGTTCTACGTTGTGAGACCAATTGGTTCTATCCAGACCAAAAGGTGGGAGAAAGGGAAAGGTTGCTCGTCAAGATTTCGCATCTTGTGCCTATGTATTCTCATTGTCCAATGAGAAATCAAAGCGGTCGTAGTTCAGGCACGAACTACAGAATAAGGGTCAATTGGTTCTTTCCAGACCAAAAGAGGGAAGAAGTTTCTATCCAGACCTATGGGTTTAAATCCTATTGGTTCTATCCATACCAAAAGGGGGAGAAGGTTTTATCCAGACCTATGCGTGTATCGAGCTATCTGTGACCCAAGGGTCAAATAGAGAGACTTTCCTTTGGATGGAGAGAGATAAGGAAACTTGGATGAGAACTAAAAAGTTCCATTAATTGGGGGAAAAAATACTTAACAAAGTAATAAACAATCACACATGATGAATACAAGGAATAAGGTTACAACCAAGCAAGCATGCATATCACAATAAGCAAGGATTAAATTGATACAAATGGTTACAACCAAGAATGACATATCTTCACAAAGATAAAGGTAACAACCCAAGGGATACATATTAACAAATATGGAAACAACAAACATACAAATAAGTCACAACTTAAGATAATCATGTTATAAGTTCAAATGTAACAACATTAGACATTGATGACAATCAAATACGCAAGGAATATTCACGATAGTTCAAACATAAAGTTTACGGGGGAACAACAAAATTATGGTAACAACCAAAGGAAGGCAAACCTAACATGTTAACTAACACATAGGAAACACATACAAATAAATCTTACGAGATAAATCAAGCATGGTATGAAAGAAAATCGTCAAGACGCAAGGTAACGACCTAAGAATGAACCAACTAACAAGCGGGCAAAAGGGCATTGTAAAAAAAACAATTGAAATTTTAATCCATTAAATGAAAATAGACATTACAATGAACAATTGGTAAAAAGAACGGATTAAAAAAGATAAAGCATGCAAAAGTTATGATATTTTGAATTTTCATGAAGAGAAAATAAAAATGAAACAAGTAAATAAAAAGAAGTGGCATGGGAAGGAATTGAACCCACGCCCTTGTGTTTACAAACACAACACCAACCACCTGGCCACAGCGCGCGCGCATGAAAGGAAAGGCAAGAAAGAAGAAAATGATAAACAATGACAATTGAAAAATAAAAACCAAAAGAGTTGATCACCAAGGATCGAACTCAGGTCAGGCAGGCAAAGGAGGATAAGGCGCGCAAGTGTCTACCACTGGGGTGGCTATACATCCAAGTATTTAGCCACCCCCAGAAATAGATAAACCTAAATATGATGAAATCTGGGCAATAAAAACAAACCAACCAAACCAAATGCGTGAAGGATTCAAACTTTGTCAAAACTTAATCTTTTCTCATGAAATTTTAGCAAACTTGATTGATTTTTGATGAGGATCATGATGGTAACCACCAAATTTTGAAATAACAACCACACATTTAAACACGATAGCACATGTATATGGGAAGTTTGAGATGCATTTTGATGAACATGGATCAAACCAGATGCAATCAGGATTAAAGAAAGATATGAGCAAGTTACAAACATGATTATGAATGAGACCTAGCAAGGATTTTGATCAAAATAGTGTTGGATCACAAAGAGGCATATGAATTGCAAACATAGCATGAAAATGAAGGCAAACTGTCAAGGGTGCAGATGGAAAGGTTTATATCATACATACATGGCCTATAAGTCCTAAACATGTTAAATGATGCTCTCAAATGCTTACAAACCAAACACAAATGCTCAGGCAGAAGAAAGATAGTATGATGCAGTAATGACAGCATATTGGTTATGAATGAAACTTGTGAAAAAGTTAACTTGTGCTTCCAAATAAACAAGAACAAAGGACTTCAAATTATGAACCAAGTGGTTAAAAAAACTTAAACAGATAACAGTTACAACATGTACATATGGCTGGTTCAAATGGAAATGGGAAGATCAAAGGTTGGCCAGCAATAGCAGACAAAACAACAGTCTAAAACCAAAGGGCCCTGCTGCCTAGAATTTTAACAAAAAGGGCCAAACATGGATGAAACTCACATTTGAATCAAAACAGAACAAGAAAACTTATGGCATATCAACCAAACCAAATAAAATGCAATGAGAAACATGATGATTACAATCAAATGCTAAGCTCAAACACCAAACAGAAACTGAAATGCCATATGCTAAGTGAAATTGAAAGATGCAATTTGAAATCAAAATCCTGAAACAAGCACAATCAGTTTGAACAGGTTTCACACACAAACTCAAATCATGTTAATAAGTGTTTCCAAGCTTCAAGATCAATCACAAACCAAACAAAAGTGAAAGTGATATGCTAGTGGCTCAAACACACATAAAAATGCATAAATGAAACCAAGACATGATTGGAAAAGGTTGAGACCAAACAAACACCATACACAAGTTACAAACATGTCCATGAATGATTTTATAAATCAAGTTTGATCATGAAATGCACATAACACAAAAATTAGTTTACAAACTACAAGTGTGGCACATGGTAAGTGGGGCTGTCATGACAGGCAGGGGAAAATTGGCAAAGCAATCATGAATGGGGCCTAGTTCATACATATACAAGTCCTAAACATACTATCTAGATGTCCTATACTCAGGAAATCACCTAAAACAAACTCAAACAGCAAAGTGAAGTGTGTGCTGCAGCTGTGGCTTTTCAAAATAGTTTTGGCAGCAAAATGATGAGGTATGTAAAATGCAAGCTGGTCTAGCCAAAAGTGAGTGGTCTTATGTCAAGGAATAGCACATACACATCATAAACATGAAGATGAATGAAGTCAAACTCAGAAAACAGTCACATTGCAAACAGAACAAGATTTGGTATAGTCATGGCATACTTGGATTGAAAATGCAATTTGAAAGTGACAAGATGAAACAGGTGGACATATGTCATACAATCAATATACACACATCACAAACATAAAGATGAATGAGATCAAACCTAGAATTCAGGCCTAAACAAACAGAAATGAAATTTGACATGTTGATGGTAAAAAAATGCAAAACTGTCTTGAAACAACACATAATGATGCATCAGGGTATCTTTCATAACAATGAGATTCATGTTACAACAATGACACACACACACACACCACATATATGCTAATAGATGAGATCATGCCTCAAAAATCAGTCCAAAACAACACCAAGCAGAATATGGCATATTGGTTGGCATCAAAACATGAAAATGCAAGACTGTCAAAATTCAAAAGCAAGTAGGATAGGTCATGGCAGTTGAGACAATTTGGCACTACATACAAACTTAAAACATGTAGAATAATGATTCTAGGCACATGGATCAAGCAAAAACAAGCTGGAACAGAATAGGGCATACTGTTGGTATCATGAAGTTTTGAAAATGCAAGTGGAGAGTGAAAAGTTGTTTTGAAAAAGTAAGGCCAATTTGAACATACCATACCACACACAACTTCTAAACATGTTAAATGATGTTCTCACATATAAAGATCACACACAAACTGCTCACAACCAAAACTGATATGTTGTTTCCAACACTTGACAGCAAGACAAACAAACCCTCACAGCAGGTCCTACTGGCCAAGTTTCATTCTTTTAACATTTTCAACAAGTTTCAACTAGTATAAGTGAGACCAAATAAGAACAAAACAGCAGCCTAAACACATGAGGTGAAATATTGTAGGCACCTATCATTTCAACACAAAAACTCATAACAATGATAAAGCAAATGAAGCAAATATCACAACAAGCCAAACTAGATTCCAACATGACCTAGGGCAGGGGAAACTCATGAAACAACTAACAAGTTATCCAAATATCACAAACAAACCAGGGCTGCTAGACTTATGGCAAGCACAACAATATTCATGTTTGGATCCCTAAAGCCAATCTTGTAGATAAAATCCTCAAAACAAGTTGTAGACAACATACAAGGTTCATTATTGGCAACATATCGTCAACACATCATTCATGAATAATGTACTTTAACAAAAGCAATATCATAGCCTGTCGCTACGCGAAAAATGACACAGAGTCGCCACCGGATTTTATTTATCCCAAGGAGGGAAAGGGAAATAGCGATAAAACCTTTGGGAAAAGAGCGTGGTCATCGCAACCAAGTCTTAGGGTTCGGGAGTCGGTTATGCGAGGGAAAGGTATTAGCACCCCCTCGCATCCATCGTACTCGATGGGAGCCTCCTAGGTTGTTTGGCGAGAATGGGTGTTTTATTCTAAAAGTTTGCTTGCTTACAGAAAAGAGGGGTTGGTTTATTTATTTTAATGCTCGCCAAGGATTGTGGCCCTTGTGCCTACGTATCCTCACTTAAAAGAAGTGAAGAATCAGAGCTCCGTAGTTCTGAGGCTTACGAGATAGTTGTTTGTTGGTTGATTTTATACCTTGAAAAAGGATTTTTCGATTGATGCCCTAAGGCAAAAAATAGTTTGATGAGTTGATGTGATCTTTAAGTTTCTTAAGAGAAATTTTTCTTGATTAGGATTATACACAAAATACTTTGAATAGAAATGAATGTTTCGAATAACCAAGTCGAGCGCCTTGTATCCAAAACATTCGGAACGAGTGCAGGAGGGCTCCATTCTCATTCCTTTTCCACCACTTTAAAGTCCATGGTGTATAGTCCTAACCATATATTTATTGTGTTTTGAAATTTTTTATTGAGAAAATGATCACTTGATGTTGGATCAAGGTTTATTGTTTGTAAAGATACATTTGAAGTGATACAGACAAGGTCGATGGCGGTGCGCAAGGCAACTGACTTACAAGGTTAAAAATGGCTCGACAAAATCGAGGGTTTGTTTTTAAAAAAGGTTTTTTGGAATCAAAGGCCAACAAGGACCACAACAACATTCACATACGAAAAACATACAAACATATCGGGTTAGTCGCATAAAAAAATCGAGACATGCAAAAAGAACTGCGAACTCTTTGAGAAAAAAATTTTTGGAGGTAAAAATAACAAAAATAAGTGAAAAACAGTGGTGTGACACGGGTGGCCGTGTTGTGTGACACGGCCCGTGTCATAGGGTACATGCAATGTGGGTTTTGGAGCGTGACAAAGGTGTGACACGGGTGGCCGTGTTGTGTGACACGGCCCGTGTCATAAGGTCTGGGAGAAAAATGATTTTTAGGGCAAACAGAGGTGCAACACGGGTGGCCGTGTTGTGTGACACGGTCTGTGTTGTGATGCCTGGGGTTTTTGGACGTGAAAACCTCAAACAGAGGTGCAACACGGGTGGCCGTGTTGTGTGACACGGCCCGTGTTGGGCGACACGGGTGGCCGTGTTGTGTGACACGGCCCGTGTCAGGCTACCAGAGTGAAAAAACCTAACTTTTTCTATGTTTTTCTTTCGTTTTTGTGGTTTATTGGTCCCTTTGGAACCTTACATGATACATACAATACAACAATACATAAAAGAGTAAACAAAATGAATGTAAGAGCAAAAAAATAAAGGGAGAAAGGTTGGAGGAAATGGATACCCAAGAGCTTTCTATCCTTCTTGCAAGTCCTCCTTGGTCTTGGTTGAATGTACTTCACTCCTCTTCACTCTATGTTGTGAAGGTTTTGTTTCTCAATGATCCTCTTGGTTCTATCTCACTCTCTTTTTTCTCTGGTTTGCAAAGCTTTCTATTTTTCTGGTTTTTTAGGGTTTTTGTTTGTTCTCTCTCTCTCTCTCTCTCTTTTTCTGGTTTTGCAATGTGTGTCTAGAATGAATGTTGAATGAATGAATCCTATTGTTTACAACCCCCTCGTCTTATCTCAGCTCCTAGGGTTTTCTCTTCCCCCCAAACATCATATTTTTTCATGGGGCAATGTCTCTTGCCACCTTTTCTCATGTCACTCTCTTTCTTTCCATTTCTATGCAACTTGCTATGCTGCATTTTCTGCACTACTTTCCTATGCTATTTGCTGCAGCACCTTGTGCCTTGCACCCATTTTGTTGGTTTGTGCTTGGACAGCTCCTCTTGGTCAATGCCACCAACTCTTGACAGCATTTTGAAAATTCTGATATGTAGAAGCATTGTCACATGTTATTCCCTTGGTCTTGTGACATGTATCTTTTTGTGACATGAGGAAACTTGTCACCTTTTGCATGGGACTGTTTTGTTCATGACTAACATGCATAATCTTGGTCCTAAAACATTCCAATGTTGATTTAATCCTTGCATGTTTCTTGGATGTTTGTAAGCATAATGTAGACTTGGTGTGGCATTACCATGACATGAATTTGATTAGAGACTTGAATGAAGTATTAGAAATAAATTAATTTCTAAACATTACTTAGAGTTGGAAATCTTGCAACAAATGACATTCTTGTAATGTCATAAAACTTCTCTTTGTAATATTCTTGCCTTTAATCTTGAATTCATGATGGATTTCCTTAGAACCATTAAGCTTGAAATGGATGAAGTCTTGAATTATGGACTTGTGATCTTGACTCATGCTTTGCAAATTTGAACTCCACTTGATCAAGAATTTAAAACAAAATTGGATGAAGCAATCTTGAATTATGCCTTGCATTTCATGGTCATTAGGAATATATCTTGAATATCCTAATATTTTGTCAAGTAACTTCTCTTTGAAGAAATCCACATGAGTAGACTTTCCAATTTAGATCAAACCTTAGATAATGAACATTTTCTTCCATGTAGTCCAAGATAGACAAGTTATCTCATTTGAAATGGAAAATGACAAATCGACCCAATCCGTACCCACATGCTCGATATGCAATAAAATGATGTATGGTATGGCGAATGTAGGGTATAAAGGCTAAAGGCGAAAATGAGGGTGTGACATAGCCACAAAACATAAGCTCTTGACAAAGAGCCAACTTGGGACAACATGACTATATTTTCACAACAAGCACTTCAAAATTTCAAAACATGACAATGTATGTATAATAAAGAGGTTTAACATTACATACCTCTTGTAGACTTTCTTGAACAAGCTAAAAAGCTAAGAAACCCAAAGATCTTCTTCTTTGGTAAAGATTTGGAACTTTCTTCCTCTTGAAGCAATAAACTATCTTTCAAGACAGTTTGAGTTATGAACTTTCCAACTGGTTTTTGAGACTTTGGACAGTTGAAGTATGATATATATGAGGTGTTGGGAGTGTTGGAGTGGTAGGAAATGCCTTAAGTAAAGACTTGGCTTCCAAAGTGCATAAAAGTCAACATACAAAGGTATGAAGGTTGACTTTTAGATTGATGATTTTTTGATGAAAGTAATGGTTGGAACAGTTTCAAATGGTCATTTTAAGGGTGTATAGATGGTCTTTGAAGTGTTTTGATGTTTGGAAAAAGAACTAGCATGAAAAGTGGAAAATGGTGTTTTTGTGATTTTTGAGAACTCAAGCAATTTCAAGCAAGGATAAGAATGAGAGAGATATAAGTTTCTTGTGTGTTCTTAATAGCTCTGGTGTGGTTTGTAACATAGATAGAGGTCTCTATTTATAGGGAAAATGAAGGTGAGGGCAGCCTTGGCTTTTCCACATTTTGGAGGGAGATTGTGAAGGTTTGAATGAAATCTTGCCAAGATCTTTGTGGCAGCTCTACACATCAGTTCCTTGGGAAAATGCTGAGCAAAAATCAAGTGAGATGGGAGAGATGAGATGACTGAAGTGAAGCTAGGAGGGTAGGGGACTGCAGCTGCCCAACTCTTTGAAAAAGTTTCTCTTTCATGGTCTTAGTGATTATTATATTGGCCACCTGCTCCAAGTTGCAACATGTAGCTACCGCAAAAATAAGGTGCCGGCAAAACAGAAGAGTCGCCACCTTTCGTTATTTATCCCTCAGAACGGGAAAGGAAACGATCGGAAAAACCTGACGAAAAGGTATAAGACAAGGTCATCGCAACCATTGTCTGGGTTCGGGAGTCGGTTACGCAAGGGGAAGGTATTAGCACCCCTCACGTCCATCGTACTCGATGGGATCCACACTTGTTGTGTTTATCTGACGGGTTGGTTTTACTATCTATCTATCAAGGCTGGCTTAAAAAGAAAAGAAAATGACTCGGCAAAGCGTCGCGCTTTATGCCTACGTATTCTCATCAGAGAATGAGAAATCAGAGTCAACGTAGTTCAAATAACTACGGGTAACGGGGGAAGGTGGCTCGCCAATACATCAGTATTGTGCCTACGTACTCTCAACAGGTATGAGAGATCAGAGCTTACGTAGTTCGGGATAACACGGATTACGGGGATTCAGATTCATCTGTTTTATCGAGTAGGGTTAACAAACAGTTCCAGCAGTTGGATGTACGCAGCTCGACCCTTGGAGACTTATGCGTTACCATTTGCGGTAGAACTGGGAGTTAACGACACTCTTTTCTTCAGAAAAGCTTCCTTTGACTTATGGGCCCACGGGGCAAAAAGGTTTGAAATTTGTTTTCTGTCTTTTACGGAAGAACTGTTTTTTATGGATGTTTGCAACCAATATCGCACTAGAGACTATGACCTGAGAGTGAATGCGTCGCATGTCACCCAAAGGGTGCCATACTAAACATCCAGACTGTTGAAAAGAAACTCTCCAACAATCCTTTCTCAGATAGCTTAAGGCTCGTAACGTATCATGTCAGTTAACCTTTATTACTGTATCTTGATTTGTTTTGAGATGAGAAGAGAGAACAGGCTCAACTGCGGGAGACTATCAAGTCCTAATGTTGTCATGCCAAGGATTCATCATATGGTTGAGGTTCGAAACAGGGAACTCCTAGAAGTTATTATGCATATGTTTCAACCTAAAGTTCTAATCATCACTTCCTTATCAAAGGAAGTGAGATTCCTAGGGGATCATGTCAATGATAAACAGAAACAGATAAAGCATCAGCTTAAATAGTAAACAGTAAACGACTGTAAAATGCATGCAATGCAAGTGAGGGAGGAAATGTGTGTGGGGCACCAGCCTCCACAAGCTCATCTCGACCTCAAGCCAGATATGAATAACTGTAATCATACAGGAGAAATAACATGCTATCAAGCAAAATACAATAACTGCAATCATACAGAAGAAATAACATGCTATCAAGCAAAATACAATAACTGCAATCATACAGAAGAAATAACATGCTATCAAGCAAACACCAGACCACAGAGGCAAGGGAGCAACTCAACCTCTAGTGCAATCATGCTCCTAGCTTAACACAATCTAAACATGAACTTATTCTAATGCATCAAGAAAACCAAACAAGTCACTGCAACATAGTTGCACAGCAAGCCAACAGGCAAGAAAGAAAGTAGATCAACAGCTTCCACAGCCTCACAGCAAAGCTCATTTGACATCAGTTCAGTCCTCAGTCTTCAACTGTTCTTCAAGGCTATTCTCTTCCAATAGCAAGTGTCAACTTGCTTCTTCAAGCTCTCAATACATCACACACAGGTATCAACTTGTTCTTTCTTCTTTAAGCCTCAACTCCCAAAGTAAACTCCACCTTCAGGCTTCAATTCCACTGGCAAGCATCAACTTGTCCCTTCAGGCACTCCAAGCATTGAACTCACAAGTATCAACTTGCTTTCCAACCTCAAGCTTCAGCTTATTCATTCAATCTCCAATGGATTCCCCTCATAAGTATCAACTTGTTCTTTACCTTCTTCAAGCTTCAGCTCTTTCTTCACTCTCAGCTTGATCTTCTTCCCACAAGTGTCAACTTGTTCTCTTGGATCTTCAAGCCTCAGCTCCAAAGGTAGTCTTCAAACACAAAGAAGTAGAAACTTCTATCATCTTCAATCTTCTAGCAAGGAACTCCATCCTCTAGAAAGGGAGAAAGATTCATCTAACAAGAGCAAGATTTGGATGATTGACAGCAGAGTGAAGACCAAAGGTCACCACTAAGCATCCTATCATCAGAGAAAGGGACCCTCAAAGGTTCTACCAACTTGTAAAGAGCCACACATCCTACCAAAGGAGGGATGAGGCCTTTACAAGGGGACCTTGCATCATAGGGAAGAATGGAAGTGATCAACACCTTCCATGCTTGTGAAAGAAGATAATCTATCTAGAAGCTCTGCCTACAAACCCTAATCTTAACACCTAATCAACACTACACCAAAAGAAGGGAAATCTTCACATCCAAGCTTCTTCATTCAATCCATGGTAGCCCAAGCTTGTCTTCAACACCATCCAAGAGCAAGAGAGGCAAAACCCTAATCTAAGGGAACTAAAGAGGCCAATCTAATTGAATTAGCAAGTTACGATCACCTAAAACCTAGTACTAAAGTTAATCCTAACTAAAATACTAAAACCAATTGTAAAATCCTACAAAAATAACTATGGAACCCTAATTTAATCATGAATCTACCATACAAAATTCAGAGGTTGAATCATCCACCAAGTCCTAGAAATAAAACCTAAATCATAAGGTACTAAACATAAACCCTAAAAATGGAGCACCTAAAGTTTCAACTTAAAAATACCACATAAATTCATCACAAAAATGTGAGAAAAATCTAAGGGGATCATGCATATCTATGATAGCTATACACAAAAAATCAAGGCAAGAATCATCACCAAATGCTCAAACCAAATTCATCAAAACAAGGTATCAACCATGGTTATTTTAATATCAATTAATACTCAAAAAATGCAAATAAAATCAAATATGCATGAATTATTAATATTTTTTTATCTAAAAAATCTAGATTCAAACATGAATCAATGAAAAAAAATTGGAATTAATTGCTCAATTTTCCTATTTTTCATGAATTATTTACTAAGTCACATGAAATGAAGAAAAATAAGAAATTCAAGGAAATTAATTAAATCAGCGTGGCAAATAGCAAAAATAACTAGTTCAATTCAATGTTTGGGCCAGAAAGGGGGTGTGAAGAGAAGCTACAACCCAAGCCCACAAGCCTGAATTCATTCAGTTCAAGTTAATCAAAAAGAAAAATTTTACACACGAAGACTCGAACCCATGCACCCTTGGTATATGCAGCGAAAAAGCGAAGCCTGGAGTTCTCATTAAACCAAAACACTATGTTTTGAGGGGAGTGTACGTGGCATAACGAGGGACCTTGGATGGAGGCCTGAGTCAAAGTCTTCTTCGCGAATGGACGGAGGAGATTACGTCTCCTACCTTTTGAATCCTTCTGCAAACACAAAACGCGCGCGCAACCAGCCATCGCCGGTGGCTTCTCCGGCCGGCCTTGTTCAACCCTAACTCTCTCCATACTCAACCATTTCACACGATTTCTACATGAAAGTTGATCTAAATTTCACCAGGAACTCAACTACACTATTTAATCATGCTAAAACCGCAAGGATCAAAAAATATCACTCTCAATCGAAAATGGCATCATCCCTAAATTGTCTCTAATCTCCAAATTAATTATCCAGAAAGCTTCTATCAATGATCTATAATGAATCTAACCTATAAAAACCTAGCCAAACTACATGAATCAAGCCATAGGATGAGAGTTACATACCTGCCAATTTTGAATGCACAGAGCACTGAAACCTTCAAATCAACCTTCAAGAATCTCCAGATACCTTCACCAACACCAAAGGAAACTTCTGTATGCAACAAATTGGATTGAAACTCTCTGAATCCTTGAATTCGATTTTGACTAGCAAGCTATGAACTCAAAGTGCTCTCTCACGATTTTGCAACAATCTTGGCTTGAATTCTACCTGGAATCACTCATACACTCAAGAGGAAGATGTTGAAAGCAAGAATTTGGATGGAAATGGATCAAAAGTGTGTAACCGAATTTGATTTGCAAAAAGAAAATTCAGAATGCAATCTCTCTATTCTCTCTCAATTTCCACCAACCTTGGCCTTGATTCAGTTCTAATGCATATATAGAACCAGTAGGAATGATCTAGAAGTTTCTGGAACCATCTATATGAGATATCCAATATCTCTTGCTCTTGAATTTTTCATCTCATACCCATCCATGACAATTCTGCTTTGGCCTGTTGCAGCACCTCATTCTCATCCAAATTCTCCTCAAATGACATTTTGAAATGTGTTTGGATGGATTGGAACCTTGGTTTTGCACTTGTGTATGATTTGGCAAGTGTAACTTATTGTTGCGGTGAAATTTGGATGTCAAGCTATTGATTAACTTGAATCTTAATTCATTTACAACCGGTCTTTGATTTATCCGAAGGAAAGGTTAAAGAAAGGAAAAACCTAAAAGGGAGAGATCTAAGGTTCGGGGGTTGGTTAAATTTAGGGAAGGTATTAGCACCCTAAACTTCCGTAGTACTCTACGGGAACCTTTTGTTTTTTTTTTATTTGTTTCATTTTTTTGCTTTAAGGGTATGTACAAAGGATTGAAAATTAAAAAAGACCTAGGGGTTAATTCTAAGTTTACTCGGCAAGACATCGCATCTTGTGCCTACATATCCTTACGGGAATGGAATCAGAGTAACTGTAGTTCCCCTCACAAAGGGAGATAAGGAACTTCTTGACTATGGTCAAGGTTCCGGGGGGAAATAAACGTTCATAGGGAAACGCTTATTTTGGAGTGCGGCGACTCCAATTTCTATGTTATAAAGGTTAAGTTGAAAGGGGTACGGGATAAGTATTCCACGGTGGGAAACTTATATGGAGTGCGGCGACTCCTAATCCTAAGGCTAGGATAAAGGTTTGAATGTCCACGGCGGGACGCCTAAATATGAGTACAGCGACTCGGATCCTAAGACTAGGATGGGGTGAAGGCGAGGTATTGACTCGGCGGTCAAATGGTGTAATCTTTCCTTCGGAGGGAAATAAGCGATAGCAATAAAACGCGATGGATATTAATAGATAATTGAAAATGTAAGGATATGGGAATAGTATAAGATTACGAAATACGAGTGATGTGATAGTAATGTACTCATATGAACGTGATTAGAGGCGAAGATGCATAAGTTTAAATAGTGAAAATGTTTTTAGTTTAAGAAAAATATGGTTAATTGGATTTGGATATTAACAAACGGTAAAGGTGTAGTTGAGCTAGAAATTAGAGATTATTATTTTATTTTTATTTATTTTTTAGAACTTTGTGATTAAAAGAAAAAGGTTAGAATTAACTATGATTTTTTTGTGAGATTTTATGTGGCTTAAAAAAATAAACAAATACTAGACTAATGAGTTTTTAAATTATTTATTTTTGTGATTTTTAGATTAAAAAAAATTAAGCTGAGCACCAATCTTTATTTTATTTTTTTTTATAATTATTAAAAGAGGATATCAAATTAAAAGACTAAACTAATTTTATGATCCTAAAGGTTAAGATCAAGGGGGAGATTATGCTAATATTATTGTGCGATGAAATAACTTAACGATTACGGTCGATGGCGATCATGAATGATCGACTTACAAGGTATGAAAATGGCTTGATTAGATCAAGATTTAGTTTTAAAACAATTTAAGTATGAACAAGAATAAAATATATATACAATATTAACATTATACATCAAATGACTCAAAATAAATTGAAACGAAAAGTGCACGGATTAAAATCATGACGCAAATATGCAATTCCAAGGCGCATATACGAAGACGTGCAAAAACCATCACAAGAAATTAGATCCAATAATAATGATAGCGACATTGAATTATATAAAAAAAATAATACGAATTAAAATAGAAAAATGCTACCGCATTAGCGGTCATCGCAAGTCAGATCAAGAAACCGAGAAAATAAAATTAGATAAAATCATAATTTGCAAATCAAAACGCGAATAGGTAAGCGCAAAAAAAAAGGATTATTTCTTTGCTAAACCATCAGACGCGTATAAAATTGAAACACAACAATAGATCCGCACATAAACCAATAAAATTTACTATTAATCTGCTACACTCAACGTGATCATCGCAATAGAGATCAAAATTGTGCAGATCTGAACTTATAAAAAACGTAAAGCAAAATAAATTTTAAAACATTTTAAAATAATAATGTTGCTAACGCAAAAAAAATGCGATCATCGCAACCGGATCAAACTAATATAAATGTCACGCATCGTGCGCATAAATATGCGAACAGCGTATCGACTTAATTCAATCCGAACAATCTAATAAAAAAATTAACAATATATAAGTATATATTAAAACAATAGTGATGTATATACAGAATAAATTTTGTTATATATTATATTTTTCTAAAATTTGCTATATGTATTATAATTAACAGTACTGCCACATTAAAATATATATATATAAAGCAAATTGTTAGTATATAAAACTATATAAAACAAAACGTTAGTATATATAATATAAACAGAGAATATATAAAACATTAGTATATAATAAAATATATGATAAAACTTAGTATATATAATACAAATCATTTAAAACAAACCGAGGCATATGAAATTCCAGTTATTGGTGTATCGAAAACGAAATGGCGGTGGTTTATTGACGGCAAAGCTTACCAATTGTAAATAAAATTTCGCCCTTTTGAAACAGAGTAACTTTAGTGTATATTTTTTTTGGTTTTTTTTTCCAACAATGTGACATAGATATATATAGGGGTCAAATTAGGGTTAACTATCAATTGTCAATAATATCCCTAAAGCCCATTTTAAAGCCCAAATTAAATAATTAGTTAAACTAAATAAAATTTAAATAACTTAAAATAAACTTTAAATTCTATTTATTTATACTAAACATTAAAAATATTATAAAAGAACAAAATCTTTTTAATTTTATGATTTTTTGGATGTTTTTATGAATAAGATGGAAAAAGTGAAAAAATAATATTTTTTAAAAATGATTTAATTAAAATACGAAAATAATAATTAAATAATAATAAAAAACTATTTTTGTTATTTTTTAATGAAAGATAGAAAAATTTAGAGTAAAAATAATAAAAAACAAAAAAGTGACAAAGGTGAGATTTGAACTCTCAACCTCTCACACTCACAACTCCTTACACATGTCCTCTTGCCAATTGTGCCATTTTTACTTTTTAGAAAAAAAAATGCATGCCATATGATATTTACCTGCAAAAAGTCAAACGACTACACAAATTTGTTAGTAATTGATTAAATGCAATAAAAATGCAATGAAATGCGACGACAAATTTTAGGGCAAAATTTGGGGTATTACAGTTGCCCCTATTTAAATAACTTCACCGGGTGATTTGAGCAGCGGAGACTCGAGAAATCGTGGTGGAGGGATTTAAATACAGATAACCGAAAATTTTGCCTTTAGACGCAGTGCTATGCAATGATATGGACAAAACAAAACGAACTATAATGCTAAATATAATATGAATCTAATATGATGCGTATGATGGAATGATGAATGCAAGGATGCAGACGACACGACGTCATAGGGGACAGCGCAACGAAGAATTGCGCTAGGGAAGAAGACACGCGGTGGTGACAAGGTAACATAGGATCCACACGGAGGCAGGACCAGGTAAACGACAGACGCTAGAGTTTTCGGGATATTCCTTGAAGAGATCGAGCGGGATCTTCAGGACTCACCAGAAAACATATAGGGAGAGACAAACATCAGAACATTTCGGAAGAACATCGAAAATGAGACACGTCGTATCTGGAAGAACGTCAGATAGACATGACACGAAATAGTCGATGGGTGCCAAGTAAATTAGAAATTGTCCGCAAGGTAAGACGCGGGTAAAACACGAGCTCAGGAGAAAAACGCAAATGGGGATAAAACACCCATGATGCCAAGTAAATAAATTTTGCCCACAAGGTAAGACGCGAGTAAAACACGACCTCAGGGAAAAAAAAAGTAAATGGGGGTAAAACACCATGATGTTAGGTAAACCCAAGAATATCTGGTAAAAGGGGAATAAAACACCCAGGATAAAGGTACATGGGGGATAAAACACCCAAGGATAGAAGGTAAATGGGGAGTAAAGCACCCAAGATAGACATGTAAATGGGGAGTAAAGCACCCAGGATAGAAATGTAAATGGGGAGTAAAGCACCCAGGATAAAATGTAAATGGGGAGTAAAGCACCCAGGATAGAAATGTAAATGGGGAGTAAAGCACCCAAGATAGAGAGGTAAATGGGGAATAAAGCACCCAAGATAGAAATGTAAATGGGGAGTAAAGCACCCAAGATAGAAATGTAAATGGGGAATAAAGCACCCAAGATATGCACATGCATAGGAATTATGCTATGACATATGATCAAATGTAAATGCAGACGTCGACGACAAGGCTCGACTCTTTCGGTGAGATGACAAAACTGGAGGACTGATTCCTCAACACGGAGATCACTGTCATTCTGTTAAACTGTATCAAGTTGATAGTCACTGTAGGAATGATGAATAACTGCTTGGGGATTATGCAAGTAAACTGCCCCAGGTCAAATGAATTGATAATTGCTTCAGCTGTCTGATTCATGGAATCGACTGTTTTGCTGTATCCTCGGAGGGCTTGCCCCAGTCTGGGTCTTGAACAATTCTCTGGATAAACCAAATATGAGAAGATATTGCCTTGAACAAATCTTGAACTAATTCTTTGACAGGATGTAAAAGGAACTTGCCCCTGATAAGATCACTTGACCAAGTTTCTCATTGTTTGAAAATTCCTTAGAGGAAAGCCAGTTTGCAAACAAAAATATTCATACAAACATGGTAATGCAAAGTTCATGCGATTTTTGAAAAATTATTTTTGAAAGATGGAAAATACATGAGTCGTTAGTCAGAACAAGGCGGTTCAAGACACTCAAAGTTTAAAATAAAAGTGTATTGCCAAAATAAAGGATTCGCAAGGATCTTTTGGAGTCAGGTTACGCAACCTTGCTGTAGTATACTTTCAAAATAACCTTGCTTCAATTAGGTCTTTTGAGGGTTGTAATGTGGCCTGGTTCACGGTTTATGAAACAAAAGATAAAGGCTCAAAATTTATTTGTACCCACCCAATCTACGTGATGATCTTCAGTCCTATGCTCAGTTAACTCATACTATGCATTCAGGTTCCCATAAGTTAGGGATTTCATTGATCGTAGCAATGATGACTCAGAAGTCAAAGGGACCTATGAAAAGGCAGCCACTACTCCCCTATAACATTTGATTGTTTTGACATTGAGGATTTTCAAGATAAGGATTTAAAAATCTCTTTGTATTATCCCTAAATTTTGCCTGAACTGTTTATTTTAGAGTTTACAGTCAGCGGGATGCCCCAGTTTTGCCTAAGTCTCCTTCATAGGTTTTGACTTAGCGGGCTTCTTTTGATTTTTTTATATTATTTTTTTTGTGTGAAGGAAAGTGACTGTTTGATTTTAATGATTACGGTGAACCATCATCGACCTTTGATTAGAAAACATCTTCGACACTTATTTGACGTGTGCGAAGGAAAATTTGTTAATGAAAGGTGTATCGTATGAACACACAACCAAGTTAACTGAGAACTACCCATCCCAAGGTTAAAATTGTGGGTTTTTTGTAACGAAAGAAACTCCAACTTCTAGGCTCGAAGGGGGTAACGAGGGATTAACCTCCTTATTTCTCCAGTGTTTGGGAATTGAAACAATGCCTTACATCGTCAACAAGGTTTGATTGAAAGCATACTGACAACAATTATGGGTATAACATTTTCGTCATCCTCCCTCCGATCTTAGCATATCAAAATTTTGGACAAGAAGTAAACATTTGAAAAATAAAGCATAAAGATGCAAATAAATGGACGGAAATGAATTGAATCAAAAGTCGCAATGCTTATTTCATTAATGAAAGTACAAACATAATTGAGAGCAAACAACTTAAACAAAATAAGGAAAATGCAAACAACGAGAAAAAAAGGCCCAATGACAAAGCTTCAATTCTGATGTGTTGGCAAGGGATCTGTTTGGACACTCGGACGACTATCCGTAAAATCAAGTATTCCGGCTCTAATCAGTTCACGCACCCTAGCTTTCAATGCAAAACAATGCTCCAAGTTGTGGCCTAAGGCACCCTCATGAAAAGCACACTTTAGATCAGCCCTAAATCCAACTGGAGGATTAAGAGGAGGTGGTAAAGCCTTTGTAGTGATCAGCCCTTGTCGAACTAAGTGAGGATACAGCTCTGTGTAAGTCATGGGAATAGGATCAAAGTGATCCTTGTTCCGATTCTGGTCTTGTCTGATAACTGGGCGTTGAGGAGTCTGAGCTGGCTGTGGAACACTAACAGGTTGAGATCCCTGGCGAGGCTTCCTTGATTCAGTTATGACAGCATTGGCCTATTTATCCTTCTTCTTATGGAAATTCCCGTAGGGTTTCTTTGCACCATTAGAAGATTCAACAGTTTTGGATACTTTACCATTTTTCAAACCTTCTTCTAACCTCTGACCAATAGTCACCAAATCTGCAAAACTTGAAGAGACATTCCCGATCATCTTTTCCCAATATAAAGGGGACAAAGTATCCATGAACAATCCAGTTAATTCCTTTTCTGCTATAGGGGGTTCAACTTGAGAAGCTAACTCTCTCCAACGCTGAGCATATTCCTTGAATGACTCTTTTTCATTTTGAGACATATTTTGTAATTGACGGCGATCGGGAGTCATATCCAGGTTGTATTTGTATTGTTTCATGAAAGCGTTAGCGAGATCTTGAAAGCAACGGACACTGTTATGCTCTAAGTTCATATACCATTTGAGAGAAGCACCACTCAAACTGTCTTGAAAGCAATGGATGAGCAATTTCTGATTGTTGGTGTAGGCCGCCATCTTTCGAAAGTACATGACCAGATGACCTCTTGGACATGAGTGACCTTTATACTTCACAAACTCAGGAGTCTTGAGTTTGGCAGGCATAACGAGACCGGAGACTAGGCACATATTGTCGGCATCTATATTGAAGAAATCAGTACCCTCAACAGCTTGGAGTCTCTTATTGATGATTTGATACTGTTCACGGGTAATCTCAGGCTCAACAAAATCTTCATGGTCTTCCCCTTGAACACTGGCAACATTGTGCTCATATAGAGGATTCTCAAAGGGAGCTCGGATAGTTTGGTTAACAGTGTGGACCACAGGTCTAGTCTCGGTAAGGACGGGAGCTTGAAAAACCGGTCTAACAGTCTGACCAATTGTAGCAGACGATGCAATAAGCGGAGAGTAGTTAGGAGGTAAACCAAACTCGGGCCAAGTAGATGGTGGCACTGGAACAAGAGGTGGATCAACATCCGAAACTTCCTAAATGACGGTCCTTTGAGGTGACTCTCCTCTGGAAATCAGTACTTGGAGCATCTCGGTGAGTTTGGTCATGCCTGATTTCAACTCATTGATCTCCATTCGGATCTCTACATTATATGCCTCTTGCTCTGACATCTTACGTCTATAATTAGCCCTGGTCTGATATCTGTGTCGAGGAATCAGCTTGACGACTCAAAGGTACACTGGAAGACGAGAGAACCGAGAATGAGAAACCGGGGGACAAATGCAATGCAAAAATGTGATGCTGATGCCATGCAATGGTTTCAAGAATTTCAACGGTCGATTGCAAATATTGTTTTTTAAGAAAGTTGGAAAAAAATTTAGACTTTAAAATGTAAGGCTTTTCGAATTTGCAAAGGACTGCTGAATTCCTTGAAACTAGAAATGATATGATGCTTTATGGATGCGAAGTACAAATACACATAAGCAAACAAAAGGTCCTAAGTTAGAGGAACAATGAATGGAGTCAAGGTCTACCCTTCCCAAAAGGTATGCACTATGGGTTAATTGTACCTGCAGAACAAGGGTTCTAAATCAGTGCCCAAAGTCATCAGCCCATCTTTCAGATATTATCAACTTCTCGACTTACTCAAGGGTCGATAATATTCTCAAGAGAACCTCGTTCGAGTGTAGTATCACGTAGCAACCATTGTAGGACTACTCCCACATGGTTCCCGCACTACGTCCTAGATAAGGCCAAGATGGTGTAAAGGTACTACGGTTCCCAGTATCACAGACTCCAATTAATAATGGTAAAAGTTTTCACGACTACACTCGATCAACCAAACCATTTTTGAAAGTGTCTCAACTGAGCGGTGATTCTCGATTTAGCTTAGTCGGGACTCACTCCCTATAAGCCTCGTCGAATATATCGCCATCCTATAATAATGTCAATCAAGTCCGGGTGTAGGACTTATCTCACAACACAGTAACTCCAAGTAAGGTACCCCAATATATACATACAAGTGAGCAAAATATATAATAAAACAAATATATAAAGAAAAATAAACAAAATAGGGATAACCCTCAATAGTTAGGAGTCCCCAGTGAAGTCGCCATTTTCTGTTGCGGTGAAATTTGGATGTCAAGCTATTGATTAACTTGAATCTTAATTCATTTACAACCGGTCTTTGATTTATCCGAAGGAAAGGTTAAAGAAAGGAAAAACCTAAAAGGGAGAGATCTAAGGTTCGGGGGTTGGTTAAATTTAGGGAAGGTATTAGCACCCTAAACTTCCGTAGTACTCTACGGGAACCTTTTGTTTATTTTTTTTATTTGTTTCATTTTTTTGCTTTAAGGGTATGTACAAAGGATTGAAAATTAAAAAAGACCTAGGGGTTAATTCTAAGTTTACTCGGCAAGACATCGCATCTTGTGCCTACATATCCTTACGGGAATGGAATCAGAGTAACTGTAGTTTCCCTCACAGAGGGAGATAAGGAACTTCTTGACTATGGTCAAGGTTCCGGGGGGAAATAAACGTTCATAGGGAAACGCTTATTTTGGAGTGCGGCGACTCCAATTTCTATGTTATAAAGGTTAAGTTGAAAGGGGTACGGGATAAGTATTCCACGGTGGGAAACTTATATGGAGTGCGGCGACTCCTAATCCTAAGGCTAGGATAAAGGTTTGAATGTCCACGGCGGGACGCCTAAATATGAGTACAGCGACTCGGATCCTAAGACTAGGATGGGGTGAAGGCGAGGTATTGACTCGGCGGTCAAATGGTGTAATCTTTCCTTCGGAGGGAAATAAGCGATAGCAATAAAACGCGATGGATATTAATAGATAATTGAAAATGTAAGGATATGGGAATAGTATAAGATTACGAAATACGAGTGATGTGATAGTAATGTACTCATATGAACGTGATTAGAGGCGAAGATGCATAAGTTTAAATAGTGAAAATGTTTTTAGTTTAAGAAAAATATGGTTAATTGGATTTGGATATTAACAAACGGTAAAGGTGTAGTTGAGCTAGAAATTAGAGATTATTATTTTATTTTTATTTATTTTTTAGAACTTTGTGATTAAAAGAAAAAGGTTAGAATTAACTATGATTTTTTTGTGAGATTTTATGTGGCTTAAAAAAATAAACAAATACTAGACTAATGAGTTTTTAAATTATTTATTTTTGTGATTTTTAGATTAAAAAAAATTAAGCTGAGCACCAATCTTTATTTTATTTTTTTTTATAATTATTAAAAGAGGATATCAAATTAAAAGACTAAACTAATTTTATGATCCTAAAGGTTAAGATCAAGGGGGAGATTATGCTAATATTATTGTGCGATGAAATAACTTAACGATTACGGTCGATGGCGATCATGAATGATCGACTTACAAGGTATGAAAATGGCTTGATTAGATCAAGATTTAGTTTTAAAACAATTTAAGTATGAACAAGAATAAAATATATATACAATATTAACATTATACATCAAATGACTCAAAATAAATTGAAACGAAAAGTGCACGGATTAAAATCATGACGCAAATATGCAATTCCAAGGCGCATATACGAAGACGTGCAAAAACCATCACAAGAAATTAGATCCAATAATAATGATAGCGACATTGAATTATATAAAAAAAATAATACGAATTAAAATAGAAAAATGCTACCGCATTAGCGGTCATCGCAAGTCAGATCAAGAAACCGAGAAAATAAAATTAGATAAAATCATAATTTGCAAATCAAAACGCGAATAGGTAAGCGCAAAAAAAAAAAGGATTATTTCTTTGCTAAACCATCAGACGCGTATAAAATTGAAACACAACAATAGATCCGCACATAAACCAATAAAATTTACTATTAATCTGCTACACTCAACGTGATCATCGCAATAGAGATCAAAATTGTGCAGATCTGAACTTATAAAAAACGTAAAGCAAAATAAATTTTAAAACATTTTAAAATAATAATGTTGCTAACGCAAAAAAAATGCGATCATCGCAACCGGATCAAACTAATATAAATGTCACGCATCGTGCGCATAAATATGCGAACAGCGTATCGACTTAATTCAATCCGAACAATCTAATAAAAAAATTAACAATATATAAGTATATATTAAAACAATAGTGATGTATATACAGAATAAATTTTGTTATATATTATATTTTTCTAAAATTTGCTATATGTATTATAATTAACAGTACTGCCACATTAAAATATATATATATAAAGCAAATTGTTAGTATATAAAACTATATAAAACAAAACGTTAGTATATATAATATAAACAGAGAATATATAAAACATTAGTATATAATAAAATATATGATAAAACTTAGTATATATAATACAAATCATTTAAAACAAACCGAGGCATATGAAATTCCAGTTATTGGTGTATCGAAAACGAAATGGCGGTGGTTTATTGACGGCAAAGCTTACCAATTGTAAATAAAATTTCGCCCTTTTGAAACAGAGTAACTTTAGTGTATATTTTTTTTGGTTTTTTTTTTTCAACAATGTGACATAGATATATATAGGGGTCAAATTAGGGTTAACTATCAATTGTCAATAATATCCCTAAAGCCCATTTTAAAGCCCAAATTAAATAATTAGTTAAACTAAATAAAATTTAAATAACTTAAAATAAACTTTAAATTCTATTTATTTATACTAAACATTAAAAATATTATAAAAGAACAAAATCTTTTTAATTTTATGATTTTTTGGATGTTTTTATGAATAAGATGGAAAAAGTGAAAAAATAATATTTTTTAAAAATGATTTAATTAAAATACGAAAATAATAATTAAATAATAATAAAAAACTATTTTTGTTATTTTTTAATGAAAGATAGAAAAATTTAGAGTAAAAATAATAAAAAACAAAAAAGTGACAAATGTGAGATTTGAACTCTCAACCTCTCACACTCACAACTCCTTACACATGTCCTCTTGCCAATTGTGCCATTTTTACTTTTTAGAAAAAAAATGCATGCCATATGATATTTACCTGCAAAAAGTCAAACGACTACACAAATTTGTTAGTAATTGATTAAATGCAATAAAAATGCAATGAAATGCGACGACAAATCTTAGGGCAAAATTTGGGGTATTACACTTATGTCATAAGCAACCAAATGCAATTATGAGCAAATGACTTCAAATGAAAAAACCAACATTGCCATTGTTTCTAAAATGTATTTTCCAATCAAAATGACCTATAAGTTTGTCTCATTTGGTCACCACATGAATTATTTGAATTTTTGCCATTAAATCCTTTTAATTCTTTCTTTTTTTCAAAATTTCTTGAACCAAGTCTCTCCTTGAGCCATTTCAATGCCTCCTTGATGCATGGTCAAGGTTAAAACCCCATTTTGAGCAACTTTCTAGTTGAACAAAATTTCATTTGAGGCCTCTAAGTTGGTGAAAATGGCCTATGATCACAAATGACCTATAATCACCAAATGTCCAAAATACCCTTGACTTGTCAAAGCCATAAGTTGAGTTCTACAAATCCTATCAAGGACTTCTAGTACTCTCTAGAAATCTAAGAGAATAAGGAACAACATTCATGTTTACCAAAAGCTCATAGGAATCATCCTTCTAGGGCAAACGTTTCATGCAAGTTGGGTAACTTTCAAGCTCCAAATTCACATTCCTCAGATGACTTGTAACTTGTCAAAGCCATAACTTGAGTTCTACAAATCCTATCAAGGACTTCTAGCACTCAAATTAAAGCTAAGATCATGCTCTACAAAAATCATGTTGGGGGAAATATGAGCTGACAATCACATCTTGAGCTAAATTGCCTTGAAGATAGGGGTCAAACTAGGGGATTTTACACTGTCAAGTCTTAGAAACCCTAGCTTGAAACTTCTCAAACTCTTCAATCATGATGAGTTAACCTTGGAATAGTCCTTATAACATCTCAATGTATCAATCCATGATCACATGGCTCTTGAATTAGGTCTCAACCTTCTCCAAATCATCAGTTGACTTAGGGTTGACCCAGTCAAACCCTAATTGCACCACTCATGGCTGAGCCTTCTTAATCTTGCACAATGACCTGTCTAGGACTCAAAGTGATCTTCAAAACTTCTCATGAGCTCTTTCAAGACATCAAGTCTAACTTCATGGCTTCAGACTCATCTGATGACTTCCCACAACTCTCAAGCTAGAAGACATACACACTTGGTTTCAACCACTCTTTCTGAGGCTCTTTCAACTTCTCTGACAAGGATATCAACCCTTGAACACTTGACTAACCTTCTTAGCTAGATTCATAGTATAGTGTAGCTCTTGATTGGTAATCATACCTCTTGATCTCCTGCACACATGTCAATGAAATGCAAATGATAATGCTAATGTGAATGAAATGAAACATAAGCTAGGAAAAGAAGTGCTGGGCAAATTTTGGGGTGCAACACAACAGCCCATCAATTCTTCATTTCTTCTGGTTTTTGCATCGTCTAGGCTTCACAATATAAGAATAGAACATGATCCAATGGCTGAGGGTAGCCCAAGTTGTTGAATTTTGAATTTTGGAAAAAGTTGAAGTGGTGACTTCAAGTGTGGCAGCCCCAACTTCCATGGCCCATAACTTTCTGCTCACAAAATGCTATTGAGGATTTCTACCACAATTTAGAAAGCCCTCAAGTAGCTCTACAACTTTCATGTTTTTGAGATTTCCAAATTCTAGATGGAACTAGGTTGAAAAACCCCTCCAAGTTGCTGAAAAAACCTACTTAAAAGGCCAAATAACTTAGAATTTTTCTAAGTTATTTCCCTTCTTGAAATGAATTTGGTCATAACTCCAAATCTATGCATTTTTTGATCGTGGACCACTTTGGGACTTTTCTAGGAATTGTCAAGATCTTTCCAATGAGCTTTGAACCACTTCATTTGGATGTGTGGTTGAGGAGTTATGGTCTTACCCCTTTCAAAACCCTAATTCCCGATTTTTGTAATTACTTCCTAACCCTTAATCCAATGGTCATGAAATTTTATGGGAAGGTGTAATATGACATAAGGAACATTTTTGACTCACATCTTGAAGTCAAATTCCTAGTGGTTGAAGAGTTGACTTTTCGGTCAACCGTTCGATCAATCGATGACTATCAGACAGTCTGTTCATGTTCCGGATATTCTGAGGCCTTGAAACTCTTTGGATAGACTTTACTAAGCCATATGACCTTCATGGACCATGATCCCACCATTGGAACACTTTTTAAATCAAAAGTCAAACCACAGTTGACTTTTCCCAATCGAAAACCCTAATCGGGTATCTTGAACTGCACTGTTCTCAATTCTTGGGTGACAACCTCAAATTGGATTCATACTTGACCCAATGTAGTATCCTTGATCTTGTTTAAAGTTGAATCAATCCAATACATTGATTGATCAAACCACCGAAGCCTCAATTTTGACGGTACGGAACCCTGATTCATCTGCATCTTGACAAAGATAAACTTGAAACAGGTTAAGGTTAGATAATCAAATGAATATGATCCTACAATGATGATGAGGATCTAAGGGGTCAAAATTTGGGGTGCAACAAATGTCCCTATTTAAATATCTTCACTAGATGGCAATGAGAGATGACAATCCTCATGGAATCATAGTGAAAGGTATTTAAATATAGCAAACCAGAAATTTTGTCCCTTAGATCCGATGGTATGCAAAAGGACAAATGCGAATATGCCATGAATCTAAATGGTGTTTTATGATGCTTGAATGCAAGACAGATGCAGACACACGAGCAAAATAAAAGAACGGCAATACTACGAGTAACCACTCACGAAGGACCAAACACACTGGGGGAAGATTCAAGGCAATCTAAGCAAGATAGTTCAAACATGACTAAAGATGCTATTCAACAGAATCTTTCACATAGGGGACACAAATTCTGCCAGGGAAGACACATCTTCATTGGGGAAAGGAGACACAAACCTCACCGGGGATAACCAGATGAGGAAGCCCACTTGGAAAGAAGGCAACTCTTCATTTGGGAAACGAAAGAAAAGAAACGCAAACCTCACTGGGGAAGAAACCCACTTGGGAAAACTTCGCTGGGGAACAATTCCACTGGAGAAGAAAAACTTCACCATGGAAAAGATGGAACGAAGACACGAATCTCACTGGGGATAACCAGATGAGAAATTTCCTATAACGAAGAGTTCAAACGGGATCTTCAGGAAAAGGTTAGAAACAAGGCCAGACGCGCCGAGGAAGCTAGTATCCACTAGTTCTCCTAGGCTTGCCTAGGAAAGCAAAAACTTTAATGGGGAAACCGGTGATGACCAGAACAACAAACAATTTCAAGTGGTATTAGCTTTCACTAGACTTACTGGGGATGATGGTGAAGACCAATCCAGCAAACAGTTTCCAAATAAGTGCTAAATACCACTAGACTTTCTGGGGATATGGTGACGACCAAATCAAAGTTCCAATTACAATTGGGAATTCCAGAAAATATTGATAAAACACAGGACTTAGGCTGGGGAAATTGGTAACAACCAAGTTCACGATACTAGTAACGATTAGCTTTCGAGCAGTGCCAGTAACCACTGGATTTAGAAAGAACTGGATTTTCAAAGAGTTTGGTGACGAACAGGTCTTCAACCAGGAAGCACAAATATATCCCTCAATACCTTAGGAACAAAAGCTAATATCCTCAAAGCATTAGGATACAGTAGAGACACAACCCTCAACACGTTAGGATTGTACCCAGGCTCTCAAAACATTAGGAACGAAAGCTGAACATCCTCAATACATTAGAATATGAAGGTGAGAAAATACTTAGAAGGGGGGTTGAATAAGTATGAAGATAAAAACTTAGAAATAAAAACTCAAGTATTTTTATCCTGGTTTGTTGAACTCAACTACTCCAGTCCACCCTTCCTAGAGTGATTTGCCTTTCTCAATCAAGGACTTAATCCACTATTTAATCAACTGATTACAATAGTAAGCACTAAGAATAACTGTTCAATTCTTCTCAAGAACTACTGATCCTAACTGGATCTTCTTAAGGTTTACAATCAAATGTAATAACAAATACAAGTGTTTAAATTGCTTCTAAAAAGCTTTATCACAACTGTGATTTTTCACTTAATATTAAGAACAAAGAAATTAATTCTAAGAAAGAATGTGAATAGTATGAGAGCTTTGAATATTGATTTCTTTCAGATAAAACGTCAACTGAAGAAGATGGGTAAAAACTTGCTTTTATAGGCAGCTGATCCAAGAGAGCTTCATGTTGAGAAGAGTGTCACAAAAGGTCTGAGCCTTTTTGTCTTCACATCAAGTGACCTTTCCTAGAAGAAGAAAGCACAGAGAAATCCTTTTTTTCTTTGTTCTTGTGTTTAGCATAAATAAGGAAAGAGTCATTTGGATTATTCCAACGGACATAATCTTTGAATTCTTCTTCTTCAAATTTCAGCAAGATTCATCAGAGTCTAATTTGATCAGAGCCTTCTGATGTTGATCAGAGTTTTGCTGAATCAGATTCTTCTTCAGCAGGTGTGCTTTTAGCGTGTGTAAGTTCAGAGCATATTTGAGTCAGATCCTCAGTACTGGCAGCTTTAGTACTTTCAGAATCTTCTGTAGTAACTATGCTTTGAAAACTCTTCATACAGAATTCTTCTTTGGTTCAGATGCTTCTGACTTGCTTCGGATCCTTCTGGAGCTTCTGCTTCAGATCCTTCTGGAGGCTACGCTCAGGATCTTCTGTTGGCAGCATTCAGAATCTTCTAATGGTTGCATCTGACGCTTTAGAGTCTAGCATATTTCTTATGTTCAGTTCTGATTTGCTTCTGGAGTGATAATTACTTTGATATCTGCAGCAAACACTCTCAAGCAAATTTTAGAGTATATAATTCTTAATTACAAAATTTCATAATAGTTATCATCAAAACATAGAGATATTATTAAGAACCAATCTGTGTTCTAACAATCTCCCCCTTTTTGATGATGACAAAAACATCAGAAATTTTGTTTAATTGAAAATATAATAATTATAACCCCCCCTGAGATGATGAATCTCCCCCTGAATTAAATACAAATAAGGAATAGAAACTTCCCTTTTGTCTTGAGTATTTTTCAGAGTTAGAGCTTGATTGTTCTTTAACATTTGAGAGTCAGAGTGTCTTGCATATTTCAGAGTCAGAGTGTGATAATTGATAAATGAACTGAGAGTCTCAGAGTTTCTTTTACAGAGTGTACTTATCAAATGTTATGAAATACTTAGATTTAATGTTAGATAAAATTGATATGTCTGAAGTTTCATTCTGGTGAAGTTTAATTAAACAGTTCAGATCTATATTTTCTCCCCCGTTTTTGTCATAAGCAAAAAGTAATAACTTTGAAAAGACAAATAAAAGTAAACAATAAATGAGATAAATTATGTGGAGAAAACTTTGAAACATTCATTCAATTCAGAGCAAGAGTACATACATCAGAAGATATTCAAAATACATAAACAAACATCAGATGCAAACAACAGAAGAAAAAATAAACTAAGAGTGTTTTGACAAAAGCATCTTCAACAGATCCGTGATCTCAGAAGAGGACTGTTCTTGTTTTGACATCCACTTAGCCATTGTTTCATTCTTCTGATCCTGTTGGGACATCCACTGAGTCATGTCTTCAGACTTCTTATCCTGTTTAGCCATCCATGACTTGATTTCTGATTGACCAGCTTCCAGAACTTCAATCTTATCTTCAAGGTCTGGATGTTCTTTCTTAATCTCAGATGAAGAAGGTGGAACAGTTTCTGAAGCTTGAACAGAGTCAATTTCCATAGGGGCATTGGAGCTTGGAGCAGTAGAGCCAGAAGGATGTTCTATCAGAGTCATGGCCAGAGGGTTGTCTTCAGATGCATATTCAGTAGTCTCTTCTGATGATGAAGGAGCATCTGTAAGAAGCAGTAGTCCAGATCTTTTAACAGTCCAGAACAAACTTCTAGCAGCTTCAGCAAATCTGAGCTTCGCATCATCAGAACATATGTTCTTCAGATTTGATGCTACAGTGTTGAATCTATACACTTTCATTGTTGCTGAACACTTCCTCTGTACAATATCTGAATACTTCTGTATTTCTTGTAAAAAACATGTAAATAAATGATCAACATTTAGTCTAGGTTTGGGGTGTAACAGAGTTTCCAAGGTTATTGGCTTTGGTTGGGGAGTAGGTGGAAATATGGATTTGTGAATGGAGATCAGAGGAGGAGGGTAGTAGGGTATGAAAGGAATTTCAGGGGATTTGTCAGGTTTTGATCTATTTAAGGCATTCAACAGATTTGGTTTTGCTTTGGTGTGATAGGAAACCACATCAAAGGGTTTATTAGAGTAAGGTTAGAAAGCAGATTTAGCAGGTTTATCAGAAGCTGCAGGTTTTTCAGAATTAGCAGGTTTATCAGATGAAGCAGGTATATCAGCTTTAGCAGATATAACAGAGTATGGTTTTGGATCTGATAAAGGTACTGCTGACATTGTTTTAATGTAAGATTGAAGCACATATGGTAGAATTAATGTAAGTTTGGGTTTGCGAGGAGTGATGGTTTCAGAAGGTTCAAATCTATCATAGAAATCTTTTATTTTTAAACCATGGGGAAGTTTGTGAAGGTGTGATGAAAACAATCTAAATGAAGCAGAGGGTACACACTCAGATGTGCTTGACTTGGGTGGTTTAGGATTGGGAATGGTGATTTCAGAAGATGGTTTAGGTGTTGGAATAGGATCTGAAATAAGAACTTCAGAAGATACAGGGGGTTCTGGTTGGTTTACCTCAGAATCTCTGTGAGAGGGGGATACCAGAAAATCTGGGTGTATATCAGATTCTGAGGAATTGGATGATGTGGTTGGTATGCAAGAGGTAGAGGATACTTGAAACACAGTTTTGAGAGGTGTAACATCAAGAACCTCTGTCTCAGGGATATTGGTTCTAGATGGGTTGGTTAATTCTGAAGGATTTTCAGAAGGTTTTGATGGGGGTTCAGATGTAGGTGGTTCTGATGTGGGTGGATCATATGTAACTTTTATTGGTTCAGAGGTAACTGGAACAGATGCAATTTTTATAGGTTCAGAAATAATTGGTACAAATGCAGTGGGTTCAGATGTGTTTGATGGTGGTTTTTCTGGTTGTTTTTCTTGTTGTTGTGTTTGTGGTTGTTCAGATTGTTTTTGTGGTTGTTGTGTTTGTTGTGATACAGATTGTTTTTCTTGGGGTTGTTGTTGTTCAGATGGTTTTTCTTTTGGTTGTTCAGATGGTTTTTCTTTTTGTTGTTATTGTGGTGTAGATTGTTTTGATGGTACTTTTGGTTGTGGAGTCTGATTGTGTGGTTTTGTTGTTGTTGGTTTTGGTACAGATTATTGTGTAGTGGAAGGTTTTATAGGTGAGATGGAAGCAGGACTAGATGATTTTTGTGGGGATGGAACAAATACATGAGGTGGAGCAGTAACAGATTGTTTTTGAGTAGAAGGTGGTTTAGGAATAGACTAATTGTTGAATCATTTATTACAGTATTATTTACAGAAGATACAGAAGGTTTGGTACCTTTAATCTTGATTCGTTTTGCTGGAACAGAAGGAGTGTCTTCAGATGATTTCCTTTTGATAAGCTTCTGAGGCTTCTCAGCAACTTTGGGCTTCTTCTGAACTGGTGCAGCTTCTGCTTCTGGTTGACTTCTTTTTCTTGGCATCTCTTCTTCTACAACAGGCAATGGTTCCCTTGCTCTCTTCAGAATATCTGCAGGAATTGGCGTTCCATCTGCCTTGCAAGCATCAATGTAACTCACTATAATTTCTCTGGGTTCCTCAGCAAAGAACAGAGGGTAGTCATCTACAGGGATTCTCTTCTCACTAAGTTCAGTGATGTTCAGCTTCTTGGGTGCTGTTGTGAGTTCTTCTACTATTTTTAGTCTCTGAAGACTTTTGGCATTCAGAGGCTTTCCAAGAATGAATTCCAGTTCATATGTGACTGCAGCAACATACAGAGCAGTTACAAGTCCATTTTCTGTTAGAAGATCTGAAATTAACCTTCCAAAAGGAATCCAAGTTCTGATCTTCTGACCTTTTTCTTTCACATATTCTCTAGAGGCATTTATATGATTCCATAAGTGCATAAACATAATATAGGGAAGATCTACCTTGGTGCTCTGACTTAAGCAATACATAAAGTAGAGTTGTTCATTATTGACATAGTCTGGAGAGTTTGTAGACTTTCTGTGATGAATGCATCCCATGAAAATCTTAGCCCAGATCTTGTAGTCAGGCTTCAGATCTTTGAACTTATTAGAAGCTTGTCCAGCAGTCATCACTTCCTTATATACTTCATCCATATCTACATGCCCAGCTGGAAAGTGAGATACTCCATCTGTTTCCTCATATCCAATGAGTTTCCTGATCATATCTTCTGTGATGATTATTTCTTTACCCAAAACAGAAGATAAAATGAACTTAGGGTACACAGCAGCATGGATCCAGAATTCTTTCACTAGAAGGGGGTAAACTGGTCCAAAAAGTCTGTCAAAATATTTCACCCATCCTTGAGCATCTATAATGGAGCGAACTCAAACCCATTCTCAGCCAGTGAATCAAATTCCACCATTGATTCACAGAGAACCTCCAGTTTTTCAACAGGTGTTAACAAAGTTCTCTTTGGTGTTGTATATGGAGTCACACCCATATTTGCAGAAGTAACTGCAGCCATGGTAGATTGAAATTGTGCAGCAGTGGATGAAGAAGTTGCCATTGAAGATGAATTTGTCAAACACTTAGGGTTTTTGTTAAGAGAGAAGAGAAGACAGAAATGCATAAACAATTGAGATGTGAAAAGTGTGAATATGGTGAGAAGTGTGATATTTATAGTGAACACTTAGGCATACAAACAGTCAGATAAAAGCACGTTCACACAAAGCATTTAATGAAAAGGAATAAAAATCATTTCAAGCATTTATTGATTCTGAAAATTTGGGGGGAAAATCAAGATTTTCACTATTTAAACTTCACCTCAAACGTCTCTTCAGTAGTGTACACGCCACCTTTGCAGATTCAGAGTGACACGTGTTTGCTTGCATGTGCTTCTGAATTCTCTTGAGAAATGAAACGTTAACCAACGTTCAGATCCTCTGAGTATTGTTAGTTCAGAGTTTCACAAAAGAAATAATTTAAGGAAATGAATAAGTAATCAGAAGAAATACTTCAGAGCATTAAGCACTTTTGCATCTGTAAAATTTGCTTCTGACAAATATTATTCTGGACACAAATCCATACCAATATTTTTCAGAATAAATTTGAATCTATCTTCAACAAGGGGTTTTGTGAAAATATCTGCCCATTGATGATCTGTGTCAATAAAGGCCAAATTTATAATTCCCTTCTGAACATAGTCTCTGATGAAATGATGCTTAATTTCTATATCTTTTGCCTTAGAGTGTAAAATGAGGTTTTTAGACAAACATATAGTAGAAGTATTATCATAGAATATAGAAATGTTACTTTCAAATATCTGAAAGTCTTCTAGCTGACTTTTCATCCAGAGCATCTGCGTGCTACATCCAGCAGCAGCAATATATTCTGCCTCTGTGGTTGATAATGCAATTGTGGGTTGCTTCTTGTTGTACCAAGAGATTAGATTTCTTCCTAGAAATTGACAACTTCCAGAAGTACTTTTTCGTTCCACTCTGTCTCCAGCGTAGTCAGCATCATAGAATCCAACTAATTTGAAATCATCAGATTTTCTGTAACACAAACCCACATTAGAAGTACCTTTCAGATACCTTAGAATCCTCTTGACAGCTGTCAAGTGTGATTCTCTAGGATCTGATTAGAATCTAGCACACAAGCATACACTGAACAATATGTCAGGTCTAGAAGCAGTTAAGTAAAGAAGATATCCTATCATACCTCTGTAGAGTTTCTGATCTACTTTCTTACTTACCTCTTCCTTGCCTAGTGAGCTAGTTGGATGCATGGGAGTCTTTGCCAGCTTACTATCAGTCATGTTAAATTTCTTCAGAAGTTCTTTAACATATTTGGTCTGATGTATGTAAGTGCACTCTGGAGTTTGGTTGACTTGAATTCCCAGAAAGAATCTCAGTTCTCCCATCATGCTCATTTCGAATTCTGCCTGCATACATTGAGCAAACTCCTTTCCCAGCATAGTATTGGTAGATCCAAAAATGATATCATCCACATATATTTGACAAATTAGAAGATCTTTCTTAAATGATTTACAAAAGAGTGTTGTGTCCACTTTGCCTCTGATGAAATTTTTCTCCAGAAGAAAATTGCTCAATCTCTTATACCAAGCTCTGGGAGCTTGTTTTAAACCATACAGAGATTTCTTTAGTTTGAAAACATGATCTGGAAATTTTTCATTCTCAAAACCAGGAGGCCGGTGGACATACACTTCTTCTTCTATAATACCATTAAGAAAGGCACTTTTAACATCCATCTGATACAGAGTGATGTTATTTTGTGCAACAAATGAAATAAGAAGGCGTATAGATTCTAACCTTGCCACTGGAGCATAAGTTTCAGTATAATTAATACCTTCTTGTTGACTGTACCCTTGAGCAACAAGCCTTGCCTTATTTCTTTCAACTTCTCCTTTCTCATTAAGCTTATTTCTGAAGACCCATTTAGTTCCAATTATATTGAATCCTTGTGGTCTTTGAACTAAGTCCCACACATCATTTCTGGTGAATTGATTTAACTCTTCTTGCATGGCAATAATCCAATCATTGTCTTGCAGAGCTTCATCTACAGAAGTTGGTTCAATTACTGACACCAGTCCAAATAATGATGCTTCAGATGATCTAAGAAAGGACCTTGTTCTGATGGGATCATCCTTCTTTCCAATTATAACATTCTCTGGATGAGAAGTTTTGATTCTGGAAGATGATCTTCTAACAGTTGATTCTTCATAAATGTTTAAATTGTTCATCTGAGAAGTTAACAGAATTGCATCTGGCGTTGCTTCTGGTTCCTTCACTTGAGCTTTGTCTGCCTCTGAGCCTTCAGAGTCTGTGTTTCAGATTGCTTTGGCTTTTTACTGCCAAGCTTATCATCAAATCTAACATGAATAGATTCTTCCACAATCTGTGTCTCAGTGTTGTATACTCTGTAGCCTTTAGAGCGTTCAGAATATCCAAGCATGAAACACTTCTATGCTTTGGAATCAAACTTGTTCAGATTTTCTTTAGTATTTACCATATAGCAAATACATCCAAAAGGATGAAAATATGAAATGTTGGGCTTTCTGTTCTTCCACAGTTCATATGGAGTCTTCTCCAGAAGAGGTCTTACAGACACTCTATTCTAAATGTAACAGGCTGTGTTGATCGCTTCTGCCCAAAAGTGTTTTGCCAGATTAGTCTCATTGATCATGGTTCTGGCCATTTCTTGCAGAGTTCTGTTTTTCCTCTCTACAACTCCATTTTGTTGTGGAGTTCTAGGACAGGAAAAATCATGAGCAATGCCATTTTCATTAAAGTATTTTTCAAAATATTTATTTTCAAATTCACCACCATGATCACTTCTGACTTTTATAATTTTGAAATCTTTTTCATTCTGGACTTGTTTACAGAAGTCAAAGAACATAGAATGTGACTCATCCTTGTGTTTTAAGAACTTTACCCATGTCCATCTACTATAGTCATCAACAATGACTAATCCATACTTCTTGCCTCTGATGGATGCAGTTTTCACTGGTCCAAACAGATCAATATGAAGTAATTCTAGTGGTCTGGAAGTAGAAACAACATTTTTTGATTTAAAAGATGATTTTGAAAACTTCCCTTTTTGGCATGCTTCACAAAGAGCATCTGAGGTGAACTTCAGATTAGGAAGTCCTCTGACAAGATTAAGTTTATTAATTTGAGATATACGTCTCATATTAATATATCCCAATCTTCTGTGCCAGACCCATTGCTCTTCATTAACAGACAAGAGGCATTTAACATTTTGAACTTTAAGTTCTGAAAGATTTATTTTATAAATGTTGTTTTTCCTCTTACCACTAAATAGGATAGAGCCATCCTTTTGACTAATAGCTTTACAACATTTTTGATTAAAGGTAATATCATAACCATTTTCACTTAATTGACTTATGGACAATAAGTTATGCTTTAACACTTCAACAAGTAAAACATTAGTAATAGAGGGAAGTTTACCATTTCCAATGGTGCCAGATCCAATGATCTTGCCCTTCTGATTCCCTCCAAATTTCACATCACCTCCAGATCTAAGCTCCAGACTTTGGAACATAGACCTTTCTCCTATCATGTGTCGCGAGCATCCAGAGTCCAATACCATGATTGGCGTCCTGACCTTGCTGCTAAGAACATCTGCAACAGGAATTATTTTACTTTTAGGTACCAAGATCTTCTTGGGTCCTTTAGGGTTAGTTGTTCTGAAGGTTTGTCTAAACTTCTATTTTTCAACATAAGGTTTATTCTGACTAGCCTTAGATTTAAACACATGAATATTCTTTTCAGAACGTGTTTGTTCAATATCATTCAGGTGACCAAATTTAAAGTGGGAATATAAAGGAGTCTTTTTGATGATAATTTTATCAACAGGTTTTGGATTTAAATCCTTTCCAGAGGAAGATTCATATCCAATTCCTTTTCTGTTATTTCTGCTAACTCCATAGATCATAGATTCCATTTTGCTTTTGTCTATGCTTTTAGCAAGAAACTTCTGAAAGCTATAATCATATTTTTCCAAAATATTTTTGCATTCATATTCAGTTTCAGAATCAGAGTTTTGTTGAGCTAATTCAGAATCATTTTTCAATTTTAAGTTCTTTTCATTTAGCTCAGCTGCTTCTGATTTGAGAATATTATTCTCAGATACAAGATTACTCTGACGCTTCTTGTATTTGAGCTTAATATTGTTATAGCTCTTCATAACTTCTAATAACACTTTGATAAGTTCTTCTTTAGTGAGTTTAGCCATTACCTCTTCAGCGTCAGAGTCAGATTCAGAGTCAGCTTCAGAACCTGAAGTTCCTTCCTCCTGATCTTCTATGTCAGCCATCAAGGCTACATTGGCGCATTCTTCTTCTGACTCAAATTCAGATTCAGATGTATCTGAATCATCCCAGGTGGCCATCAGAACCTTTTTCTTCTTATCAGATTTTCTTTTAGGCTTATCTTTCAACACCTTTAGACATTCATTTTTGTAATGTCTAGGTTCTTTACATTCATAACAGACAACCTCCTTTTTGCCAGATCTTCTGTGTCCAGAAGATTCTTTTCTTTGGTCAGGCTTCCTGAAGTTTCTGAACTTCTTTCCTTTATGCTTCCAGAGTTTGTTTATTCTTCTAGACAGCATGAATAGTTCATCTTCATCTTCAGATGAGGATTCTTCAGAGCTTTCCTCTATTACCTGCAAACCTTTAGCAGATTTATTAGATTTTAAAGCAACAAATTTACCTTTCTTTTGAGGTTCATCTTCCTCAAGTTCAATTTCATGACTTCTTAGTGAACTGATTAGTTCCTCCAAGGAGATCTTGTTCAGATCTTTAGCCATTTTCAGCGCAGTCACCATAGGTCTCCATCTGGTAGGTAAGCTTCTGATGATCTTTTTCACATGATCAACGGTAGAATATCCTTTATCCAGAACCTTTAGTCCAGCTGTAAGTATTTGAAACCTGGAGAACATAGCTTCAACAGATTCAGAGTCTTCCATCTTGAAGGCTTCATACTTCTGGATCAGAGCCAGAGCCTTTGTTTCCTTGACTTGAGAGTTTCCCTCATGAGTCATCTTTAAGGATTTAAACATGTCAAATGCAGTTTCCCTATTTGTAATATTCTCATACTCAGTGTGAGATATTGCATTTAACAATATTGTTCTGGCCTTGTGGTGATTTCTAAATTCCTTCTTCTGAGCATCTGTCATAGATTTTCTGTCTACTTTCTTGCCATTCCCATCAGTGGGATGAACATATCCATCTATGACCAGATCCCATAAATCAGCATTATATCCAAGGAAAAAACTTTCAATCCTGTCTTTCCAATAATCAAATTTCTCCCCATCAAACATAGGGGGTTTGGTGCTGATTCTGTCCCTTTCTTCATATTTGTTGTTAATGTTAGACATTGTATTATCAGCCATAGTAACAACCAATTATATATCAAAGTTTTTCTCACTGGATCTTTACTGTCACTGTGAAGTGGTAGCACACACAAAACTGGAGCTCTGGTGCCAACTAAAGGTGAGAAAATACTTAGAAGGGGGGTTGAATAAGTATGAAGATAAAAACTTAGAAATAAAAACTCAAGTATTTGTATCCTGGTTCGTTGAACTCAACTACTCCAGTCCACCCTTCCTAGAGTGATTTGTCTTTCTCAATCAAGGACTTAATCCACTATTTAATCAACTGATTACAATAGTAAGCACTAAGAACAACTATTCAAAGTCTTCTCAAGAACTACTGATCCTAACTGGATCTTCTTAAGGTTTACAATCAAATGTAATAACAAATACAAGTGTTTAAATTGCTTCTAAAAAGCTTTATCACAACTGTGATTTTTCACTTAATATTAAGAACAAAGAAATTAATTCTAAGAAAGAATGTGAATAGTATGAGAGCTTTGAATATTGATTTCTTTCAGATAAAACATCAACTGAAGAAGATGGGTGAAGACTTGCTTTTATAGGAAGCTGATCCAAGAGAGCTTCACGTTGAGAAGAGTGTCACAAAAGGTCTGAGCCTTTTTGTCTTCACATCAAGTGACCTTTCCTAGAAGAAGAAAGCACAGAGAAATCCTTTTTGTCTGTGTTCTTGTGTTTAGCATAAATAAGGAAAGAGTCGTTTGGATTATTCCAACGGACATAATCTTTGAATTCTTCTTCTTCAAATTTCAGCAAGATTCATCAGAGTCTAATTTGATCAGAGCCTTCTGATGTTGATCAGAGTTTTGCTGAATCAGAGTCTTCTGCAGCAGGTGTGCTTTTAGCGTGTGTAAGTTCAGAGCATATTTGAGTCAGATCCTCAGTACTGGCAGCTTTAGTACTTTCAGAATCTTCTGTAGTAACTATGCTTTGAAAACTCTTCATACAGAATTCTTCTTTGGTTCAGATGCTTCTGACTTGCTTCAGATTCTTCTGGAGCTTCTGCTTCAAATCTTTCTGGAGCTTCTGCTTCAGATCCTTCTGGAGGCTACGCTCAGGATCTTCTGTTGGCAGCATTCAGAATCTTCTAATGGTTGCATCTGACGCTTTAGAGTCTAGCATATTTCTTATGTTCAGTTCTGATTTGCTTCTGGAGTGATAATTACTTTGATATCTGCAGCAAACACTCTCAAGCAAATTTTAGAGTATATAAATTCTTAATTACAAAATTTCATAAAAGTTATCATCAAAACATAGAGATATTATTAAGAACCAATCTGTGTTCTAACAGGATATATAAGAGACACCACCCTTAACACATTAGGATTGGACGAAGACCCTCAAAACCTTAGGATCAAAAACTAATACCCTCAAAACCTTAGGATATAGTATACAAATGCAAAAATTCTAGTCCCTAGAATTTTTGAACTCGAGATCCAAAGTATACATCTCCAAAGGTACACGACCTGTGCTCGGGATGGCAACAAACATCTTCCAAAGGTACAAAACCTGTGCTTGGAATCCAACAATACATCTCCAAAGGTACGAAACCTGAGCTTGGGATGGCAACAAACATCTTCCAAAGGTATAAAACCTGTGCTTGGAATCCAATAATACATCTTCCAATGGTACAAAACCTGTGCTTGGAATCCAACAATACATCTCCAAAGGTATGAAACCTGAGCTTGGGATGGCAACAATCGTGACTTAGTTTGGACTGATACACAACCAAATTGTCAGTATTTGTTGTCCATGGATTTTCATATTGTCAATTACCAACGGGCCTTACTTGAAATATGATTGGTCACCACCAAATTACTTATACCAGTATCCACTGGATTTTCAAGCAATGCTGGTCACAACCATGCGTCGACATCCTTAAGATAAACTTCTCAAATGATACCGCCATTTATCATTGAAGAAAGATAAGCTTATCTAAAGAGACTGCCACTTATCGTTGAGGACGATTAAACTTCTCCAAAGAGACTGCCATTTATCACTAAAGACGATTTCCGAAGAGACTGCCATTTATCGTTGATGAAGGTTAAGCTTCTCCCAAGAGATTGCCACTCACTGCTGAAGACGATTAAACTTCTCCGAAGAGACTGCCATTTATCGTTGAAGACGATTAAACTTCTCCGAAGAGACTGCCATTTATCGCTGAAGACGATTAAACTTCTCCAAAGAGACTGCCATTTATCGCTGATGAAGGTTAAGCTTCTCCCAAGAGATTGCCACTCACCGCTGAAGACGATTAAACTTCTCCGAAGAGACTGCCATTTATCGTTGAGGAAGGTTAAGCTTCTCCCAAGAGATTGCCACTTACCGCTGAAGACGATTAAACTTCTCCGAAGAGACTGCCATTTATCGTTGATGAAGGTTAAGCTTCTCCGAAGAGATTTCCACTCACCGCTGAAGACAGTTAAACTTCTCCGAAGAGACTGCCATTTATCATTGATGAAGGTTAAGCTTCTCCCAAGAGATTGCCACTCACCGCTGAAGATGATTAAATTTCTCCGAAAAGACTGCCATTTATCGTTGATGAATGAATAAGCTTCTCGCCAGAGATTTCCACTTATTGCTGAAGATGATACAAAAATGTCCTTCTTGATATATAGTGCAAAATAAATGCACATCCAGGTAGGTTCAACGACCGACAGGGACCAAAGTTCAATCTAGAATATAGCCAGAAAGAAAATGTCAAACAAGACTCCAACCATTGAGAAATGAACTCGAATGGTGACTTACCTTATCCAATCATGGAAAAAGGTAACTGAAGCAACCATCATCCACGAGGATTAAACTCTGTGGGGAATTGATAAAGGATGGACGTTTTATGCTTAAGAGCTGACAACTCTATTAGAGAGAGACGACACACCCAATCACTGAGGAGGGAACCAAAGTGAAACAGGAACAAGTAACAACCAGAGATAGCAAAAATGCACGGATGCTATGCATATGCTTTATGCCATGCTTATGTTTATGCTGACGAAACAGACAAAACAAAACTGGAGATGAAATAAGCATCTCGACATGGAGACCCAACCAACTTCACAAAATTGGACATTAACAGGGATGATCATGAAGAACCACATTTCCACTTCAAGGTTACCTGCTTCTCTGGGAGAGAGTAATCTTCTTAGGCCGAAACGTCATGACTTTACTTGGATTACCATCATGAGCTTGAATTCTTTGCTGAAGGAAAATTACATCGAGAGATTCCCAGATCAACTGAAGTAACAACTTAACTGGAGAGTTTGGAAAAAGGTACTATGAGAACAAAATATTTATGCCCCATTATGATAATAATCCTCCTCAAGCGAGCAACGACTCTTGCGACGAACAATCTTCAAACCTTTTCTACCCCAGATTACATGGTCTGTGAGAAGAAGTCATAAGGATGCTCCTACAAAAGAGTTGGCACAAAGATGCTTCAATGTCTTTAAGCCTTTAGAGAGATTTACAAATCTCGACGTGGTTGCCCCAGCTTAACGGTATTTGCAAAAGATCTGCCCCAGACTAAACTGTTCATCGAGAGCTTCATCTGATCTTGACCTGGTCGGCTCTGATTAGCTGAACTTTATGACAAATGATTAACAAATCCTTCAAATTGGTTGCCCCAGGCTGAGCTTCCTTTATCTTGTCGAATTCCATAACTGATAGCGTTTGTTGGGATTCCTTTGACATTAGATCGTCTTGCACGCAATATTGTTCATTAAAAATTGGCAATATTCAGTGTAAAATTCATGCAATCTTTTGAAAATATTTTTTGATGAAACACACACAGCGGAGTGATCAAGTGATCAAAGTGAAAGTGATCCAATCATCTTATAAATGATGGATAAAGTAATGAACACACACCAACATCAAAGATCATTAGGAGTCAGGTTATCCAACCTTGTTGTAATATGCTTTCAAAACAACTTTATCTCAATTAGGTTTTTTTAAGGGTTGTAATGTGGCTTGGTTCATGGTTCATGAAATAAAGGATAAAGGCTCAAAGTTATTTGTCCCACCCATTCTTCATGATGAACTCCAATCCTACGCTCAGTTAACTTAAACTAATACATTCAGGTTCTTAAAAATTGAACTGATGATAGTTGGCGATAGTTCACAAACCTAGGGTAGTCAGAACTCCCTTACGGTATTAGATAGCTTTTGCTATTTGAGGATTTTTAAGAGTGATAACTCTTACAGAATTCCTCTCTTTTTATCCCTGACTTTTGTCTGAACTTCTTTGTTCGAATATACAGTCAATGAGATGCCCCATTTTTGCCTAAGTCTCCTTCATAGGTTTCGACTTAGCGGACTTTTTCTTTTTTTTCATTTTTTTTCTTCTCTTTTTTTTTTGAGAAAGGAGGTGACTGCCTAATTTAATGGCTACGGTGAACCATCATCGTCTTTTGAACTTCGACACTTACTTGTTGTGTACGAAGAAAAACCTGAGTGCACCACCTTTATATGAAAAGTGTCTTGTATGCACATATCTTAAGTTAACCGAGAACTACCCGCCCCATGTTTTAAGGTTTCTATTTTTGTGAAGAAAGAAAAACTCCTACTTCTAGGCTTGAAGGGGTTAACGAGGGATTATCTTCGTTATTTCTCAAGTGTTTAGGGATTGAAACAATGCCTTACATCATCGGCAAAGTTAAATTGAAAGCCTATCGACAGTAGTTATGGATATAATTTTCATCATCCTCCCCAATCTTTGCTTTAAACAACAGTTTAGTAAAGAAAAGAAATTTTTGCATTTTTTGTCATCTCATAACAATAAAAGGAAAGAAAAAGAGTGAAACGATTGAACTTAATCAAAAGATGCACAAACATTTCATTAATCTTGCCAATTCAAAATGAACAACAGCTTACAAGCAATTCAAATGCAAAGAAAACACAACAAAATGTTGAAACAGTCTACAGCTGCCAGTCTTAGGGAATTAAAATTGTCAAAACAAATTTCAAATTTCAGGCCTTATGCGGGGAAACACCTTCAACAACCACATGCTCCTTGTGATATAAAATTATGAGGGGTCTCGCGGGTCCTTTGCCTTTGGATTTAAGAATCGCAGCATTGTCATTTGATTTATCCTCCTGAGGTTTCAGCAACTCCTTCAATCTCAGTTTAAAACCCTTACACTCTTCAACTAGGTGCCATGTTGTCCCAGTATGGTATATACATTCTACTTCTGGGTAGTCTTCTTCGAGGATCAAGTGTTTGTCAATGATCAGTTCTTGTACAAGATGACCTAATACTATACATGCATCTAAGTTGTGTCCTTCAGCTCCTTTGTGAAATTCACAGTTCAGGTTCACATTATGCTATGGTCCTGGCACAGGATTGGATAATCGCGGAGTCACTAGTGAGTTCTGAATCAGTAGAGGGTAAAGTTTGCTTAACGGTACTGGAGTTGGTTTACCGCAAGTCTTATTTTTCCTGACATGATTTTTCTTGTTCAATCTCCGGCTTTGAGAACCTTGAGGAGGAACAAACACCGACTGGTGAGAGACTTCGGTTGAATGCCCTAGTGCCCCAGTATGATAGTCCCATTTAGCGTTGGTACCACAGTTCAGAGGGTAAGGAGGAATTACTGGTTTCAGCTCCTTTGGTATTATCAATTCGCCTTGGATCAAGTCTGGTAATATCTGATTGTGTGACATTGGAAACGGACTTTCTGGTTTCCTTGGTTTTTGTTGGGCGTGCTGACGCGATTGACGGTTATCTGGTGGTTTATACCGAGAATTTCCTTGAGTCGGAGGAATCATTGGAGATAATGCATCCCTAGTTTCTCTGGACGTCACATGGTCAAGGTGACCTTCCTTTTTCGTCATGCTCTGCAATGTCTCTAGAACCCAATTCATCTGACATTTGAGAATTCTGATGTCCTCCTTCAGCATTTCCTGGGCTTTCAAAAGTCCCTCCATTGTTGCCATTGGTCTCGGATATGTGCTAGGTATCTCTCTGAACAAGTGGGAGACAAAGAGACGCAAGGCTGAGAAGAGAAAATGCAAAATGCAAATGCAATGCAAAGAGCAAACTGGTTTTACAAAACTCAAAAGATTGACTAAGTCAAAACCCTCATTTCATCAATCGTTAGAAAAAGTTACAAATTTTTTTTAAAAATCCTTGATCTTTTTTAAAGTTGAATCAATCCAATACATTGATTGATCAAACCACTGAAGCCTCGATTTTGACGGTACGGAACCCTGATTCATCTGCATCTTGACAAAGATAAACTTGAAATAGGTTAAGGTTAGATAATCAAATGAATATGATCCTACAATGATGATGAGGATCTAAGGGGTCAAAATTTGGGGTGCAACACCTACATGAATTATTCAAGGAGGCTGTTTCCCTTCTTCGATCGGGTAGAGTTCTATCACATGGCTCGAGCGGAGAACCAGATGGCAGACGCTCTGGCTATGTTGGCTTCGATGTAAAAAGTGAACTTCTAGAATGATGCTCCTAGAATTGTCATTTCTCGTCTTGACAGACCGTCATTCGTATTCGCCATTGAAGAAGCTGCTGATGGCAAGCCGTGGTTTTATGATATACAGAAATTCCTCAAGAAACAAGAGTATTCGCCATGGGCTTCGGTCCAGGATAAGAAGACTCTGAGGAGGTTGTCTGGTAACTTTTATCTGAACCCAGATGGTGTGCTTTATAGAAGGAACCATGACCTGGTGTTATTGAGATGCGTGGACGAAAAGGAAGCAACCTTGCTTATGGAAGAGGTCCACGAGGGTACTTTTGGTACACATGCCGGCGGGCATGCAATGTCTCGGAAACTATTATGAGCAGGGTATTATTAGCTAACTATGGAATCAGATTGTTTCAAATTTGCGAAGAAATGCCATAAATGCCAGATTTATGCAGACAAAATTCATGTACCGCTGAGCCTGTTGAATGTTATGGCGTCCCCGTAGCCTTTCTCTATGTTGGGCATTGACATGATTGGCAGGATTGAGCCAACTGCATCCAACGGACATCGTTTCATTTTGGTCGCCATTGACTATTTCACCAAGTGGGTTGAAGCAGCCTCGTACGCGAATGTTACCAAGCAAGTGGTAGCCCGGTTCATAAAGAGGGACATCATCTCTAGATACGGAGTGCCCGAGCGAATCATTACTGACAATGGTTCAAACCTTAACAATAAGATTATGAAGGAGTTATGCCAGAACTTCAAAATCTAGCATCACAACTCAGCGCCCTATTGGTAGAAGATGAATAGCGCTGTCAAAGCGGCCAACAAGAATATTAAGAAGATAGTGCATAAGATGGTTGTCACTTACAAAGATTGGCACGAGATGTTTCCCTTTGCTCTTCATGGTTATCGTACGAAGGTACGCACATCAACCGGGGCAACTCCTTTCTCGCTGGTGTATGGTATGGAAGCTATCCTACCATTAGAAGTCGAGATCCCCTATTTAAGAGTTCTGGTCGATGTCAAGCTCGATGAGGCAGAATGGGTACGAAACAGATTGAATCATCTCAGCCTGCTGGATGAGAAGAGGCTAGCGTCTATTGCATACGGCCGGTTGTATCAGAGCTGAATGAAGAAAGCTTTCAATAAGAAGGTGCACCCTCGAAGCTTTCAGACAGGAGATCTTGTGTTGAAAGAGATTCTCCCGCCACAATCAGATCACAAGGGTAAATGGACTCCCAATTACGAAGGTTCATACATTGTTCGAAAGGTCTTCTCCGGAGGAGCCTTGTTATTGTCCACCATGGATGGTGAGGATTTTACATCCCCTGTGAACACGGACGCAGTTAAAAAATACTTTGCCTAAAATGACCCGCTGGAAAGAAAAAAGAATATCCAGGCAAAAATGGGGCATCCCAGCGAACCAGGAAAAAGAATGGGTTTGGGCAAAAGCTAGGGATATAAATGAAAAGATGTAAACCCACAAAGTCGAAAACCCGAAAGGGCGGCTTTGGTAAAAATGGGTATCCCAATGAGTTGGAAACCCGCAAGGGTGATTCAAACAAAAGTTAGGGATTGAAAAGCAAGTGACTGCGATCTGCGTGTGATACTTCATTGCTTAGTGGTTTGGGAATACCTGAGGGTTGTTCATCCAAATCAATCTCTTCTGAAGATGGAGCATCAGAAAGATATCGAAGTCAGGCGAGTCATAGAGGGATCAGCTCATGGTGTTTGTCTACACCACATTGCCGACATGTCTGTACACTTTTGTATATTTCTATGTATATCCTTATGTTTTTGCGCAACTTCCTCTTTTCAGGGGTTGCATCTGTTGTAAAAATTTGCCTATTTACAGGCCATTTATCAATGAACATATAATATTAAATAATCTGTTTGCTTTGTTTTAACTTTTACTGTTTTGTTTGTGAAAAAACGCCCGATGTTTTTGATAAACTTGCGCCTGTATAAACTTGCACTTAGCCAATAATTGTTAAAACTTTGATTTAACTGAACAACATCGCGAATGACGACTGAGATATCTCCTTTCATGTATGATATCTTGTCTATTTGTTCATTTTTGCAGGGTCGTTACCCCTGGGGCAAAAAGGTATGGATGAAATTCGCTTTCTCGCCCAACCAAAGTCTATTCCACAGCAATTGGAGTTTGCATCTCTATCCCGATAGAGTTGTATGCATGGTTAAAGGAGTAGTCCAATGTGTATCCTTATCCCTGGCAGTTGGTCAGTACATATTTAATCCCCAAAGATTGCAGGTATGTGCCTACTCCCCCAGCAAGTCATGATCGGACTTCCTTCCACCAGGCAGGTGTGAAATCTTTCCCATCAGTGGGTTAGCACACAGTTTTCTCCAGCAGATTGTCTGTAAGTATTTAGCTCTCAGTAATTCGGAACGAGGTCTCCGGCAGAGTTGATTCCCCCGCAGGTTTGTTGATTCCCCGACAGGTAAGATGTGATCCCAGTGTCTGGTCATCTTTCCTCAGCGAAGCTTCTGTTCCCTGGGAGAGTCGTATCCTGGAAGGCCGTTCATGGCATTTGATATTCTCCGTCAGATAAGAGTGGTTGTTTAGTAGGTTGTTTATCCCCCAATAGATTCGTCTATTTCCCCAGAAGAGTTCGTATTCTAGAAGGTCGTCCATGGAATTTTCCCCAGCTAAGTTAGCCATCCAGAGTTCGTTTCCTCAGCATAAGTCCAATCGTCATTGGCACGTGTGAGCTATCTCCAGCAGGATTGTTTTCTTTTCCCAGTAGGATGGTTTCTCTATCTTCCTCAATGTTTATTTTGCTGACGTGGTTCCATTGCATTTACATGCGTGCATAGCATCTACCTAAATGCGTAGCATTTCCATTTCGTATAGAGCATTACGCCATTTTTAAACATGTGCATTCTGAAACATAAGCCAGGTTGTTACCTCTTTGCTTTCAGGTGTATCTCCCACAGGTGATCGTTATCCTTGCCTGCGTGGTTTTCAGTCCTGAAAAACTTGATGCGTTTATTTTCCCCTCGGTTTATGTTATTCCCCAGCGGTGTCGCCGGACTTCAGGTTGTGATATTCGATTCTCCGTGTCCATATGAGTGTTCAGACTTCTACAAAAGATTCATGATAGATATGTTTGTCTCTTCATATGCTTCCCCAACAGAGTTACTTGGTTAAGTTTCTCTTTGCTCCTCAGCCGAGTTGCTTGGTTAGATTTCTTTGCACTCCCGAAGCAGGGCTACTTGTTCAGGTTTTCTCGTTCCCCAGTGGAGTTTTCTTGTGGTTGTTATCATTAGATGGTCTTAACTTCATATGGATCTGGCCTTCGTGGTTTTCTGGCGGCGATGTCGGATGATTTGGTTTTCTGGCGGCGATGTCGGGTGTTTTGGTTTTCTGGCAGCGATGTCAGATGATTTGGTTTTCCGACGGTGCTGCCGAATGTTTTGGTTTTCTGACGACGATGTCAGATGATTTGATTTTTCGGCGGCGATGTCAAAAGTTTACATATTTTATGGTTGTCTGGCGGTAATGTCAGATTTGTATCAGATTCATGCTATCCGGCGGCGATGCCAGATGTTCAGCATTTTTGTGGTTGTCTGGCGGCGATTTCAGAGGTTTATTTGCATTGTGTTTATCTGGCGGCGATGTCGTATGTTCATCAGCATTTTGTTTATCTGACGGCGAGGTCGGATGTTTATCAGTTGTTTCCTAACTGCGTGGATTTCTGGCGGCGATGTCAGATGTGTTATCCCCTGCAGTTCGTCTAGCGGCGATGTCAGATGGTTAGCAGATTTGTGGTGGTCTGGTGGCGATGTTAGATGTTATCAGCACTGCAGATTCCTGACGGTGATGTCAGGTGCGCGTGGATTTCTGGCGGCGATGTTAGAGGTTTTATTGATTGGATATTAATTTTTGGCAGCGATGCCAGATGTTTCTTAATTGCATAGATATCTGACAGTGAGGTCAGGTGTTTCTTTCCTTGTAGGTTTCTGGCGGCGATGTCAGATGTTCACAGACTTTGTGGTTACGTGGCGGCGATGTCAAGAACTGTATCTACTTTATATAAGCTTGGCGGTGATGCCAAGTGATGTTACCAATTGGTTGTGGCTTCTAGCGGCGATGTCAGATCTTAATCAATCTTCTACTTGCTTGGCGGCGATGTCAGGTATTTTGTAACACCCTTTTTCTATCCCAAAATTATTAAGGAAAAATAACACAATAATCAGAGTGAATAAATAAATCTCATTAAAAATCCATTAAAAGGGCATACATTTCTCAAAGTCAATAAAATAGGTTCATACTCCGTAACTACGGGTTTTCCCAAAGTACATCAAACAACATAAAACAGCGGAACTCAAAGCATAAATCAAGGTTTCTCCTCAAAAGGGAAAATAAGTAAAATAACCCACTGATATAAAATCAACTCAAAGAACCCAACCCAATGTTACATATCAGAGGAAGACCCTCTAAGTTAACCATAAAGGCTAACGACTCTAAAACTTCAAAATACTCCTCGACAGCGTTCACGGCTAAACTTGCTCATCAACACGTTACCCACGTGGAGGTAACATTCAAACAGGCAGGGTGAGTAAAGCAATTCATAGTAATCAATGTATAAAAATTAATGCATAAATGGCATCATAATTATATTCAACACATTCATATCCTCAAATATGCCTCGAAGACCATAATGACATAATTTATACACAAAGGCTCATAAATGCAAATGCAACATAGACTCAATGCATGTGATCCCCATCAATAGGATCGATTCTACTTGAGAACTGGAGCACATCAAAATACTTCACATCCACACAGTGGGATTGAAGCCAAAGTAATCGAGGTCCTGAACCGAAGTCCGGATGCACATGAATGCATGATGCACACGTCACAATAATCCTCATAAAAACAACATATGGTGCATCATCATTCATCATGTTCATCATATTCATCATACGTCATAACGCATCAACATAATCATCATCATCACATAAATCATCATATCTCATGTAATCACATAATTCATCATAACAATCATCATCATCACATAAATCATCATATCTCATGTTATCACATTATTCGTCATAATAATCATCATCATCACATAAATCATCATATCTCATGATATCACATAATTCGTCATAATAATCATCATCACACAAATCATCATATCTCATGTTATCACATAATTCGTCATAATAATCACCATCACTCATAAATCATCATATAATTCATCATAATAATCACGTACCAATCACACATTAGCTCATAGTCATCCTCATGTTAGACCATCATATTATCACACATTATCACATGTTAATTCATAATACTATCCCATATTATCTCATAATAATTCCTCAAATTGTACTCGCGGTAATCCTCACACTATCGCTAGCGCGAGTCTGTGGCGAGTCTTCGCTGGCATGCTCGCTAGGTGAACAGTGTGATGACAGCAAAACCTGTTACGACCATAACTGACTCTTGCCCAAATACTCATACGATTCACTTACCCAATGCCCCAAAACATCCCTAAATCATCCCTAAGATTGTACGGCGATAACGGCACAAAATCTATGGTTTATTAGGCCAATCTGGCAACATTTGCACTACCTAAATCACTATTTTCCTGCAGCAATTGCTCTGAGTGCATCAGAGTTTCTCACATTTGAACATTCCTATTCCTACAGGGTCAAACATATAATGATCTAAGGTGTTGGCCACGAAGGCCTAAGGTTTCCATTCTCATATCAATATTCAGTGTTACATACCATTACCCCTAACCTCAAAGCCTTATCATCAAATTCCCTATTTTCCCACAACCAACCCAAAACACCTTAAATCATAAACCAACCATAAACACATCTAAAGGCATACATAGAAAATCATGAACAACGATACTCCCCATACCTTAGTCGATTCACAGCTTTCACGATTAACTTTGGGCTCTTCTGCCTCCAATCTTTCCTTCAGAGCTCTGGCTACCAAACTTTCACGGTTAACACAAATGAATTCTAATTTCCCTTCAGAACTCAATTTTGCCAACCTAGTCTTGGGCCTCACAGTTGGGCTTTTCCCTCATTACCCTTACTAACTCCTCCAAATTCCCAAATTACCCTTATTCCTCTTATATATATTTTTTAAATCATAATAATATTACTAAATCCATATTACATACTATTATTCCAAAATAAATACTCCACAAGGCATAATTCCTCAATAATTCACCAAGCCACCGAAAAACACCGAAATTGAATATTCTCAATTAAATCAATTAATTAAAATATTCCGATTAAATTCGGGGTGTTACAATTCTCCCCCACTTAAAAGAATTTTCGTCCTCGAAAATTGCCTCAAGTAAACAGAGTCGGACACGTCTCACTCAACTGATCTTCACACTCCCAAATCCAACTTCCTCTAGTTGGTTCTCCCAAAACTACGTTTACTAAGGCAATTTATTTACCTCAAGGTTGCTTCTCATTCACTAATCTGAACTAGCAATACCTCAATAGTCAAATCATCTCTCACTTGTACATCATCTATCTGAATCAATGTACTTCTTCAACTTAAGCACACGAAACACATCATACAATTCCATAAGCGACAATGATAAAACAGTCTAACATGGTACTTCCCCCACGCTTCCACTGTGCTACTCTGATACAGACCAACAAAGCACGGTGTGAGCTTCCGAGACTTTAAAGCTCAACCAACACCAGTTACCGGCGTAACTCTCAAAACCCATCTTTTCTCGGATCCTCTTGATCATTTCAGTCGTCGCTTGCACAATCTCAGGTCCGAGCACATCACTCTCGCCCGACTCATATCAACACAAAGGAGTCCTACACCTCCTACCATACAAATCCTTATACGGTGCCATTCCGATACTAGAATGATATAACTGTTATTGTAGGTAAAGTCAACCAACGGCAATGACTGTCCCACAATCCACTTTGACCCAACACACAAGCTCTCAACAAATCCTCTAAAGACTGGATAGTCCTCTCTGTCTGTCCATCCGTCCGCAGATGATAGGCAGAATTCAACTTCCACATGGTACCCAAAACGTCTGCAAACTCTCCCAAAATCTCAATGCAAATCTAAGATTTCCATCTGACACGATATTCGATGATATCTCATACACTTTGCAACTTCCTCAATATACATCTCAGCTAGCTTCAACGCAGAATAGTTAATCCTCGTCGGTATAAAATGAGCTGCTCTAGTCACTCTATCCAAAATCACCCGAATTAAATCATATCCCTCTCACAGTCTTCGACAAACCCGGCACAAAATCCATAGAAATACTATTCCAATTTCAATCTGGAATATTCAATAGTTGCATCAAACCCAATGGTCTCTGATGTCCAATTTTCGACTTTCGACAAGGCTAACCAACATATACATCATCAACCACTTCTCTCTTCATCTATGGTCACCAAAACAATTTCCTCAAATTCGGTCACATCTTCATAGCACCAGGATGGATACTCAATCTACCTCAATGTCCTTCTTCAATAATACTCTTATTCCACTCACAAATTATGGAACATAAACTCTATCACGATATCTCATGATACCATTTCCATTAATCTGAAAATCAACTCTTCGACTTTAATTCATCAAATTCCACCAATCTGCCAACTCAATTCAGATTTATGACCTTCTTGAATCTCGTCAAGAATACCACTAGTAAGCTCCAACATGCTAAGCTTAACTCCATAGGAAGTCTCTTCACAAACCAAACTCATATCACGAAATTGCTCAATAAGTTCTAACTCTTTTACGATCAACATCAGTATATGCAAACAATCCCAAGTCAATGCATCAGCTACCACGTCTGCTTTACCCGAATGGTAATTCAACCCAGACCATCATCCTTAAGAAGTCCCAATCATCTCTTCATCCTCATAGTCAAATCATTCTGATCAAAGAAGTACTTCGAACTCTTACGATCACTAAACATCTCAAATCTCGAATAAAACAAATAAAGCTTCCAAAGCTTCGACACACCCACAACAACAACCAACTCTAAATCATGTGTTAGATAATTTCTCTTATTCCCTTTAAGTTACCTTAAAGCATAAGCTAAACTTGTTGATGTTGCATTAACACACCTCCCAATCCCATCAACGGAGCATCCTAATATACAACAATTGTTTTGCCGGATTCGGAAAAAATCAATACACGAGCCGTTGTCAGTCTTCCCAAAATCTCTTGCAACTTTCCTTCATACTTTGAATCCATAAACAAAAGCTTGAACCTTCCTAGTCCACTGCTTCAATGGAAAAGATGACTTGGAAAAAAAATCCTTCAATGAATTCTAATAACAATTTGCCAACCCAAGAAAACTTCTAATCTCAAATACAGGTTTTGGGGCATCCCATCGCGATACAGCTTCAACCTTCGACATATCAACCACAATAACTCTACTTGAAATCACATGACCAAGGATCTCACTTCCTTCAACCAAAACTCACACTTTCACAGTTTTGCACACAACTGCTTCTCATTCAACGCTAATAATACAATTATCCGATGCTCATCATTATCCTCTTTACTCTTCGAATATATCAAAATATCATCGATTAACACAACCATAACTTGCCCAAATAAGTATGGAAAATCCCGTTCTCATACTCCATAAATACACATGGCATCACAAAATACTCATCATGTTCATACCTCGTCCTCGAAGCAATCTTCTGAATCCTTTCAGCCTTCACACGAATCTGATGATACCCAGATCTCAAATCTATCTTACTGGATACACCTGCAACAACCCACTATTCATCCATTCATAAACCCTTGGAATTGAACACTTATTCTTGATAGCCACCTTGTTCACTTATCTATAATCCACCCAAAGCCTCACTGAACCTTCTTTCTTCATAATCAACAAAACTGGTGCACCCCACGGTGACACACTCGAACGAATGAATTTATTCTCAAGCAAATCTTAAGTTGACTCTTCAACTCTTTCAATCCCAATGCATACATACCATATGGAGCCATCGATATTGGACTAGTTCCCGAAACTAAGTCGATCACAAACTCCACTTCATGTTCCGGTGATAAATCACTTATCTCATTAGAAGAACTTCCGGATAATCACAAATAGTTGGCACACCACCAATTTCTCCACTTTCATCAACACTCAAAGTTCCCATCAAAATAATCATCTCAACACCATCCCACACTGACTTATCAAAACAATCTATAAGCACTTAGCTTAACTCAAAGCAATTCACTGCACACGCCATCTAAGCTTGCAAGACACATCTATCCCATCCAACATGACCCCGTCTACTATCAACAACAGATTAAGGCTGATCAGTTCCTCAATTTGTCAATAGACAGCTGAAAGTCATGATGGGGTATAAACCATCTTTACCAAACTATAAGACTGTTCATTGATACACTGAGACACCACTCCCCACTTGTAGCATTCTGGAGAAGCATAAGCTTCTCCCCCACTTGAATCATTCCCACTTCTGCAGGCAAAGGTTAGAAACCAAACGTGTACCGACAGTGTTTTTACACACATGTCGCATACAAGGGAACAAACAACATTAGACAACTTGGCCGGACAGACCGACATGCTCTGATACCACTAATGTAACACCATTTTTCTACCCCAAAATTATTAAGGCAAAATAACACAATAATCAGAGTGAATAAATAAATCTCATTAAAAAGCCATTAAAAGGGTATACATTTCTCAAAGTCAACAAAATAGGTTCATACTTCGTAACTACGGGTTTTCCTAAAGTACATCAAACAACATAAAACAGCAGAACTCAAAGCATAAATCAAGGTTTCTCCTCAAAAGGGAAAATAAGTAAAATAACCCACTGATATAAAATCAACTCAAATAACCCAACCCGATGTTACATATCAGAGCAAGACCCTCTAAGTTAACCATAAAGGCTAACGACCGTAAAACTTCAAAATACTCCTCGACGACGTCCACGGCTAAACTTGCTCATCTGCATGTTACCCACGTGGAGGTAACATTCAAACAGGAAGGGTGAGTAAAGCAATTCATAATAATCAATGTATAACAATTAATGCATAAACAGCGTCATAATTATATTTAACACATTCATATCCTCAAATTTTCCTCGAAGGCCACAATGTCATAATTTATACACAAAGGCTCATAAATGCAAATGCAACAAGGACTCAATGCATGTGGTACCAATCATCACAACGCAATGGACACTGAGCCATAAACCCTCCATATCCCCATCAATAGGATCTATTCTACTTGACAACCGGAGCACATCAAAATACTTCACATCCACACAGTGGGATTGAAGCCAAAGTAATTGAGGTCGTGAACCGAAGTCCAGATGCACATGAATGCATGATGCACATGTCACAATAATCCTCATAATAACAACATACAGTGCATCATCATTCATCATATTCATCATACGTCATAACTCATCAACATAGTCATCATCATCACATAAATTGTCATATCTCATGTTATCACATAATTCATCATAACAATCATCATCATCACATAAATCATCATATCTCATGTTATCACATAATTCGTCATAATAATCATCACCATCACATAAATCATCATATCTCATGTTATCACATAATTCGTCATAATAATCATCATCGTCACATAAATCATCATATCTCATGTTATCACATAATTCATCATAATAATCATCATCACTCATAAATCATCATATAATTCATCATAATAATCACTTACCAATCACACATTAGCTCATAGTCATCCTCATGTTAGCCCATCATATTATCACACATTATCACATGTTAATTCATAATACTACCCCATATTATCTCATAATAATTCCTCAAATTGTACTCGCGGTAATCTTCATACTATCGCTAGCGCGAGTCTGTGGCGAGTCTTCGCTGGCATGCTCGCTAGGTGAACAGTGCGATGACAGCATAACCTGTTACGACCAGAACTGACTCTTGCCCAAATACTCATACGATTCATTTACCCAATGCCCCAAAACATCCCTAAATCATCCCTAAGATCATACGGCGATAACGACACAAAATCTATGGTTTATTAGGCCAATCTGGCAACATTTACACTGCCTAAATCACTATTTTCCTGCAGCAATTGCTCTGAGTGCATCAGAGTCACTCACATTTAAACATTCTTGTTCCTAAAGGGTCAAACATATAACGATCCAAGGTTTTGGCCACGAAGGCCTAAGGTTTCCATTCTCATATCAATATTCAGTGTTACATACCATTTACCCCTAACCTCAAAGTCTTATCATCAAATTCCCTATTTTCCCACAACCAACCCAAAACACCTTAAATCATAAACCAACCATAAACACATCTATAGGAATACATAGAAATCATGAACAACGATACTCCCCATACCTTAGTCGATTCGCAGCTTTCACGATTAACTTTGGGATCTTCTGCCTCCAATCTTTCCTTCAGAGCTCTGGTTACCAAACTTTCACGGTTAACACAAATGAATTCTAATTTCCCTTCAGAGCTCAATTTTGCCAACCTAGTCTTGGGCCTCATAATTGGGCTTTTCCTTCATTACTCTTACTAACTCCTCCAAATGCCCAAATTACCCTTATTCCTCTTATATTTATTTTAATTCATAATAATATTACTAAATCCATTTTACATACTATTATTCCAAAATAAATACTCCACAAGGCATAATTCCTCAATAATTCACCAAGCCAACGAAAAACACCGAAATCGAATATTCTCAATTAAATCAATTAATTAAAATATTCCGATTAAATTCAGGGTGTTACATATTGCTCAACATCGTGTTTGTTTGGCGGTGATGTCAAACGTTTTTCAACCTAAGGTTTATCTGGCGGCGAGGTCAGATATTTCTTCAACATGGTGTTGTTCTGGCGGCAATGTCAGATGTTTATCAACATGATGTTTGCCTGACGGAGATGTTAGGTGCTTTTCTACTTGGTGGTTGTTTGGCTACGATGTCAGACGTCTATCTACTATGTGGTTATCTGGCGGCGATGTTAGATCTTCATCTACTTTATGGTTCTCCGGCGGCGATGTCAGATCCTTATCAGCTTTTTTGTTGTCTGGCAACAATATCAAGTGATGTTATCTATTTTGTGGTTATTCGGCGGCAACGTCAAATTCTTTAGACTTGGTGGTGGTGTGGCGGCAATGTCATACATTTATCAATTTTGTGGATGCCTGGTGGCGATGTCAAAATTTTGTTATCCTCTACAAAAGCTTGGCGGCGATGCCAAGTAATGTATATCAATCTTGTGGTTATTTGGCGGCGATGTTGGATGTTTACCGACTTTGTATTGGTGTGGCGGCGAGGTCAGAAAATTTTATCCTCCGTAGATGTCTGGCGAGGATGTCAGATGTCTTTACCACCTTTGCTGGTGCCTGGCGAAGATTTCAGATACTGTTCAGTTCTTTGTTGATCCAATTCTTGGAGTTGTTACATGTTTTTATTTAACAGGAGCCTGACGGTGATGGGAGAGATTTTGTCAAATGAGTGTGGGTGCCTGACAGCGATGTCAGATGTTCCATATCCATTGCAGGATTTTGTGCTCTTTCCGACTTAATGTCGTGGCCTGCGCATTAGCAGATGTTTCTTCCGACCTAGGGTCGGAGCTGCTGATTGTTAATCATTTCGCTCGTTGCCGTTGCAACTATCAGTTTAAATTTTTCCGGAGATTGTTATCTTATTTCCGAGTTCACAATTTACTTTTGCGATTGGCAAATTTACGGGTTCGTTGGTATTCAACCGTATTTTACCTTGATTTTTTGAAATTTGTTCGCTTTTCACCCAGTTAGGTTCAATTCGTTTGAATAGGGGCAACTGTTGTACCCCAAAATTTGCCCAACCTTTTTCTAGCTTGGGTTATGTTTCATTACATCTTCATAGCATTAGCATTTGCATACCATTGTTCATTTACAGGGGATTGAGATAGGTGCTCCTAGCAAGAGGAGATTACCAAAGTTTCCAAGCCTAATCAAGAGGTCTTATTCAAGCTATCCAATGTTTATCATTATCAGAAGATAGTCAAAGTTATTTGAAAGAGCAGAAGAATGAATATGGTTCACCCCCTATCTTGGGGGCCATGTGAAGATCATTAGAGGATATTGAGTCCATGGTTATGGATGGAGGGAATTGTAGAAGCTCATTGAGTTCCATGAGAGTCATTGTGGAGCTTATCCAAGTCATTGTATCAAGCCACAGTCAAAGGTGGTACATCTAGGGTTTTCATCTGGTCAACCCTAAGTCAACTGTGAAGTTGAAGGAGATTAAGGCTCAATTCCAAGTCTTTATGATCATGGAAGGGTGTGTTTAAGCATCTAAAATGTTATTCCAAGATAAAACCAATAAGGATCAAGAGTGTGAGAAGTTGCTAAGCTAGGGTTTCTAAGCTTGTCAGTGTAAAATCCCCTGTTTAGTGCCTAACTTCAAGACCACATATCTCAAGATACAAGTTTCATCTCATCTTGACTCCAACATGAAACTTGTATAGCATATTTCTAGATTTCTTTTGAGTACTAGAACTCATCCATTGGGTTTCTAGAACTCAAGTTATGATGCTGACAAGTGATGGGTCCTCAGATGAATATGATTTTGGTCAACAAAAGTCAACCAACTTCCAAGACATTTTTGACCTAGAAGGATGTTTCTCCTCACTTTGACCCAAACATGAAAGTTGTTCCCTATGAGCTTAGATTTGCAAAAAGTACTATAAGTCCTTCATCTGGTTTGTAGATCTCAAGATATGAGGCTTGCAAGGCAGGGGTATTTTGGGAAACTTTGGTTATATGTCATTTTGGTTATAGGTCATTTTCATGACTTTGCACACATCAAATGGAACTTTCTCCAACATCAAACTTGTTTCAAATGACATCCTTTCCATCATCAAACATCAACTTATCATGGGTTTGGTTTGAATTTGAGGATTGGTGAAGGAATTTCCATGAAAAAGTACTTAAAAGTCATGACTTTGATTAAATTCATTTTGAACTATTTCATGACAAGTTTATGCATTTTTTGATTCCCTTAAACATAAAAAACACAATGCCAATATTAGAATGGAGTTTTGATGAGTTTTAACATGCCATTCTTCAAGTTACTTCACCATGAAGCTACACATTCAAAATCAACCACAAGATCATTTCAAGGGATTAATCTCATCATAGACTATTTCTGGATTGGTTTGATAATTGTTCTTGATGATTCTTGAATTATGCTCCAAATTGGTTTGATTCTTTTTACACAATTCTTGAGAGATGAATGAATTTGAACCCTAGAATCATGACCTGCGTGAGGAGAGGATGAGTTGAGACTAAAAAAATTATGCATTTTGGTGGAGATTTGAACTCTTTTCACTAGAGGTTGACCGGAGAAGACGACCGGAGCACAGTGGCTTCGGTGTCTGGTTTCAATTCAGGTTAGCTTACGTGTATTGCCATATCACCCTTGGACTTTTTTACTGGTCTTGATCCAATGGCTAGGATCTCATCTGAGCTTTCTTTGACTAGTTGACCTTGCCACGTTACCATTGAAACGCCCCGTTTCATTAAAGCTTCTGATGGCTTTGGACCTTGGGCTTCCCCTCCTATTCGCACCCCCTTTTGATGAAGCCCAACAGAAATAACTGAAATAAATTGCTAATTGCCACACATCTTTTTCTATTTTCTCTTCTTTATTTCTTTTTCCATTTTTATTTTGCTGTTTGAGTTTTAATCCAAATAAAATGCCTCAATTAATGATAAGAAATCCCAAAAAATACTTTTTACACATTTTAGGATGTTATGTGATTTTAGAAAATTTTCACTTAATTTTTTAAGTCATTTTCCAATTAAATCTTGATTTTTCCTTTTGAGGTATTTTAGTTGGATTGAAATTGCATATCTCTTGTATTTGATTTTATTTCTTGATGAAATTTTCATGTTAGTGGATGGTTGTTCTTCATCATGTTCTTGACATGTTAATTTTTTTTTAGACATTTTTTCCCCTGGTTTTATTGACAATTGGTTAGGGTTTTAGTTTGATTTTTAGGACCCTCAATTTACCCTTGCTTTTGGGGTATCCCTTTGAATATCACCTTTATTTGCATAGTTATGTTTGGACTTTGTTCCCATACTTTTTACCCCTTGTTCCTAATACTTTAGGGGTCATCTAGGATTTTATTTGGCATTTTTTGGATATGCTTGCTATTTTTAGTGTAATTTCCATTTTAGGTCATCTTTGTGTGATGTTTACCCTAATACATGAGCTAGTTTGTGTTCTAAATGGTTTTTGTGCATTAAGTGAGCCTCTATATCTTGTGGATTCATGTTATAGACATATTGAGGTGTTTGTAGGTTGAATTATAGGTCCTAATTTGGTTTGTAACTTGTTTAAGTTTGTGCATCTTTTAAACCTTTCTTTTAGGGTTTCACTTGTGTGCATATGTGAATGTTTCCCATCTTTTGACATGATTTACTTGTATTCTTTTATGCATTTCTATTCATTTACTTTTAGTATACTCTATCCTCATCTATGCTTCTGTCCTAGGACCTTAGGATCCTATTTATGGAAGCTTAATCCCTCCTTTGGAGGAATTTGAAGCATGTCATAAATAGTGAGCCTTTGAGGACACTTTGCTTGATTTGCTTGCATATTGAATGTGGTATGTTTGGTTGAGTGCCCATGTGGGTTCCTTTGGTTCACACATTGCCTCCCATCTTATTATTCAATTATGTCCTCTTTCCTTTTCATTTGTGTGATTTCTTTCTCTTTCATTTTGTGCATTAATAAAGGTTGAGATGTGCTTGTGGAGGTGTTTACCCCACACTTTTTCCTCCCTTTGCTTGTGTGGTGCATTGCATATGCATTCATTTCTCTTTCATGTCTTATTTCATGTTGTTTCTCTCTTCTTCTCTTTTCTTACCACGCTCCCTTAGGATTTCTAATCTCCTTGTTTAAGGATGATTATGATAGACTTTAGGATTCAAACCATGTATGAGAATATTAAGTAGGATTTCCCTTTAATCTCAACTATAGGTATACTTTGCATGACAACTACTAGGTTTGAACTAGTTTCCCTTTAGTTTGTCCTCTCTCTTTCTCATCTCAAAACAATTCTAAAATACTTAATAAAGGCTAATGAATGTTGTACGTTACGAGCCTTAAGTACTTGGGAAATGATGATTGAGCGGCTTCCTCTCAATTGTCTAGAATGTTTAGTGTACGTCCTTTGGATGATATGCGACGCATTCGCTCCTAGGTCATAGTCTCTAGTGCAACAGGAATTACAAATAATAATCAATGCACTTCTCTTAAAAGACTTCAAAAACAAAAGATCAAACTTCTTTTTGTCCTTTGGGACCCTTAATAATGGAAAACCTTTTCATAAAAAGAGTTTTGTTAACTCTTAGTTCTACCGCAAACAGGTAACGCCTAAGTCTCCAATGGTCGAGCTGCATACACCTAACTACTAGAACTGATTGTTAACCCTACTCTGGTAAAACATTTTGAACCAACCGGTTGTCGCTACGCGAAAAATGACACAGAGTCGCCACCGGATTTTATTTATCCCATGGGGGGAAAGGGAAATAGCGATAAAACCTTTGGGAAAAGAGCGTGGTCATCGCAACCAAGTCTTAGGGTTCGGGAGTCGGTTATGCGAGGGGAAGGTATTAGCACCCCCTCGCATCCATCGTACTCGATGGGAACCTCCTAGGTTATTTCGCGTGAATGGGTGTTTTATTTTAAAAGTTTGCTTGTTTAAGGAAAAGAGGGATTTGTTTATTTATTTCAATGCTCGCCAAGGATTGTGGCCCTTGTGCCTACGTATCCTTACTTAAAAGAAGTGAAGAATCAGAGCTCCGTAGTTCGGAGGCTTTATGAAATTGTTGTTTGTTGGTTGATTTTATACCTTGAAAAAGGTTTTTTTGGATTGACGCCCTAAGGCAAAAATAGTTTGATGAGTTGATGTTGTTTTTAGTTTTTTTTTGAAGAAAATGTGTTCTTGACTAGGATTATACAAAAGACTTTGGATAGAGATGAATGTCTCGAATAACCAAGTCGAGCGCCTTGTATTCGAAACATTCGGAATGAGTGTAGGAGGGTTCCATTCTCATTCCTTCCACCACTTTAAAGTTCATGGTGCATAATTCCAATCATATATTTTATTGTGTTTTTTTTTTGTATTTTCATGCGAAAAGAGAAACACTTGACGTTGGATCAAGATTTATTGCTTGTAAAGATATTTGAAGTGATGCAATTTAGGTCGATGGCGGTGCACAAGGCATCCGACTTACATGGTCAAAAATGGCTCGATAAAATCGAGAGTTTACTTTTAAAAATAGTTTTTGGAAACAAAGGTCAACAAGGGCCATAACAATATTCACATACAAACATCATACAAACATAAGCCACACGGCTCAAAAAAATCGAGACACACAAAAAAAGCGGCGAACTCTTTGAAAAAAAAATTTTAAGGTAAAAACGGTAAAAAAATATGGAGGAAACAGTGGTGTGACACGGGTGAAAAAAGTTGAAACAGTGATGCAACACGGCCGGCCGTGTTGTGTGATACGGCCCGTGTTGCAAGGTCTGGGGAAAAAAAACTTCATACAGTAGCGTGACACGGTCGGCCGTGTCGTGTGACACGGCCCGTGTTGCTGGTCCAGGTCGAAATCTCACATTTTTTTTATGTTTTCGTTTCGTTTTTGTGGTTCCTTGAGGATGGTTTCTTAGTCCCTTAGGGGATCTTACATGATATACAGTTCAACAACACATAAAAGAGTGAATGAAATGAATATAAAAGCAAAGAATAAAAGGAGAAAGATTTGAAGAAATGGATACCAAGAGCTTTCTATCCTTCTTGCAAGTACTCCAATGACCTTAGTTGGATGTGCTCTCCCCTCTTCACTCTATGTTGTGAAGGTTTGGTTTCTCAATGATCCTCTTGTGTCTCTATCTCACTCTCTCTTTTTTTTTCTTTTTTTTGAGGGTTTCTTGCTAACTATTTTCTGGTTTTTTGCTCTTACTCTTTGCTCTCTATGTGTAGTCTCTACTATGCTTGCTTCTTGTGTTGTGTCCTGTTTTGATAGTGAGGAATACTATGTTTTCTATGCTTGCTTGCAGCCCATTTTCCACCTTTTCTGTCAACTTTTTCTGCTGTCCTAAAGCCACACACTTTGCACACCTTTTCATCACCAACTTTCCATTCTTGGCAATGCCTTTTTCTTCCTTTTGTGCAGCCCCACTTTTCCCTTCTATTTCTAGTATGACTTGCTGCATTTTTCTGCTGTAGCATACTATACTACTATCCCTCTTTTTGCCCATTAGTCTCTTGGATGGTATTGCTTTGTATCTTGCCATGTAGCCAATTGTTACCACTCTTTGACAGCATTTGCAAACTGATATTTAGCAAGTAAATATATCATTTGCATGCTATTTCCTTGACTTTGTGACATAAAAAATGATCTTGTAACATAGTACATGTTGTCCTCTTGATTTTGTGACATGTAGTAATTCTTCAACTCTTGCATGGGGCTGTTTTGCCTATGATTGAACATGCATAATCTTGGCCCATAAACATTCCAATGTTGATTTAATTCTTGCATATTTCTTGGATGTTTGTGAGCATAATGTAGCACATGAAAAAAAAATGGTGTAGTATGAAGAGTACCATATCATAGATTTGATTAAAGACTTGAATGAAGATTTAGAAATAGATTAATTTCTAAACATTATCTAGAGTTGGAATTTTTGTAACAAATTACATGATTGTAATGTCACAAAATTCCTCTTAGTATTATTTTTATCTCCATTCATGAATCTTGAATTTTGGATGATGGATTCCCTCATGTGCTTAAAAATGAAATCTTGAATTATGCATTGATGATCTTGATTCATGCCTTAATAATTTGCACTCCACTTATGCCATAAAAATAAACATGTATGAAGGAGCTTTGGATTTGGCCTAGCATTCATGTCTATTAATATTTATCATGAATATCCTTGTATTTTGTCAAGTAACTTCCCCTTGCCAAAATTTTCATGAGTAGAATTTTTCCTCAGATCAAACCTTAGGTGATGAACCTTTTTTCATGTAGTCCGAAAATAGACAAGTTACAACCAAATGGCCTAGTTCGTACCTTGTGAACCCGCATGCTCGATACACAATAGAATGATGTATGATATGCCGAATGTAGGGTATAAAAGGCTAACGGTGAAAATGAGGGTGTGACACCGGTGTTCTTATTTTCCCGAACTATGTTTGCTCTGATTTCTCATACTAGATGAGAATATGTAGGCACAAGACGGCGATGTCTCGGCGAGCAACCTTTCCCCACTTTCATCTGTAGTTAGTCGAACTACATTGACTTTGACTTTCCCATTGCACGAGGGAATACGTAGGCACAGAGCGGCGATGCTCTGCCGAGTCACTTTTCTTTTCCTTTGTCCCTGAGACCTTTAGCTTAGATAGTTTTAATCACCCTTTTAGATAGACAACCAAGCGTGGATCCCGTCGAGTACGACGGACGTGAGGGGTGCTAATACCTTCCCTTTGCGTAGCCGACTCCTGAACCCGAGACATGGTTGCGATGACCGATCTTCTCCCATTTCATCAGGTTTTCTCTGATCATTTCCTTTCCCTCTGATGGGATAAATAATGAACAATGGTGACTCTTCTATCATTGTCGGCCCTCTTTTTCGCAGTAGCGATAGTACAAACCAACCCATGAGTATCCAATTTCATCAGCACCTTCTTGGGTAGCATATTGAATGACAAATTCAGTGTCAACCAGGACGTGTGACAATAAGACCCTCTATACTCCATTGAAATATGTAAAGCATGGTTATGATTTCTCCTAGCATGAGTTAAATCTAGGTCTGTAAAACCTAAACCATTGCCAGCATTGACATGCGCCACTACCCTTTCCAATTGGTTAACTGAAATTTCCTACGATACATATGCAGAATTCAGGATCTTTAACAGTGCATTTCGGTATGCCTCAGAACACAACAATGACACAATAGAAATCTTCGGCAGAGTCTAATTTAAGTGATCCAAAATCTTGTAATCACTTTTACGAATGAGTCTTATAAACTCCTCAGTGTCTTTATAGAATGAGTTGTCACTACCAACCTGTTGCTGCATACTCTCCTCAACCACCGCCTTACCTTTTCCCTTGTCAACCTTTGTTAGTTCCATGATTCTGTGATTGTTCATGGTTCTATGATTGGCTAAATTTTGGTAAAACATGATTTTGCACTGATGTTCTGCAGGATTTTATAACATCTCCATCTGTTGTGGTGTGTTTTAATGTGAATGTCATGCTGAATGTCGTGACATCCATCTGATGTGGTAACAGAACTGCTGTCATGTGGTTTAATCAGGATGTCATTACCAATGTCATGACATCATTGTCTGGTACAGCAGGAGCTGATTACAGAACTGTTGTCATGTGGTTTAATCAAGATGTCATTACCAATGTCATGACATTGCTGTCTGGTGCAGCAGGAGCTTGCAGGAGCTAATGACAGAACTGCTGTCATGGATGTCATTACCAATGTCATGACATTGTTGTCTGGTGCAGCAGGAGCTGATGATATAACTGCTGTCATGGATGTCATACTGAATGTCATGACATCGTTGTCTGGTACAGCAGGTGCTGCTGTTTTATATCACTTGACAGAAGTGGTTTGGATTGATGAGATCATGTTGGATATATCTCATCAAGTGTGTGCAGGTCAAAGATATTCATAACATTAAAATGCAGATTTAATTGGTGTTCATAAAAAGGATCTCTGAGACTTTTTAGGAAACTATAATATATTTGTTTCTACTGTTATGAAGAAGATTCTGTAAGAGTGTACTGCAGGGTGAGTTTGGTCAGCTAAGAACACAGTGTGTTAGATGTCATGCTGGATGTTATGACTTCAAGCGTATGACATCAGGGCGTGTGTTTTAGTTTTCTAGTATTTTACCTGATATATCTCAGGCCAGAATTCAGGAAACCTGTTATGGCTCCTTAGTTATCTCAGGCGAGATTCTAGTCAGGGATGTACATAACATAAAGCAGTTGTAACCTAATTTGACAGCACCTTGAATTATGGAAAGTGGTTTAACTTGGTTAAACCTAATGTTTGTTACTTTTGACCAGCCCAAGCCCAGTCTGCATTTCTATTTAAGGAGGCGCAGAAGCAAAGGAAATCAAGCACTCACAACAAGAAAAACTTGAGTGTAGAATTAAGGTTAGGGTTTTGAGAGTCTTTTGTGTGACCTTGTAAGTCACCCTTAGTATCTTTTGATACATTGTGGTAGACATATTTGTGAGTGAAGATTTATGTTCTTCATGTGTGTATTGTGTCTTAGGAATACTTGTGAGCTAAGCAATTGTCTGCTGTATGATTGCATTGGTTAGTATTGTTGAGTTGTGTGTCACTCTAAGCTTTTAAGCAAAAATGTTGTGTTCTTGATTGAAGCTATTAAGAAAAATCAAGTATTGTGACTTTGAAAAGTGTATTCTAAAGTCTGTTTTTTTGTATTGAATTGTTTATCACTATGGTGATTGAGGGGGAGTGAGCGGGGTCTCTTGTCTAGTGGATTCTAGGAAGAAATTGCATTGGGTAGAGATTAAGTAAGGAGTTTTAAACGGGGAGTTTAGCTCTGAATTGATTATGCTAATAGTGGAATTTCTTCCTGGCTTGGTAGCCCTCAGATGTAGGTGAGGTTGCACCGAACTGGGTAAACAATTCATTGTGTTATTTATCTTTCAGCATTTACAATTCTGCACAATTTAAATGGTTAGATAAATAGTTTGTCTATCTGCTAATGTTACAACAGACGTCATGACATTGGTCATGACATTGGTAATTCTTAAGGGAATTTAAAATGGTCATGTTCTGTCCTTGTTCTGTTTTAGCAGAGATCAATGTTCTTGGGACATCTGAGATCTGCATACCAGAATTTCAATTGGTATCAGAGCAGGCATCCTGTCTGTTATGGATGAGATCTTGGGAGATAATTTCTGGTGGTTTAAACAAGGAGAAGTGGTAGCTGATTTGTTGATCTTTCTAAATGTTTGAGCTACTACTTATGGAGTTCAGGAGAAGTGTGTGTTCACTCCTGCTTATGAAGGATAATGTGTATCTGCTGCTATGTCCTTTGATATAGGAGCTCCAATGACCTATTGAATGTTCTGACATCTTGTTTAGGACATGTTGAAGATGTTCTTTTGGTGGTTTCGCTGCATATTTTTCTGATGAAAGAACTCTGGTAGCCATGGGAGAAGATTTCCCTATATTCAGTTTGATTTATGACTGTGGCAAGTGCACAGATGGTTGGAAGATGGTGTGGTATGACAAGCTGTTGATCCTGTTTGATGCTGTTTTAGTTATGCTGCTCTGGTATGCTGAAGGCTATTTTAGAGAAGATAGTGGGAGGTGATTTATTTTCAATACGCATGACTTGTTAAGGGTCTATCAGCAGAGGAAGTCATAGGTAGGTTGAGTCAAGGGTGTCAGCCTTGATGTTTCAACATTAAAGATACTTATGCTGAAGAATACTTTTGGTATTAGTGAAGTGTAAATATCTATCAGATGGTCTTATCAACAAGTTGTGTGGATCAGTTGCTATGTGTGGACTACACACGTATTTAATTGGTTATCCATAATGTTCAGATAAGGATTTAAGATTCACTGCTATTTGAGATATTCTCAAATATTTAATGGATTATCCTTAGTTGATGATCAAGTTATCTCATCAGGTGTTTCTCAAGCATCAGGCCCCTGATCTGCTTTGTCTACTTCAAGGATCTGATGTTCAACCAGATGTTGAGACATTCCATCATCAGAGATTGTACAGAAGTCTGTTGAAGAAGATATAGCTAATAATCTTGTGTGGTAGGATCTGACTTTATTCTAGTAAGTTTCCTGGCAAGAAACTAAGACTAGAATATAGTGTTGGTGGAAGTGCAGATGAAGACTTCTTGGATCAGTTTATTGGAGTGCAGCAGGTGTGTTCTAGTGTCTACTAGAAGCATCTAATATTTATCTAGAAAGTTTCCTGGAAAGAAATTTGTCTAGAATATGATGCTGGTGATATCACTGTTTGGGTCAGTTTATCTCTGATTTAAGTACATAGGAGCATGTGACCTTGATCATCTTGGAGGTCAAGGATAAGTGGCAGTTATCTTTGACTTACTAAAGAAGTCTCTACTTAAGGAAAACGGGATTCCTTTTGTAAAGATATTTTGTGATCCTTCCTCCCTAAAGAATCAAGCCTTGGCACGTTTGGTTTCTCTAAAGAGGAGTTTCTGAAGAAAATGCATTTCCAGAATAAAGACCTGATTTTACCACAGGATGTCTGATCAGATGTTGTGACATCAAGCAGAAACTTCAGGTCCAAGTCTTGGTGTATCCAAGTGCCTTGCTATGGAGCAAGTAGGATATGTAACTTGAAGATCAAGTTTTCTTGGTGGAAGATTGTCTAGAGCTCTGAAAGATGCTGAGTAACCATACAGTGGCAATTGGTTACTTAAGCAGTGTGTTTTTAGAAAATTACTCTTGTGCAGAAGGGTAGTTGTTTGAATGCCAAAGAAGTTTCTAATTCTATTCATATATTGGAGCTTGTGGTAGAAGCTGATCCGTTGTCGCGCGCGGATCAAAAATGAGTAGTTTGGAAAACGGTAGTTTAGCGACAATGACTCGAGTCGTATCGCAAGGATTCTTGTAGTGATTGACCAATAAAGTAACAGTTTATGGGGGTTTTAATTTTGATTAAGAGAAAAAATACTTAAAATAAGTGACTATAAAAAAAGTGATTATTAAAATAAGCTAAAACGGCTAATCCTACTGATTCGGGTTCTGACTTATCATCGCCTATTATAACATCAATCCCTAAATGGATCCAATTCTATTTGATTATGATATTAATCAGACAAGCGCTTACCAACATCAAATGAATTATGTTCTTGTTTACCGAATTAAGCAAACGGTTAAGAATATGACGAATTAACGAATTAAGCAAACGATAACACACAATTAAGTTTAGGAACATGCATACAATCGAATCAAAGAATTACAATCAAATTAAGCAAATGACTTCATAGAAAAGGATTGAAAGGAATCAGATTTAAATTGATATTATAATAACCTCAAAGTGTTGAAACCGTACACAACAGGATTTTCCCGGGGGTATTAGTTTTCCATGAGTTCTTCTCCAACCTCTCTCTCCATTTTTTCCGTGAATAGTATATAATTAATAGTAAAATAAGGCTCTTTTTAAATGAAATTCATAACCCAACTGGTTCATAACCCAACTGGGTCGAAAACATAACCCATGCCCAAAACATAACCCATGCCCAAAACATGACCCAAAACTAAAACAAATTCCTAATGTTGTAACTTCAACGAATATTCTGGGAAATGTGCTCTGAATCTGACTTCGACTCCAACATGAAAGTCATAGCTCTCTCTCTTAGCTTTCCGGAGATTTTTAGAACGCCTCAAACGGATTCCCAGAACTCCAGTTATGATCGTTTCCCTGCAGACTGCTAAAGCTGAACAGTAAAGTGCAAAAATCAAATTAAACCAAAAATAAAATAAAATATAAAAACATAATAAAACACAAGAATAATCAAAATAAAGTAAAGAAATTACTAAGTAAAAATATAGGAGAATGCGCAAAAATATGCACTGATCAGAAGCCCTAAGTTATGTATGGAAAATTACCCTCTTTTGGAGTCGTATTTGATCAAGCTGGAGGAGTTGTGTTCTCTGGAGATCTACAGTTAGATTACTAGGCAGTAGTAAGTCCAGTTGTGGGCATATTAAGAACCAATGGATGATGTGTCTGTGATATGTATCATCTGGTTTGGTTCTACTTGGAGAAGGACTTGAAGATCTGGTATGGAACTTGTGATTTACATCTTGACTAAGAAGTACTCTATCTTGTCATACGGGAGAATGATGAGGTAAAAAGACTGTCTTGGAGTATGATACGAAGGTATTGTACAAGACTGGAGTGGCTCATTGCATGAAAATCTAGACTAGGATGAGTTATACGAAAGTGAATATTCACTAGTTAAACCAGAAGCGCTCTTACTTATCATATGGGAGAATGATGAGGAAATAATGCCTTGGATTATGGGGTGTCTATCGTGTTATCTGACTCAGTCCAGAAGTCTTGTGAAGAAGTGGTAACTCTAGAAAGAAGTGGATATGTTTGGTACCTTCTCATTGTATGAGCATGAAGTTGGTCTTGAGATATAATGCGGTGATCTTGGAGCAGCTTTTATAGAAGATATGGGGAGAGCTTCTTTATAATGGGTGTACTAGTTGCCTGTGGTTCAAGGAGTGAGTGAATGAGTTCAGCAGGTGTGTTGAACAAGGAGTGCGCTCTTGAAGACATGAAGATGAGTCTTATGTTTTCCATTCACGTGCTTCTGGAAATAGAGCACTAGTTATCCTTGATATGGGGAGGTATACTTCTATCTAGGATATGTTGCTGCAATAGTACAATTATTTCTCAAGATTGTTTGTGGTTTCAAGCAGTTTGTGAGTGTATGCCTCTAGGAGGGTGGAATGTCATACCAGATGTTGTGACATTAGGTTACTGCTCTAGCTCATGGGGAACCTGACAATTTTTCTCTGTCATTGGGTATCAACGGATCAAGTCAGGTATTTGAGCCTCTATCCAAGTGTGTTATCTTGTATGACTGGTGAAGATGAAGATCAAGACATCATCAGCTTTAATTTTGTGCATATGGAAGCCAAGGAAACCTTTCTAAGACTTTCACCCTGACATCTTGGAGAAATTTCTAGCTGAATCTAGGTGATCTTGTAGAGAGTTATGTCTATCATGTGACTACCTCTCCTATAAGATTTGGTTCTAGTGTGGTTTGTGAAACAAGGGATGTAAAGTTGCATGGGTTTCCAGTAAGTCTCCATGTGTTTGGGTTCTCTCTTTTAGGGGGAGTGCTGATTATGCATGACACGGGGAGTTGTGTACCTGTCTGAAGTGTAGATGCACTACTTGTGTTGACATCGTGCCGATATGGAGCTGTGTACAAAGGTTTCTGAATCTCAGGCAAGCTTGTGTTCTTGGACCACTAATGAGAATATCTGTGTGTCTCAAATTGGGAATTTAAAATCAATTGTTACTTGTGGCAAGTAGTTAATTGATTATCCTTTAATTGGTGATGTCAAAAGTGTCATTCCTGAAGGTGCAGCTTCAGACAAGGCAAGAACTCAAGATTCAATGGTCATGGGGTAACTCCATGTTGAAATATGATGTGGAGGATGTATTTTCAAGGAGTTGTGGTATCTGGATCTATACACATCAGGATTGAGCTTACAATGTTTGATGGTGCAGTTTTCAAGCAGCTTGTGTATCTCATAGGAGGCTGTGAGACGGCAGTCTGAAGATTTGGACACCATGTGTAGGTTGTCAGTTGAGTCTTGCTTTAAAGTATGGTGATTATGCTTCAGTTTGGGTTGGCTCTGCTACTCCATTTTTTTGTCAATTTTTGACTAAACCAAGGGGTAGTAAAGTGTTGTCATCTGCATCTACTAACCTGATGTTTGTTTGGTTGTTTTAGCCAAAATTTATCAAAGGGGGACAGAACTGCTGTCATGTGGTTTAATCAGGATGTCATTACCAATGTCATGACATCACTGTCTGGTACCGTAGGAGCTGATGAAAGAACTATCGTCATATGGTTTAATCAGGATGTCATTACCAATGTCATGACATTGCTGTTTGATGCAGCAGGAGCTAGCAGAAGCTGATGACAGAACTACTGTCATGGATGTCATTACCAATGTCATGACATTGTTGTCTGGTGCAACAGGAGTTGATGACAAAACTGTTGTCATGGATGTCATACTGAATGTCATGACATCGCTGTCTGGTACAATAGGTGCTGCTATTTTATATCACTTGACAGAAGTGGTTTGTGTTGATGAGATCGTGTTGGATATATCTCATCAAGTGTGTGCGGGTCAAAGATATTCATAACATGAAAATGCAGATTTAATTGGTGTTCATAAAAAGGATCTCAGAGAATTTTTAGGAAACTACAATATATTTGTTTCTACTGTTATGAAGAAGATTTTGCAGGAGTGTACTGCATGGTGAGTTTGGTCAGCTAAGAACACAGTGTGTTGGATGTCATGCTGGATATTATGACTTCAAGCGTATGACATCAGGGCGCGTGTTTTATTTTTCTGGTATTTTACCTGATATATCTCAGGCTAGAATTCAGGAAACCTGTTATGCCTCCTTAGTTATCTCAGGCGATATTCTAGTCAGGGATGGACATAACATGAAGCAGCTGTGACCTAATTTGACAGCACCTTGAATTATGGAAAGTGGTTTAACTTGGTTAAACCTAATGTTTGTTACTTTTGACCAGCCTAAGCCCAGTCTACATTTCTATTTAAGGAGGCACAGAAGCAAAGGAAATCAAGCACTCACAACAAGAAAACCTTGAGTGTGGAATTAAGGTTAGGGTTTTGAGAGTCTTTTGTGTGACCTTGTAAGTCACCCTTTGTATCTTTTGATACATTGTGGTAGACATATTTGTGAGTGAAGAGTTTTGTTCTTCACGTGTGTATTGTGTCTTAGGAATACTTGTGAGCCAAGCAATTGTCTGTTGTATGATTGCATTGGTTAGTATTGTTGAGTTGTGTGTCACTCTAAGCTTTTAAGCAAGAGTGTTGTGTTCTTGATTGAAGTTGTTAAGCAAAATCGAGTATTGTGACTTTGAAGAGTGTCTTCTAAAGTCTGTTTTTTTGTATTGAATTGTTTATCACTGCAGTGATTGAGGGGGAGTGAGCGGGGTCTCTTGTCTAGTGGATTCTAGGCAGAAATTGCATTGGGTAGAGATTATGTGAGGAGTTGTAAACTGGGGAGTTTAGCTCTGAATTGATTCTGCTAATAGTGGATTTCCTTCCTGGCTTGGTAGCCCCCAGATGTAGGTGAGGTTGCACCGAACTGGGTAAACAATTCATTGTCTTATTTGTATTTCAGCATTTATAATTCTGCACAATTTAAATGGTTAGATAAATAGTTTGTCTGTCTGCTGATGTTACAACAGACCTCATGACATTGGTCATGACATTGGTAATTCTTAAAGGAATTTAAAATGGTCATGTTCTGTCCTTGTTCTGTTTTAGCAGAGATCAATGTTCTTGGAACATCTGAGATCTGCATACCAGAATTTTAACCTTGTCACTATTAGCCTCTGGTGGGGAAAAAACTCTTCTGCTTCTAGTGATACCACCTGCACCTGCTATGTTTTCAATAGTAGAATTATCATATGATGAACTAGTCAACTCTTGTTCTACCCATTACAGAACACTTCTCCCCCATAATTTCATGGGATGACTTTAGTGCTCTCGTATGGCACGGGTTCTGGAACGGTAATGATCACCGGTGCTGGCCTAGCAGGCGCTAAAATGTTAATAGTCTGGTAAGGGATTGAAATTGTAGCAATTTCTCTCTCATCATTACTTACCATGTCGTCGAGGTCCTCCTCAACAACTCTGTCAAATTGCAAACAACCATCATCAATCAAAACCTGGATACCATTTTTCTACAAACTACAACCCTCTGGTTGCAAAGCACACTTTGAACAATCAGCCGAGTGTCCTGGAAAAATTCCCCCCTTCAACAACTTGTCCTTCAAAAAACTTAAAGGTGTCTTCAGCTCCTCAACATCTATTATCAAATTTAACCTCTCCCCCTCCATTACAGCATCTGTCCTAGAAACCCCATGATTTGGCATCTGGTTCACATTTGGGCCTTCATTGGTTAAATTGATGGCCTTCGAATCAAGCAAATCTTGGACTTTGTCCTTGAATGCTTTGTAGTTGTCAATGTGATGGCCAGGAGCTCCTGAGTGGAACTCACGCCTTACATTTGCATCGTAACCTGAAGGAGGTGCACCAGTGAGAGGTGCCAAGGTCCTTTTTTGAATAAGTTGCAATTGAAGCAAGTGTTGTAATAATTGAGAGTATGGCATAGGCGGGATCTCAAACTATATGTTGGTCGCTCTTGGCCTTCCAGGATAATGACGTGGAGCATTGGCTTATTGTTGTGGTGCAGTCGGGATGGCTACTGTCGCTACTGCGAAAATGAGGTACCGGCATAACAGAAGAGTCACCACCTTTCGTTATTTATCCCACAGAAAGGGAAAGGAAACGATCGGAAAAAACCTGACGAAAAGGTATAAGACAAGGTCATCGCAACCAAGTCTCTGGATTCGGGAGTCGGTTATGCAAGGGGAAAGTATTAGCACCCCTCACGTCCATTGTACTCAACGGGATCCACGCTTGTTGTGTTTATCTGACGGGTTGGTTTAACTATCTACCTATCAAGGTTGGTCTGAAAGAAAAAAAAAAGGAAAAGAAAGGTGACTCGACAGAGCGTCACTGCTTTGGGCCTACGTATTCCCTCGTGCAATGGAAAAGTCAGAGTCAACGTAGTTCGGCTAACTACGGGTGAAGGGAAGGTTGCTCGCCAAGATATCGCATCTTGTGCCTACGTACTCTCAACAGGCTTGAGAGATCAGAGCTAACGTAGTTCGGGATAAAAAGGGGACACAGGTTTGTCTTTTTTACTTGAGTACGGTTAACAAACAGTTCCGGCAGTTGGTGTATGCAGCTCGACCATTGGAGACTTAGGCGTTACCGTTTGCGGTAGAACTAAGAGTTAACAACACTCTTTTATCTGAAAACATTTTCCTTGAATTAAGGGCCCACGGGGCAAAAAGAAGGTTTGATATTTGTTTTCTGTCTTTTACGGAAGAAATGTTTTTTATGGATGTTTGCAACTAATATCGCACTAGAGACTATGACTTAGGAGTGAATGCGTCGCATGTCACCCAAAGGGTAACATACTAAACATCCTGATAATTGGAAGGAAACCCTCCAATAATCATTTCCTAAGTAGCTTAAGGCTCGTAACGTACGATATCAATTAACCTTTATTACTGTATTTTGATTTGTTTGAAGATGAGAAGAGAACGGACACAACTAAGGGGAAACTATCAAGTCCTAACAGTTGTCATGCCAAGGATTCATCCTATGGTTGAGGTTAGAAGGGAACTAACTAATGTTATCATGCATGGTTAGAACCCTAATGTCTGTCATAACTTCTCTTGAACCAGAGAAGTTAGAGTCCCTAAGGGAACATGGCAAAGGAAAGCAACAGCAAAAGAAATAATCTGAAAGAATAACGGTAAGTAAAATGCATGCAATGCAGCAATACAAGAAGAAGGAGACAAATTCAACTTCTAGAGAAAACAAGCAAAAGCAACACAACACACAGACAAGGGAGGCAAACTCAACCTTCAGCAAACAAGCAAATCCAAACAGTAACAGACAAGCAGAGGGAGACAGACTCAACCTCTAATGCAAACAAGAAAAGGGAGGCAAGCTCAACCTTTCAATGCACTTAGGCCTAAACCAACTACATGAAATCCTATTCTAATGCAACACACCAAACAAACAGTCACACAAAAACAGTCAAACAACAAACACAACAGAGCAGCACAACAGCACTCTAGCAGTCTGACAGTATGTAGTTGTCTTCATGTTCAAGTTATCTGTCCAAGTTATCCATCAAGAGAGAAGGGAATAAGGACTTCATCTTCAAGCTTCAACTTTCTCCATCAAGATATGATATGAATTAACACAAAGATTATTGCATGATGAGGGGAAGCATGATAGAAACCAAGGGAATCCATCATGGCACTCAACCACTCATCTAAGATTGGTATCCTCAAAGGTTTTACCTTTTGTGGTAGGCCTTTAGTCCTTCCAAAGGAGGTACTAGGCTCCCACAAAGGAACCTTGCATCATTGGATAGGAAATGGAATGCAAACTAAAGCAAACCACAATTATGAAAAAGGAAGAAACTCCTAAAGGCTCTAAAAATCCTAATTCCACAAGCTCTAAAAGCAACCCTCCAAAGGGAACTAATGCACCAAATTAAACCTTAAGATTCAATCTACAGAGGTATCAACATGTCTACTAAACCATCAGAAAAGGTTTGGAGACTTATCATGAACTAAAGGTCACTTTTGAAGTTCAACTATGGGAGGTACTATGCTAGAGGCATCCTACAAACAGCCTAGATGTAAAATCTAACTAAAATAGTAAATCTACTTATAAAAATCTATAAACATTTCTAAGGGATTCTAAAGGTATTAAGAACCTATGGTAAAAAATCCAGATCCTAAATCAATGTTTAAAGGCACTAATGAAATTCTAAACCAAAAGTTGTCAAGTGAAAGTTCAAGTGGGGAAAGCTCTAAAAACCTAGTTCAAAACTATGCTTAGAATTACCTAAAAATGTAAGAAAAATCCTACAGTATACTACAATGTATCAACATTAACCATGTAAAAAATCAGAGATTAATATGGATTATTGAAAGAGAAAGAAAATCACAAAGCATGGCATGTCATTTTGCAACCATTAAAAACATATTAAAATGGAAAAAAATGCAATTAATTGAAAAATGCATGAAAATTGAAATTAAAAATATGACAAAATTCTAGACATATCAAACTATCTACAATATTTTTCTCATGATTTATTGAAGCATTTAAGTATTTTTTCTGAATTAGAATGAAACTAGCATTAAGATAGAAAACTAAGAAAAAGAAATTAAAAGGAGCAGAAAGGTGGTGCAACAAGCAGTTTTCCGTGTGTTATTACATTGGGCCGTGAGAATGGGGGTTCCGTTAGCGAAAGTCACTTAAAAGCCCAGCTGAGTATTAAACTCATCATTTTAATTAAAGAAAAAAGGTCATTCGTGAAACTCAATCTTGGCCGTGCGATTAGAATACGAGTCAACAAGTCCGCGCAATCGGACGGCTAGGCTCGCGTCTGGGCAATTTTGAAATGAAAACGGAGGGAAACCTCTCGCGGTGGTTCGCATGGTGGGGCTGTTCAAAGATGGTGGCCGAAATATTTTCCGTTCATCTTCAACCTCTAGCCAAAATTCCTACTTTCTTATTTCTTCACCAAAATTAGTTTTTCTTGAACCAAAACTATGTATTTTTTCGTGTAGAATAAATATGTAATTTATTTCTACTTTCCTCCATTAAAACTTAGAAATCCAGAACATCCAAGAATCACTCAAGAATTTCCAACCTTCTCAAAACTCAAAATTTAAGATACTAATCTCTTCCTCTCACTTCCTACATCATGAATATCAAATTCTTTTCCATTTTTATCCACTAACAAGAGATAAAATCAAACTACAACCTAGGGTGTCAATTCTTGAAGTTTCATGGAACCTAACCAAACTAATCCTAAAAACTTCTACATACTCCAAGGATTATAATTATGTAAAAATGGCGCAATAACTCATCAAATTCTTGTTCGGAGCTCCAATGGTGGAGTGTTCTTGCCCGAATTCTTGATCAAAGTTGTTCAAAATCGTTCAATGATGCTTGGAGAAGCTTCTTGAATCCTTAATTCCCTCTGAAATGGCTTCAAAGTAGAAATTCCATTTTCACCTCTAATAAGATTTTTTTCAAGTGCTTCTTACCTCATTCAAGCTTTTCCAATCACCAACCTTGCTATGAATTCATCCAGAATCTTATATAGAGAAGTTTTGGATCCTTATTTGGCCCAATTGTGGCCTAATTCATTCAATCCAAAATTTTGATTTTCCTCACTTTTTCCTTTGTAATTTCCAAGAACATGGTGTGTGGAAGCTTCCAATTTTGTTCATATCAGTTTCTTATGATACAAGTGTTGCGGTGGAAATAGGATATCAAACTATTAATTAGTTTGAATCACAATTCTTAATTCACAACCGCTCTTTGATTTATCCGAAGGAAAAGGTCAAAAGAGGGAAAACCTATTTTTGCATCGTAAACACAATGCGGGGAGAGACCTAGGTAAGGGGTTGGTTAAGTTTAGGGAAGGTACTAGCACCCTAAACTTCTGTAGTACTCTACAGGAACCTTCTGTTTATAGTATGCTTTTTTATTCTATTATTTGTTTAATGTATATATTGAGCTAAGGGATAGAGTGACCTAAAAGACCTAAGGGTTAGTCCTAAGTTTACTCGGCAAGACGTCGCATCTTGTGCCTACGTATCCGGGATAGGGAATGGAATCAGAGTAATCGTAGTTCCCCTCGTAAGGGAGGTTAGAAACTTCTTGATTGTGGTCAAGGTTTCAATGGGGAATAAACATATCTTAAGGACATGCTTACGTGGAGTCTTGAAACTCCTATTTCTACGTTGAAATGTTATTGAAATGAAAGGGTAAATTAGGGATTCCACGACAGGAAACCCTAAAACAGAGCACGGTGGCTCTTTGACCTACAAGCTAGGGTAAAGGGTATTTTCGTCCACGGCGGGACGCCTAAGCTATTAGGGTTTGAAATGGCCAACGGAAAGGGTTATTGACTCGGCGGTCAACGGCTAAACCTAATTCCTTCGGAAGGTGAAACGGTAAAAACATGCAAGCAACGAAATTATTACATGGCAAACATAAAAGAATATGAAAAATAAAGCAAGCAGAAAAGGAAAGCATCGCGACCACTCGCGTAAATTACAGATTCCAAAAAAAACAAAAATAACATAAATCGCGACCATGGCCTCGCGTAAATTACATCCATGGGACAAAATAAATTAAATAACTGAAATAATAATGATAAGCTGAAACAAACAAATCAGCGAGGATTAGACGAAAGTGAAACAGTTAAGTCACGAACTTTTATTTTTGAATTTTTACTAAAAGGGAATTTAATCTTAACTTTGGAATTATAAAAAAAAAACTAACTATAAGTTTTTAAAATATTTTTACCTATTAGTTATCAGAAAAGTATAATTACAAGTTATTAAAAAACTAATTACAAGTTATATATAAAAAAAAGTTTTTATTATATTTTTTTTAAAGTTTTGGTTAAAAATAAAAATAGTTTTAATTTTAGAAGTGATTTTAAATTTTAAGTTTTAAAGGTGAGTTTTAATTTAAAAAGTTTTAATTTTAACATAATCAAACCCACATGACAAAATAACTGTCTCGGAAATCCACTGACGATAGAGTCTCAACCCGTTGAATTGATTACCGTATCTCAAAGATCCTGATGCCAAAATTACCGTGAATTTCTGTTCACCTTCAAAGAAAATAAGGAGCTCGGAGACGGAGGCTCTATTTATTTAATAAATCTCTAATGATGACTCAGCTTCAAGGACTGTCAATAAACAACGTGAAAATGACCATTTCGCCCTTTAACAGCTAAAGTGTGCTAGTCGTGGTTCCTGCAAAACGAGACAAACTACGTAACCCGTTAGTAATTAGCTGATGCATAAATGAAATGTCATGCAACCTGAATCGACTAATCTGAGGGTAAAATTTGGGGTATTACAACAAGGAACATGTAGGGCTGAGATTAATGCCTTGGAAGTGAATGGATGGTTGATTTTGAATTTGTGACTTAATGTTCAAGAAACCGTGAAAATGGCCAAGTAAATGACTTCAAATTTAATTGGTAATATTCCCATTGTTCTTAAAACATTATTTGCACTCAAAAAAATGTACCAACATGACATGAATTGGTTCCAAAATGAATTGATTTGAATTCTTGACTTTTAAGGGCTTTTAAAGCTTTCTTTCATGAAAATTTCTCCATACATTCTCATTTCCAAGCTATTTCAATGATCCCTTGAGGTTTGGTTGAACAAATAATCCCATTTGGAGCAACTTTCAAGTTGGCAAGATTTCCATTTGAAGTGTGCAAAGTGGTGAAATTGACTTATAATGAAAATGACCCGTAATCTCACTTTCCCAAAATACCCTTGCCTTGCAAGCCCCATATCTTGAGTTCTAAAAATCAAAACGAGGACTTCTAGTACTATTTGGAAATATAAGATCATGAGGAACAACTTTTATGTTCACTTGAAGTTGAGGAGAAACATCCTTCTTGGTCAAAAATGGCATGGACGTTGGTTGACTTTTGTTGACTAAAATCACATTCATCTGAGGACCTGTAACTTGTCTGCTTCATAACTTGAGTTCTATAAATCCAATCAAGGACTTCTAGTACTCAAATTAAATCTATGAACATGCTCTACAAGTCTCATGTTTATGTCAAGATGAGATGAGGCTTGCATCTTAAGTTATGTGGTCTTGAAGTTAGACACTAAACTAGGGGATTTTACACTGACAAGCATAGCAACCCTAGCCTAGCAACTTCTCACACTCTTGAATATTGATGAGATGATCTTGGAATAATCTTCTTGGTGTCTCAAAATAACATCACATGATCATAAAGACTTGGAATTGAGTTTTAATCTCCTTCATTCCAACTGTTGACGTAGGGTTGACCAGGTGAAAACCCTAATTGCACCAATCTTTGTTGTGGCTTCACACACTTGATACAATGACTGACATAAGCTTCAAAATGACCCTAAAGGTATTCCATGAGCTCTCTCAATATTCTCCACCCATAACCATGGACTCAAAACCACTTGATGACCTTCATAGACCCCCAAGATAGGAGGTACACTATTCTTAACCAATCTACTCCTTCTGATGAGCTTTGCCATTCTTCTGATAATGATAAGCACTTGATAGCTTGAATATAACCCCTTGAATAGGCTTATACCTTTAATAGCCCTCTCTTGATAAGCACACACCTCTCAATCCCCTGTTCATGGACTATGGTATGCAAATGCTAATGCTATGAATGCAATGATACATGCAATGAAACGAAAGCCAGCTAAAGCAAAAAGTTGGGCAAATTTTGGGGTGTAACAGCTACAGTTTCAACTTGTTGTTGATAATGCGGTTGCACTCGGGCCTTACCTTTGTAGGAAGATTTAGAACTTGATTCTCCCTTCCGCTTTTTAGGACTTCTATTATACGGCTTCTTCATTCCTCCAGATGAGGATCCTCCTCCACTTTGTATCTTCACGGTCTTGATACCATTTTCCACTCTTTCTCCTGCCATAACCAAGTCCGAAAAACTTCTCGACCTACAACCTAATAACTTACCGTAATATGTTCCAGGAAATGTAGCCATGAACATATTGATCAACTCCCACTCCATCGTCGGAGGTTGTACTCTAGCTTCCATCTCGCGCCACCTCTGGGCGTACTCCTTAAAACCTTTGTTATTTCTCTATGACAAATTTTGTAGCTGCACCATGTTTGGTGCCAAATCACTGTTATAATGATAATGGTAAATGAAAGCCTCTACCAATTCTCTCCAGGTTCTAATGTGGGTTCTCTCTAACCTCATATACCATTCCAATGACGGCCCTGACAAACTATCTTGGAAAAATACATTAACAACTTCTCATCGTCGGAGTACACAAACATCTTTCTGAAATACACCTGGATATGTATTCTATGACAGGTTGTCCCTTTGTACTTGTCAAAATCTGTTACCTTGACCTTTGGGGGAATTCTGACCCCTGGAACTAGACCTAGATCTGACCCCTTTGTACTTGTCAAAATTTGTTACCTTGACCTTTGGAGGAATCCTGATTATCCTCCTCCCATTGGGGACCAGCAGCCCCATGTACTGTGATTATCCTTCTTGGAGGATTAACAACTATAGGAATACCATTTCCTTTTGGAATATTGCCACCAACAGGTGGATGAATAGCAGAAGTTCCTCCATGTAGAATATCGTCTTCATCAACCCGTGCTATTAGTGGTTGGACCAGAGTCCTTAATTGTTCCTGTTCGTTGGCCATGTTATGCATCAATTTCATAAATTGAGTCATACGTTCTTTGAATTCCTGAAGCTCATTCTGAACCTGATCCATAATTCTTTGTTGATTTCCCCGAGTAGAGTATCTATGAAAACCTGATTCTACAATCCTGTCAACTGATACAGAAAACCAAGCAGAGATAAGGGTAAAGTCACCGAGAACACTTGTTATTCAAATGAAAATGATAATGAAAAATGCAAAAATTTATATGTGTTTTAGGGTGATATGCCCCTTGATTCTAGTTTCACAAATAAGAGAACGATAGAGACAGATGGAAGAATCAAAAGCCTTTCTCATAAATAAAATGAGAAAAAGAAGTCAGCATACATAATCCACAAATGGGAAATACAACTGAATATAAGCGCATGTGACCTCACTCAACAAGTCTGGTGATGGTCAAATACAAGAAAGGAAAAGAAACTAATGAGATGCATCATTACTGAAAATAGCCTTCCTCAACCACTGTGGTCTCTGCGCCAAGTCCGAGCTTCCTCGAGCTGCTTATTTGTGTCTGGATGCTCTGGGCTTGCAATCAGTTCTTGGGTTTCTTCAAATGACATCTTTCAAATCCTGACTATATTCCTCCCAAATATCATCACCAAAGACATATTCAAGCTTAGGTTTCTTCAATTCTTCCCTAACCTTGATTTCTTCAAAAGCTGATAAGGTTTCTCGCATCTTCTGCTCACTTGTAAATCTACGGGATGACTCTGCTAAAACTTATCTTTTTTTTATTCTGAGTTGCGTCTTCAACTTGTCAATCTGGTTGTGAAGCTCATCTTCTCTATTTTTGTTGGCAGTCACTGTAACGTTCTACTGATCATTGAATTTGGAGATCTCCAGATAGGCTCTGCTTAACTCCTTCTTTTCGTGCTTTAGAATGCTACCAGTACTCTTCAGATCTTGACCAATTCTCCATCGTATCCAGATCTCCTTACACAACTCCTTTTCCATCTTGGTCAAGGCTTCTGTCTTCACCTTAGCCAAGTAGACAAATTTGTTCTTGTCATGCTTTAAATGGTTGATCTCCTTTTTTAATTCTTCTCTTTCTCTATGCAGCTCTTCCTTCTCTGCCCAAAGCTTATTGTATCTCAGGATATCAACCGTTGTAGGCTCTTCAACTATCAAAGGATACAAGGGCTCCTCTACAGGGAATTCAACATTATTTTCTCAACCCTCTTGTGAATCCATTCTATGTAAGGATCATAAGCTCTATAGTCACCCTTACCCAAGGAGAGCTTCCCTTTTTTGTGAACTTTTCTCCTTGCTTCCACAACTCTTGCCAACATGTCTGGATCAGCTACACCAGTAAAGTACAAATATTCCTGCACTTCTTCCTCCTTCGGGGGTCCTTTCAAAGCATACCCAACTTGTCTAACGGCGAGAGAAGGGTTATAATTGACTCCCCTTTTCCTCCCCATCAGAGGTACATTGGGGAAGCTACCACAATTGAAGATAATCTCCTTGCCAAACAGATCTCTATTAAACCAGACAATGTTCGTAGCTGTCAAACCCTTGAGTCTCTTAGACCATTCAGATGTAATCCTCGCATCAAAAAAAGCTCCAGAACAAGGGAGGTGATATATAAACCACTTATGAAAAAGCGGTGTACAGCAAGAAACAGTCTTTCCTCTCCTCTTTTGATTCTTATAGTGCACTTAATGGTATAAGTCTCCTAGGAGAGAGGCTACATAATTCTTGGAAACGAAAATACGAAACGCGTCCATATCAATAAAGTCTGGTATATTGGGGAATAATACAATGCCATAGATACACAAAGTCAGGATAGCTCTAAAACCACCCAACACCCCTCCTTGGCGTATTTATGGGCTTTACCCACCAAGAAAGATAGGGTAAAGCCAGAAACTCTGTTTCTGCAGACTACATAATCAATCAACTCAGACTTGCTCAAATAAAGAGCCTTAGAAAACTTCTCAAGGTCAGACTCTTCCTCTTAATGAAAGAATGACACTTCATCTAGGACTGGAACTCCCAAAATAAAAGCAAACTCCTCCAAAGAAGGAACCAATACATAATCTAGAAAAGTGAAGCAGCACAGTGGAGGGTTATAAAAGTGTAGAAAAGCATGAATGGCTCCTTGCTCGTAGCTCGTGACCTTACGGACAAAACTCAAAATTCTCCCATAATCTTTTCTGAAGTCTTCAAGAACGCCAGGGTCAGCCATAGCAATCAGGCCAAATAAAGGTCCCAACTCCGGCAATGGAAACTTGCATATAATAATATTCTTCCTCTTAGCCTCCATCTCAATAGCAGACCAGATTACTAGAATCAAAGAAAAGATGAGAACCTGAGAACACACACATATGCAATGTTAATATGCAGGATGATTATGCAAATACAGATAGGGGGATCAAGGCATCCAATGCTGTTGTGTTATTAGTAGACTATAACCAGAGCTCCGCTCTAATAAGAAAACCCAGAAATCCAAAACTTTGATGTAACAGAAAACCACAGTATCCAAGGTCAAAGGTCGGCTCTGTCAGGAAAACCAGAAAACGGGTTGGTTGGTGTTGCACCCCAAAATTTGCCCAACATTTCTTTACCTAGCTTATGTTTCATTCCATTCACATTAGCATTATCATTTGCATTTCATTGACATGTATGCAGGAGATCAAGAGGTATGATTACCAATCAAGAGCTATACAAGACTTTGGAGCTAGCTAAGAAGGTTATTCAAGTGTTCAAGGGTTGATATCCTTGTCAGAGAAGTTAAAAGATCCTCAGAGAGAGTGATTGAAGCCAAGAGGGTGTGTCTCCTAACTTGAGAGTTGTGGAAAGCCCTCAGATGATTCTGAAGCCATGAAGTTGAGAGCTCATAAGAAGAGTTGAAGATCACTTTGAGGCCTAGACAGGTCATTGTGCAATATTGAGAAGCCTCAGCCATGAGTGGTGCAATTAGGGTTTGACTGGGTCAACCCTAAGTCAACTGATGATTTGAAGAAGGTTGAGACCTAATCCAAGATCCATGTGATCATGGATTGATACATTGAGATGTTCTAAGAATGATTTCAAGGTTAACTCATCATGATTGAAGAGTTTGAGAAGTTTCAAGCTAGGGTTTCTAAGGCTTGACAGTGTAAAAGCCCCTAGTTTGACCCCTACCTTCAAGGCAATTTAGCTCAAGATGTGATTGTCATCTCATCTTGCCCCCAACATGAATGTTGTATAGCATGATCTTAACTTTAATTTGAGTGCTAGAAGTCCTTGATAGGATTTGTAGAACTCAAGTTATGACTTTGACAAGTTACAAGTCATTTGAGGCATGTGAATTTGGAGCTTGAAAGTTGCCCAACTTGCATGAAACTTTTGCCCTAGAAGGATGATTCCTATGAACTTTTGGTCAACATGAATGTTGTTCCTTATCCTCTTAGATTTCTAGAGATTACTAGAAGTCCTTGATAGGATTTGTAGAACTCAAGTTATGGCTTTGACAAGTCAAGGGTATTTTGGTCATTTGGAGATTACAGGTCATTTCAACCATAAGGCCATAACTCCTATTTGCAAGCTTCAAATGGGAAAATGTTCAACATCAAACTTGTTCAAAATGATGTTTTAAGGCTAGCCAAGTGGTCATAAGAGGTTGGAATTGCTTGTAACTCAAAATTGCAAAATTGGCTTAAAAAGGAAGAATTAAAGTTCATTAAAAAGACCAAACTTGGGATTTTTCATTTGGTGACCAAATGAGACAAACCTATATGTCATTTTGATTGTAAAATGCATTTTAAAGACAATGGCAATGGCACTTTTCTCATTTGAGGCCAAAATCATGGAGTTGTATGTTGTTACTTAAAGCTTAAGTTACATAACCCAAACTATGCATAAGTGCAAGACCAATGCTCCAATCCATCAAAACACTTTCAAAATCTCATGTGGAGAGAATTTGGATGAGAATGAGGGCAAGTGCAAGCTGCTAGCAGAATTGGTATGAGAATGGCATGAGATTGAATTTTCCATGACATGAGATATTGAAATACTCATTGGATTGATCTAGAACTTTCTAGATCATTCATTCATGTCCTATATATGATTATGTAGTGGTTCAGAGTGAAGGTTAGTGAGAATTGAGAGAGGAGAGTGAGATTGCACTTTGAAATTCCTTCTTGCAAATCCAAATCTGTTACAAGGTTTGAAGCCATTTCAAGCCAAGATATTGATCTCAATTGCTTGCTCTGAGGTTGGTGATTGATCCCAGATCAAATTCAAGGCCAAATTATGGAGGAATCGTGAGTTAGCCATTGGAGTTGGAAGCTTGCAACTCAGAATCGGGTTCAAGAATCCAAGGCATTTCAACTCTTTTCTTTGCATACAGAAGATTGATTGGAGGCTAGTGAAGGAGTCTGCAAGTTCTTGAGGGTTGATTTGAAGATTCAACCACTCTGTTCACACGATTTTACCAGGTATGCAGTTCTCATCCTATGGCTTAATTTAGGTAGAATCAATGGGAATTGTTATGGTAGATGCATTGCAGATTGATGTAGGAAGGTTTCTGGATCATCAATTTGGAGATTAGTGACCAATTAGGGTTGTTGCAATTTTCGGTTGAGATTGTGTTCTTGCAAACCTTGAACTTTTAGAATGAATTAGTGGCATGAATGAACTCCTGAGGAAATTTGGGACAAGATTCATCAAGGAATCGTGGCCAATGGTGGATTCTAGAGAGAGTTAGGGTTGTGGATGGTTGATCGGAGAAGTCACCGGCGGTGACTCTAGCACGTGCAGGTGAGGAGAAACTCAGAAATTCAAAAGGTTGAAGATGATCCCAGAGCCATTGGATTAGGGGAGGACCTTTGACCAGATGAGGATCCAACGGCCACGCGTGAAGGAAATTTTATGAAGGATTTCTGAGATGAGATGAAACGCATCGTTTCATTTAAATGTTGGTTTTGGGCTTAGTCAATAGTTGATACTCCCACCCCCTTATGGCCCAATCACTAAAATGAACTGAATTAATTTGCTATTCACACCACGCGCCTTTTATTTTCTTTGGATTTTTCATTTTATTTTTCATTTCATTCATGATTATTGTAAAATTCATAAATAATTGAAAAATGATGCAATTAATTCCATTCTTTTTTCCATGGATTCATGATTGAATCTAGTTTTTTTTAGATAAAAAATATTAATATTTAATGCATTTATGATTTTATTAGCATTTTTGAATTTTAATTGATATTAAAATAATCATGGTTGATGCTTGATCTTCTTGAATTTGGGTTGATCATTTGATGATGATTCTTGCCCTGTTTTTTTGTATGTAGCTAGCATAGATATGCATGTTCCCCCTATATTTTCCTCACATTTTTGTGATGAATATAAGTGGTAGTTTTAGGTTGAAACTTTAAGAGCTCCATTTTTAGGGTTTATGGTTGATACCTTGTGATTTAGGTTTTATTTCTTGAACTCGGTGGATGATTCAACCTCTGATTTTTGTATGGTAGATTCATGATTAAATTAGGGTCCCTTAGGAATTTTTGTAGGGATTTTCAATGTAGTTTTCTATTTTTGTTTGATTTTAGTTTAGGTGCTAACTTTAGATGATTCTAATGCACTAATTCAACTAGGATGACTTCTTTAGTTCCCTTAGATTAGGGTCTTGTCTCTTTTGCTCTTGGATGAGGTTGAAGGAAAGTTGAAGATGCAATGGATTGCTTGAAGAAGCTTGGATGTGAAGATCTCCCCTTCTTTTGGTGTAGTGTTGTTTAGGTGTTAAAATTAGGGTTTGTAGGCAGAGCTTCTAGATAAATTCTCTTCCTTCATAAACATGGAAGATGTTGATCACTTCCATTATTCCCTATGATGTAAGGTCCCCTTGTAAAGGCCTCATCCCTCCTTTGGTAGGATGTGTGGATCTTTACAAGTTGGTAGAACCTTTGAGGGTCCCTTTCTCTGATGATAGGAGGCTTAGTGGTGACCTTTGGTCTTCACTCTGCTGTCAATCATCCAAACTTTGCTCTTGATAGATGAATCTTTCTCCCTTGTTAGAGGATGGAGTTCCTTTCTAGAAGATTAAAGATGCTAGAAGTTGCTACTTCCCTGTATCTGAAGACTACTCTTAGGAGCTGAAGCTTGTAGATCAAGAAGAACAAGTGGATACTTACTTTGAGAGCTGAAGCTTGAAGACCAAGTTGACCCTTGTGAAGAAGATCAAATTGAAATTGAGTGAGGAGCTGAGGCTTGAGGAAGAAAGGATAAGTTGATACTTGTGTTGATACATTGAGAGCCTGCAGGGGCCAAGTTGATACTTGATATTAGGAGTGAAGCCTGAAGGTGGAATTTACTGAAGAGCTGAGGCTTGAGGAAGAGAGAATGAGTTGATACTTATGTGGATGTATTAGAAGCAAATTGACACTTGCTATTGAGTATTATAGCCCTAAAGAGCAGTTGCAGACTGAGGACTGAACTGTTGTCAGAAGATTGCTTTGATGTGAAGCTGTGGAAGCTGTTGATCTACTTTTTTTTTCTGTCTGTTTGCTTTGCTGTGAAGCTGTGGAAGTTGTTGATCTGATTTCTTTCCTGTTTGCTTGCTGTGCAACTGTATTGATGTGACTTGTTTGATTTGCTTGATGCATTAGAATAAGTCCATGTTTAGATTGTCTTAAGCTAGGAGCATGATTGCATTAGAGGTTGAGTTGCTCCCTCTGCTTGTATTTTTACTGTATGGCTTTGCTTGTGGGTATTCGGTAGAGCCCAGCTCCCTTGCCTATGTGGTTTGTGATTTGCTTGATAGCATGTTATTTCCTCTGTATGATTGCAGTTGTTCACATTTTGCTTGATAGCATGTTATTTATTCCTGTATGATTGCAGTTATTCATATCTGGCTTGAGGTCGAGACGAGCTTGTGGAGGCTGATGCCCCACACACATTTCCTCCCTCACTTGCATTACATGCATTTTACAGTTGTTTCCTGTACTATTTACTGTTTACTGTTTAAGCTGAGGCTTTATCTGTTTCTGTTTATCATTGACATGATCCCCTAGGAATCTCACTTCCTTTGATAAGGAAGTGATGATTAGAAATTTAGGTTGAAACCTATGCATGATAACTTCTAGGAGTTCCCTGTTTCAAACCTCAACCATAGGATGAATCCTTGGCATGACAACATTAGGACTTGATAGTCTCCCCTTAGTTGAGCCTGTTCGTTCTCTTCTCATCTCAGAACAAATTAAAATACAGTAATAAAGGTTAACTGACGTCGTACGTTACGAGCCTTAAGCTACTTGAGAAAGGGTTGTTGGAGAGTTTCTTTTCAACAGCTTGGATGTTTAGTATGGCACCCTTTGGGTGACATGCGACGCATTCACTCTCAAGTCATAGTCTCTAGTGCGATATTGGTTGCAAACAACCATAAAAAACAGTTCTTCCGTAAAAGACAGAAAACAAACTTCAAACTTTTTTGCCCCGTGGGCCCATAATTCAAAGGAAGCTTTTCTGAAGAAAAGAGTGTCGTTAACTCCCAGTTCTACCGCAAACAGTAACGCTTAAGTCTCCAAGGGTCGAGCTGCATACGCCAAACTGCTGGAACTGTTTGTTAACCCTACTCGATAAAACAGATGAATCCGAATCCCCGTAATCCGTATTATCCCGAACTACGTAAGCTCTAATCTCTCAATCCTGTTGAGAGTACGTAGGCACAATACTGACGTATTGGCGAGCCACCTTCCCCGTAACCCGTAGTTAGTCGAACTACGTTGACTCTGATTTCTCATTCTCTGATGAGAATACGTAGGCATAAAGCGTGACGCTTTGCCGAGTCATTTTCTTTGCTTTTCAAGCCAGCCTTGATAGGTAGATAGATAAAATCAACCCGTCAGATAAACACAACAAGCGTGGATCCCATCGAGTACGATGGACGTGAGGGGTGCTAATACCTTCCCCTTGCGTAACCGACTCCCGAACCCAGACAATGGTTGCGATGACCTTGTCTTATACCTTTTTCGTCAGATTTTTACGATCGTTTCCTTTCCCGTTCTGAGGGATAAATAACGAAAGGTGGCGACTCTTCTGTTTTGCCGGCACCTTATTTTCGCGGAAGCGACAGTTGGAGGTCAAAGTTTTCTGCAAAACCCATCCCTCTCACATGTAGGTTCTAGTCTTGAAAGGTATGACATCCTATGCAGGTCATCAGTATCATGGACTCTCAGGTTGAGAAACGATGATACGTTCACCAATTTTGGTTTGGCATCATGGTCAATCAAGGAGGCCTCAACTGACTTCCTAATGAATAGTCTCCAGAGTCGTTAGCTTTCTAATCCAACATCCCCTCAACAGCCCAAGATGCATAGGATAGGATGTCTTCAAAGAAAACCTCGTTTGGACGCAAATATCGTGCGAACTCTTGTGTGTCAAGATGCCATACAAGTCCACACTACTCTCCACACTAATACTAGGTGTATACTCAAGCCTGTGTATTGGGCTTATCTCTCATGGAACAATCTACTCAACAACACAGAAACATAATATGATAATAATGCTAAAGTGAAAAAAGTAAAATGCAAATGCATTAAAATACAATTGCAAATGCACAACAAACACAACATACATATGCATAAATATAAACACCCAAAAATATAAAATAGGAAAGTGCTAGGATTGACTCGCATAAGGAACCAGAGTCCCCAACAAAGTCGCCCGCTGTCGCAACTGCGAAAAAACAACCGACAGAAACAAACAGAAGAGTCACCACCAAACGTTATTTATCCCAAAGGAGGGAAAAGAAACTAACAAAGAAAACCCAAGAGAAAGGAGAAGACAAGGTCGTCGCAACCAAATCTCGGGTTCGGGTGTCGGTTACACAAGGGGAAGGTATGAGCACCTCTCACGTCCGTTGTACTAAACGGAAACAGGAAAGGGAAAAGAAAAAGGAGAATCAATAGGATATCGTCTCCCTATTCCTACGTATTCCCTCGTGCAATGGGAAAGTCAGATTCAACGTAGTTGGGAAAACTACGGGTGATGGGGGGAAGGTTGCTCGCCAAGACATCACCGTCTTGTGCCTACGTATCCTCATCCAGTATGAGAAATCAGAGCGAACGTAGTTCAGCTAACTAAACCACTGGTTGGTTAAGTTTTTTTTATGAGCGACGCTAAGTTCTCATTCCAACAGTTAAGGTCGATGCCTGTTTGTGATAGAACGGAAAAGTAACGTACTCTTTTTCCGAAAATGATTTTTAAACAAATCATGAAGGATAAAAATGTTTGAATTTGGTTTAAGAGTTTTAATGAAGTGAATTGAATTTGTTTGAGATTCACGTTGCACTAAAGACTATAATATAGGAAAGAATGTGTCGCATATCGCCCAAGGGGCATACACTGAACACTCTAGGTAAGTAAGGAGAAACCCTCCACTCATCATTTCCCATATGCTTAAGGCTCATGGTGCACAACATTTGTCATCTTTATCAAGTGTCTTAGAATAGTTTAAGATGAGAAGAGAAGGCCCAAAAGAAACACTAAAGGGAAACTGAAAATCCTAATGTCATCATTACAAAATGGTCCTAAGGTTAGGATAAAAGGGAAATCTACCTAATGTTATCATACAAATGATGGACCTAGAGTTGAGGTCAAGAAGGGACTATCCTAATTGTTATCATGCAAAAGATTGAAAGCTTAATGCCTCTCCTACTCACACCTTAATCAGAAATTAAGTAGGACTAGGAATCTTAAGGGACCATGTGAGCAAGCACAAGTAAACACTATTCAATTCAATCACAAATGAAAATAAAAATGAAACTTAAACAAGTCTAAAAAAGAAAGAAGATGAAGAAGAAAGTAGAAGAAAGAGGAAGATACAATCAAGAAGAACAATCATGGAAGTTCAAAATGACAAAAAAGTATCTAACACACACATCCCAATCTCATACAAGGTGAACGAACACTTACATCATATTAAGAATAACAAATAGCAATCACCATGTCAAACCATATCAAAAGATTTGAAAATCAAAACCCAATGGCAAAACAAAATGCCCACACACATCCAAATAACCTAAAAAAACTTACAAGAAGCATCATCAATCACAAAGCAAAGTGAAACAATATCAAATTGGATAAGAAAAATGGTAGGGAAGCAACAACATCACATCACGGTCGCAACTGCAAAAAACACCTGACGGAAAAACAGAAGAGTCGCCATCGTTCGATATTTATCCCAAAGAGAGGGAAAGGAAACGATTAGAGAAAACCTATGAAAAAGGGAAAAGACAAGGTCATCGCAACCAAATATTGGGTTCGGGAGTCGGTTACGCAAAGGGGAAGGTATTAGTACCTCTCACGTCCGTTGTACTCAATGGGATCCACGTATGTTGTCTAATCAAAGGGTGTATTTATCTATCAAAGGCTGGCTCACAGGGACCAAAGAAATGAAAAGATACTCGATAGAGCATCGCCACTCTATGCCTACGTATTCCCTCGTGCAATGGGAAAGTCAGATTCAACATAGTTCGGAAAACTACGGGTGAAGGTGGGGAAGGTTTCTCGCCAAGACATAGCCGTCTTGTGCCTACGTATCCTCATCTGGTATGAGAAATCAGAGCAAACGTAGTTCGGGCTGACACGACCACAGATTGGTTCAAGTGTTTTGATTGAGTAGGGTTAAACCTTCGTTCCAGCAGTTAGGAACGATGCTTGTTTGCGGTAGAACCAAAGCTTTACACATTCTTTTCGAAAAATGATTTTTAATTTATCCCGAAGGATAGAAAGGTTTGATGTTTTATTTTGTGTTTTTTAAACAAGAAGTGGATTGAGTTAAGTTTGTAACTCATGTTGCACTAGAGACTATGACTTAAGAACGAATGTGTCGCATATCACCCCCAAACAGGACGTACACTAAACACTCTAGACAAGCGAGAGGAAACCCCTCACTCATCATTTCCCAGGTGCTTAAGGCTCGTAGCGTACAACACTTATTATCCTTTATTAAGTGTCTTAAGATGTTAGGAGATGAGAAAAGAAGACACAACCTCTAAGGGGAAACTAGACAACCCTAATGTTATCATGCAAAATGATCCTAAAGTTGGGATTGAAAGGAAAATATATCCTAATATTAACATGCTTGGATTGAACACCTAATATCTCTCCTACTTCCATCCTAAACGGATGGACTAGGAATCCTAAGGGATCATGGCAAAAGACCAAGAAAACACAAAGCAATTCAATCAGAAATAGAAAGAAATGAAAGATGAAATGCAAACATGAAATGCAAGCACAAAAGATGCAAGGATGAGATGAAATGGGAGAAGCAAGCTCCTACAACCATTACCATCAATCATCAAAGAAAGGTGGGAGGAAAAAAGTGTGGGACAGCAGTCACCACAAGCACATCTCAACCAAACAATTCTTCAAACTCAAGCAAAGCAAATGATCATCACTTGAGCAACATCCACAAAATATGCATTCAAGTGGAAACCGAACAACACGTGTGGAATAATCAAGATTAAACAAACACGAACAATGAAACACTCCAAAACAGCCCACACGAAAGCATCATATCAATCCATGATGATTCAAAGTGAGAGGACATCAAAACATGCTTGAAAACAAACAAAAATGGAATTCTGGTTCAGTGTTAATCGGTTAACACTATTGGTTAACCGATTAACCATTTAAAAAATTTGAAAGTTCGCACTGGTTAACCGATTAACCAATTTGTGCTACAACTAGTTAACCGATATACACTGCACCAGAAGCAGAAAAACAGCAGCTCAAAAGCACTTTCAACAATTAATTCAATTTGCAATCATCCAAATGATCACGTAATCAATTATGCACAAATTTAACACCTGAAATTAGTGATCCAACAACATGTAAACACATTCAAACATTGAGATCACAATTCACATAGATCAAAATCAACAAAATCAATCAAAATTTGAAGATCAACATTGATTATGCAAATAAGCTAAAAAAACAGAATCGGATCTAGAATTTCCAACCTACAAAGCGAAGATTTTCTTTGGTGGGTGTTGATTCACTTCAAATGTATAGATCCAAGCCATAAACCCGGAGATTCTTCAAGATCCAAGTGTTTTCTTGTAGTAAGAGTGAAGATACACTAAAATTAAGCAAAAACAATCCAAATAAGCTCTTCCAAATTAGCTTTTAAGATCAGATCCAAATCCAAACGAAAATTGAATGGAGAAATGAAGATAATAAGGATGAAGGATGAAAGTTTAGCTCTAGAATTCAATGATTCCAACGGAGAATCAAAGAACTCAAGTGAGAGCTCTAATGGAGGTTTTGGGAGTAAAAAAAAGTTGAGAGAAAATTTCAAGAGTGAGAGTGAATTCTGAAAATGAATGGAATTATGAGGATTGATGTGTGAGGTTTAGAGCAAATTCATTTAAATATGCTCTAGGTTAGGAGTAGAATGGTGGTTTGGAGTGTGGTTATGAAAATTGGAATGGGATTAGGAATGGGAAATTGGAGGGAACTTGAATTAGTTCGAAAATTAACCAGAATTTGGAATGATTCTAGGTCCTTCTTTTGGTGTAAAATCAAATTCACAAGTGATCAAAATGGACCCCAAAGTGGCTGCCTTTGAAAATTCACGTGCAGAGCAAAATTTGCCTTGGTTAACACCTTTGAAAATTCAAATCTGTCCTGATTTTGCTATAGTTAACCATATTGGTTAATCGGTTAACACCTTGAAAATTTGAATTTTGGCGCCTTCTAGAGGGAAAAGTGCACATTTGTCCGTTTTCACCCGTTCTGAGCCCCGTTAAGCCTCTGAAACTTGCCCTTGAATATCATTACTGTGAGAATGCCTTAGGTAGCTTGAGCGTTGCCTCTTGAGCTAAAAAATATCCTGCAAAATAAAATAAAATTGATTTCTCGATCGTCGAGTAAAATAAATGTCGGAGCCCCTGATGCTCGCTGTTTAAACTCTTGCACTAAAAAAGAAATCTGAGCCACAGAAATGCCTAGATCCCATGCCTCAAAAACAAATGCTATGATATGCAAAAATGCAAAATGCAGAGAAACAAAATCCAGTTAAGGTTAAAAGGGAATGGCAAATTTTGGGGTGCTACAATCATACACAATTCATGACAATGATTAAATAAGGAGCACAAAGAGTTAGGTTATACATTCCATTCACAATTAAAGCACATGCTACACAAAAACAAACATACACAACATAATCCTAAGGGAAAAACATGAGATTAGGACATGTGATTAAGTTTGGGAAGCAACAACAACATTGCTATCAAGTCAAATATGCATCCATGAACACACAAGGGAAACACCAAAGGTTGAACTCAAAACATGCCTCAAGAACAAACACATACATCAAAGTCAACCGAAGATAGGAGACACCCAAGCAAAGGCATATATAACCAAAAATCAATCCATAATGACTAGAAACAACCTAAAAAGGTATGTATCATGTTCACATTGCAATGCACAATCAAGGTCAAGAAGAGGCAAACACAAATTGAAACATCAAAGGCAAGCAAACACAAGCTCAAATTGTTCATGTGAGAAGTATAAGATCATGCAAGGAAAATGAAAAAAATGAGCATACAATGGACCTCTAATCATGAAAGCCAGAACCTAAGACATATTGGGGGAAACCAAGAAAGATTATCAAACACTCATTGAATCATTCAAGAATCAAATTGAAAAGATTATGGCAAGACATGCACAAACTCATAGATAAAACAAACACATTTTGATGCTTCATCCAAAAATAGAAACTAGAGAAAAATAAATCCAAATAAATATTCAAACTCATGTCATGTGTGTTATGAATCAAATGGCAAATCATCAAGACAAGAGTTGTAAGGAAACATCATCAAATGAAACAAACAAAGGCAAGCACTCAACTAATCGAGCAAGAATTGAGGGTCAAACAAAATCAAATAGAAATAAACCAAAAGGTGATCATTAAGGCATGAAAACAACATCCAAATACTCATCAAGTATTTGTTAGAACATGGTAAAAAAAACTAGGGTTACAAGCCACAAAGATAGGCCATGAAGTAAGGTCAAAGTTCCAAACTAGGTCAAATGAACAATCCACACAATTAATTCAAAATAAAATATCAAAATAAAAATATAAAATAAAATAAAAACATGGAGAATAAGTTAGGATGTCAAAGTATTAAAAAAGTAATTTTTGGTATTTTTGAAGTAATTGGAAGTATTAAAAATAAAATCAAAATGCAAAGAAAAGAAAATAAAAATAAATGCAAATGAAATAGGGAAAGGGGGTGCAATAGCAATAACCAGATCAACATGAACATTGTGTAATGTGCTATTGGGCTCATAAGGGGTGATGTGAAGAGAAAATAAGACAAGGCCCATGTTAAACAAAATCAGAAATAACAAAAAAGGCCACGCGTGGGATTCATTAATCCTAGTCAGTTCCAAATGGCGCCCAGCAAGCAAACTCATAAGCATTGACCCCAATCAAACAAGAACAACTTAGAAAACATCCTCAGACGCCGGAGCTAGGGCTCTGGTCGTCTTCTTCAGTGACCCTCACCGGAGCAAACTTTAAACTTAACCAAAACTCAACAAACCTTACACCAATCTCAAGGAAATTTCATGTTGAACACAGATATGGCATCCATTTTTATTTTTAAAAGCTCTAACACTATGAAATCACAATACGAATAAAACACGTGGTTTTTGCAACTCATTCAAAACAACACAAGATTAATGCAAACATGGCCTACAATGTGTAGGACTTCAGATGTAACCAACATGAGCCCTAATGAACGTCTAACATTAGAGAAAAATGAAGATAAAGTTACCTCAAAAATTGCAAATATGCAACTCTTAAACCTGCTTCAATCCTTAGCCAAACCCTTCCTTTTAGCTCTAACAACTTGAAGGAGGATGGAAGAGACAACCAAATAGGAGGAGAAGCTTTGAGAAGACAAATTCGAAGGAGAGAAAAATGAGAAATAGATAGGTTTTTTGGTTGTAAACTTTTGAGAAATGTGGTTTCCTTTATCCTTTAGGGTTTTTAGGGCTTATATATCAGGGTCTTAGTGAGTAAATCAAGTGTTACTGTGGTGAAAATTATGGTTAATGACTTTATGAGATTTTGAAAATGGAGAGAGTGAGCCATAGGTTTGTCACTTTATGAGAGGTAACAGTGTCGTTTTTGTTGTCATCTTGGTGGCTGTAGAGGATGAGATAGTGTAGTAGTAGAGGGAACAACTTGTTATGCATGTTTGAAAGTTTCTCTTTTTGGAAAAATGATTCAAAGTTGGTACAAGTGAAAATAAAACATGTTTGGCTTGAAATGACAAAGTTTAGTAAGCAAAAATGAGGCCTCATGCGTGTGAAATTGGTGTAAGCACATTGTTGTAAGACAAGTTGAGAAAAGATGCCAAGATCTTTCATGAACCATGCCTTGGACCAACTTTCATGTCACCCACTTTAAACCATAATAACTTGATGAATAAAAGCCCAATGGTGATGAAATTTGTATGGTTGGAAAGGCTGGAGATAGATCTACAACTTTCATGTTGTAGGAAACTTGAGATAAACCTTGGAAAGTCATGAAAGAAGTGATTTAAAATCATGTTTCAAAATCTACCTAGGATAACTTAGAAAAAACTCTAAGTTAAGAACTTTGACATAATTGAAACCTCATCTTTGAATCCACATAACTTAATATGTTTTGATCCAATGGAGATGTTCTAGTAATGGATAGAAATATTGGAAAATGATCTTCAACTTTCATGTTCAAGGGAAATTGATTTGAGGTCAAGAACTTTGTGAAAAGTGCCTTGGAAAGTAACCCCAAAAATCTGCCTAAACTTGTCTACTCTTGACAACTTTAGAATCCTAACTTGGGAAGATCATAACTTGAGCTCTACACATTGTCGCTACTGCGAAAATCGGCGCCGGCTTGACAGAAGAGTCGCCACCGTGCGTTATTTATCCCATGGGAGGGAAAGGAAACGCTCAGAGTAAACCTCGCATAACACGGGAAAGGTATGGTCGTCGCAACCAAAATCTGGATTCGGGAGTCGGTTACGCAAGGGGAAGGTGTTAGCACCCCTCACGTCCGTCGTACTCGACGGGATCCACGCTTGTTTTCGGGTATGGATTGTTATTCTATCTAAACTATAGGTCAAGGGTTAAAAAGAAAATAAAACTGAAAATAAAAATGACTCGGCAAAGTATCGCACTTTATGCCTACGTATTCTCGCCTGGAACGAGAAATCAGAGTCAACGTAGTTCGCCTACCTACGGGAAAGGAGGGGAAGGTTGCTCGCTAGGATATCGCATCCTATGCCTACGTACTTCCACACAGCATGGAAGATCAGAGCAAACGTAGTTCGGGCCACGTACGACACAAGCTTGTCTGTTGTTTTTATTCCTTCTGAAAAAGGTATTCTTGATTAACAGTCCCGGCGGACAAAAATGACGCTTGATGAGTTCACGTTCTTTTACGGAAGAAGTGTCTTTTATTGTGTTTGAAATCTTTATGTGTTTTTCTGTTTGTTTTGAGAAAGAAGAGACAGAACTCTAACCTACGGTTGCGAAGGGAAACAAACTAACCTAATGTTATCATGCATGGGTTAAGACCTAGTGTCTATCATGCTCCTCTCTTGCACAGAGAGAAACAGAGATCCTACGGGATAGGCAGAAACAGAAACAATAACAGATATAATAAAGCAGTAAAATGCATGGATGCAACAGTACAAGCGAGGCAAGGGAGTCCCACTCAACCTCGAACCTAGAAAACAATAGGCAAAAGTGAACGGACTTCACTTTCAACCCAACAGGGTAAACAGCAAGCAATACAGTCAGGAAAACCAATCAATACATCAAGAAATGAAATACAGCAATAAAACACACAGCTTCAGTAGCTCTGAATCAACATCCATCTTCAAGTCATCTCCAATCAGTCACAGGCTTCAACAAGCATTAATCTCCATCTTCATGGCCTTCAGGCAAGGGCTTTGATCATCAGTCTCCTATAAGCAATGGCCTTTCTTCAAGTCTTCAATCTTCAGGGATGAATATTAGTCAACAAGAGGAGAGGAATGTTAAACAGTAAATTGCCCACCAAAGGTGGCTCATAAACTGTTAACATTATGCAGACGGGTTTCTCTCAAAAGTTCTATCTTCCAAATACTTTCACTGATCCTTCCAAAGGAAGGAGGTGGATATTTGAAAGAGACTTTGAATCATAGAGAAAGGATGGATGCAGACAAGGCATTCCATGTTTGAGAAGCAAGCTTTCTAATCTAGAGCTCTGCCTAGCTCCTAAACCCTAGTCTCCTCAGCAGCTGCTAGCAAGGACCTCCTCTCCTACTCTGGAAGTTGGTCTTCAATCTCTGGATCTCCAATGGTCTTCATCTCCCCATGTCTTCAGCTCTCCCAAGTCCCCAGACAATCCCAATACCCAAGCAAGCAAGCAATAATCCCCAGAGGGCACACCACACCAGTCAATCAGATATACAGTATATTAATAGCAGTAGGGGAATCCTGACTTTTTCTAAGGGATCTAATAACTACCCATAGCCCCTATAGTCCCATAACTAAACTAGTCAAACCCTAAGTCCTGAGGGAAAAGAATCAAATCTCCTAAGTCATCACTTAAAACCCTAGTTTTTATTCATGTTATTCACACTTACACTAAGCACCTGACTTTAATTTCTAAAAAATGGGAACTAAATTGAATCTACAAGTTCAATGTCTAACCTAAACAACCTAAAAAGAATGGATGAAAAATATTGAAGCAATTAATAGAACAAAAAATAACAAAATCATATATGAAATGAAATTATGTAAAATGTTATTTATTTAGAAAATATGGGGAAAATATCAAATAAAAAATAAAATGCCATTTTTATTTTTTATAATTTTCTAGACATCCTAAAGAAAAATATGCAAAAAGAATGAATTAAAAATAATGATTTTTCTATTTATTATGATTTTTATAAGATGCATGAAAAAATATAAAGAAAATAAAAATAAAATGTAAAGAAATAGCCAGAGGGGTGAGAAAAGCAAGAAATTCATGTTCAGCGCGTTGGGCTTATTAAATTGGGGGGTGCGAATAGCTGTCTGAGCCCAATCCCCCCAATAAGTGAAACGGTGCGTTTTACTTTTTAAAATTTCCCACCAGACTGAAGTTTTAATCGTGGCCGTTGGATGCTTCCCCCAGGTCAAAGGTCCAACCTCAATCGTATGGCCACCAACCCTTCTTCAACCTCCAGCATTTTAGGGTTTCAGAAACCCTTCCCATGCACGATGATTCCATCTCTTCATGCTCTCTCCACACGCCACGAAAACACACGATGTAAAAAACAAAACTCCTCCATTTCTTTCCCTCTACAAGTCTGTGGTCATAACTTCCATTAAAAAACACACAATCGGCCAATTCGAAGAAGGTAACAGGTGGAAACCACCATTAGAGCCTGATATGAAACTTCTCCAATTCTTCACCAAACTCATCCTAGGCTGATCTACACTTCCTCACAATCATAACATGCTATTCTACTAACATTTTCGTGCCTTAATCCAAGAGTTAAGAGCCTCAACAGAATTAATACCTCATATTCAAACTTCATGAAACTTCTCTAAAATCACCACAACCAGTCATCTACCTATGCTTAACCGTTCTATGCTATCAAAACCCTAAGATTCTACCTAAATTAAGCAATTCGAACAGAATACAAACCTGGTGCAAAGTGAGAAAACAGCTATGTTACTCCTTGAATTAGGTGCTTGCAGTGATTGAAACTTGCTCAGTGACTTGAAGGATGAATTCTGTATGCAATATCTCGTGTGCAAATCCTCTGAATCTTATGCTTCCAATTTCTTGAACCTTGAAGAAGGAAACTTGTATGGCATTCTCCTTGATTGATTCAGCCAAATGGATGTGTGAATTACAAACTATGGATGATAGTGATGAGGTTCAAATCAAGAATGAGGATGATGGGTGAGAAATTGAGGGAATTTGAGAAGCTTATGCAAGAATGAGAAAATGGATGAAAATTGAGGTTTTTGCACAAATGGGAGCACCAACCCTTGCATGAACCAGCTTGCATGAATATATAGGTTGCATTAGAACCTCCTAGAAACTTGGAGAAGTTTCCCTTACACCTATCCCTTTCAATTTGGATTATGTTACTTTCAATTCAAGCAACCATGGATAACTCACAAATTATGAACTAAGCTCAAAATTCCACTTTAGCCAATGTCTTTAAAATGCCTTTTCCATTCAAAATGACCTATAATTTTGCATCATTTGGCCAAGATATTAAAAATATCATTTTTTTAAGCCATTTTCCTTCATTAAATTCAACAATTTTGAAACCTTGTGATATGATTCTTTCCAATCTCTCATGGTCACTTTTCTAGACTCAACATGTCATTTGGAGCAAGTTTGATGTTGTAAGTTTTTCCATTTGAGGCCTCCTTGTATGAGTTTTGGACATAGGTTAAAATGACCTGTAATTCACAAATGACCAAAATACCCTTTGCTTGCCAAGACCATAAGTTGAGTTCCACACATCATATGAAGGCATGCTATACCATTCTAGAAAGCTAAGACAATGAGGAACAATTCTTATGTTTACCAGAAATTCATTTGAAATCTCCTTGAGGAGTAAAAGTTGCTTGGAAGTCAAGTCACTTTCACAGACAAAATTTCAGATACCTCAGATGACCTGTAACTTGTAAGGACCATAACTTGAGTTCTATAAATCTCCTCAATGTCTTCCACCACTCAAATTAAAGGTATTGAGATCCTCTACAAGTTTCATGTTGGCCAAGAAGCCATTTGAAGCTTGAATTTTGACTTATCTTGCTTGGAAATTTGACCTAAACTAGGGGATTTTACATAGAAACTCTAATTTAGAAACTCCTCTTCTCCTTGATTTCTCTTGATTTCTTCTTAGCATGACAACATATCCTCATCCTTCATGTCAAATGATGAACCCCACATCTCTCCAATAGCCCTTAATGCCTTTGAATCAATCAATTGACATAGGGTTGACCCAGGGTTGACCCAGATGAAACCCTAGTTGACTGTCTTCCTCCACAACTCTTGTGACTACACCAATGACTTGTTTTCTTATCCAAATGACTTTCTAAGTCCTCCAAGATGTCTAGATACTCCCCATGCCTTCAATTCACAGCTCATACTTTCCTTGATGATCCCCAGATACCCTCAGCCAGGAGATAGATGAACTGCTTGACCCATTGACTTGATAGCTTTCAAATTCTTTTCTGATGACTTGAATGAGATTGAATCAGGATAATAACCTCTTGATAGGCCTCTAGAGATGAGAATAATGATTAGTCCCCCTGTTGTATGACTTGCTATGCTTATTCTATGCAGATGAGTAACCTATGTACATGACTCTATATGCAAATGCTAATGATATTGAAACATAAGCCAAGTGAAGAAGGTTGAGCAAATTTTAGGGTGCAACAGCTGCCCCTATTCAAGCGACTTGGACCCGATTGGGTGAAGAGCGAACGGCCTTCAGACATTCGCGGTACGAGACGGTTGAATACCAGTGAAACCAGAAATTTGCCAACCGCAAAACTAAATTGCGCTCCTGCTTGAGGAATGACATTCATCAGCGGAATCCGACTGTCACGACAACCCACTGATCTCGTGCTAGGGATTATTTTCATCATCCTGAAAAAGATTTTATCATCGCAGAGATAGAATTTTGCCCACGTCAGGACGCCTGCTTTGTCAACTTGAAAAAAACTTCAACAACTTTGTTGGGGATGGCTCGTCTGCCTTCTCGTTAAAATAAATCGTCCATGTTAGGAATACACTCTTCCACGTTAGGAATAACACTGTCCACGTTAGGATTCACCTTTCCATGTAAGGAATCCATCTTCTTCTTCCACGTTGGCAATCAATCTTGACATGTCCGCGTAAGGACTCAATTTTTCCACGTAAGGAATAAACTTGTCTTTCCGATTTGCCCGCGTCATGACTACATTTTTCCACGTAGGAATGCCATCTTAATCTGTCCACGTAAGGACTCCGCTCTTTCCACGTAGTGAATCCTCCTCGTATGCGTCCGCGTAAGGACTCAATCTTTTCCACGTAAGGAACACGATCTCGTTTCCCCGTAAGGAACCAACTTTCTGATTTGTCCACGTAAGGACTCCCATCTTTCCACGTAAGGACCTGAAGTTTCTCTTTCTCTTCCACGTAAGGAACACGCCTTCTTTCCATGTTAGGCACACTTCTTCTTCTGAGTCCGTCCACCTCAGGACTAAACTCTTCCACGTCAGGAATAATCTCTCTCTTTCCACGTCAGGAATCAATCTTTTTCCTCGTAAAGAATAGGACTTCGTCTGAATCTGTCCGCGTCAGGACTAAACCCTTCCACGTTAGGAATGTACTTGTTCTTCCACGTAAGGAACTGAAACCTCTTTTCCACGTAAGGAATAGATACGTCCACGTCAGGACCCATGTTTCGTCTTGATTTGTCCACGTAAGGACTCAGACATCTTCGACCCGCTGGGGGAATAAAACTTGTCCACGTCAGGACTCACATCTCCTCTGTTGCGAAAATAAAACTTGTCCGCGTCAGGACTCACATCTTCGTCCGATCTGTCCACGTCAGGACCCACGCTTCACCAACACGAAGAAAGATAACTGCTGAGAGTAAATAGTCCACGTCAGGACACCAACACAAAGAGTAATCAGTTCTGTCAACGTCGTGACTTCACATTCCACCCATTCCGAGAACTCGAATCTGTCCACGTTAGGACTAACGCATCTCATCAACTCGGGGAAATAAATCTGTCCACGTTAGGACGCCCATTTCTGAAGAAATCCCGCCAATATAGGAATAAATTGTCCACGTCAGGACTTAGTTCTTCATCGATCCCAACCCACAAACTTCTTTGAGGCGAACTCTATTGGGGATATCTGGAAACCAAACTATCGGACGCCTGTTCTGATAACCGGCGGTGGCCTCTGAAATTTTAATTCATGGAACCCCTGATGACAACTAACTCTGCCTGGGAATAAAGAGAAACTTATCCTGATAACTCTGTGGGGAATACGGCCGAAACTGACATTATCATTGGATGTCCCATGCCACGATCTTGAATGTTTAGTGGTTCATTTGAGCAAGAGTTCTCTCCACCTGAACTGCTAGAGTACAAAAACTGCTTCCGCAAAATAAATGCCGAAGATAATGCCGACTCCGCCGGGGATAGCCAGATGCTACAGAATTACTCCAGCAAAATAAATGCTGGAAGAGTGAAGTTGACCCTGCTGGGAAATTAGGAACTTAAACCAAACGCCTTGTTGAAGTAGCACCCTGTTGGGGAATATAACTCTGCTGGGGGATAGCAGATGTGCCCAGTACGATCGGACTTTCTGCTGGAGAGTGAACTGATATTACACAGTATCCCTGCCAAAATAAATGACAGGACCCACCACCAACTCTGCTGGGGAGAGTCTTGATCTTCGAGCTCCACTGGGAGGAAAGAACACTTGCTGAAAAGAGAATTCCGCTGGGGATGGGATGGTTCTCTTGGAAAAAATTAACTGACTCCACCGGGGAAGAATAAATGACCTTGCGGGGAAAGGGAAACCGCCTGAATACCGCTCACCAATTTGGAAATATTAATCTTCTGAGGCTGAACCACCCTGCTTGAGATAAGGAATCCTTCCGGGGGACACCACGCTGTCTGCATACAGCCTACAATCTTTGAATCGTCAATTCTGTTGAGGATGAACGACTTAGCTGGATAATCCTTTTGCACAAGCTACGACTAGCTGGAGAGTTCGATCCTTCTTCAGGAAGAACCTGTATGACCTGCGTGGGGGCTGAGTCTTTCGTTATTACAATCTTTTGATCCTCTTCCTCGTACGGTTATGAAACCTGCAACAACACAAACAAGACACGACAAGCTTGTGCAACCAAATCAATTTAGGTTAGTGACGTTATTTTCAGTTAATTCAAAGCTTTAGCAACTGTTGGCAAGGGCCAGTGACGTTATGCATATGCTAGTTTCATCAAACTTAGGCGTTAATCATGCACAAAACAGTAAAGAACAATGTCAAGTACTGACTAACGTATTTTATTGATTGGGCCCCTGAATGGGCGGAGTTTTGTACACGGGATGTAACTCCTGAAATGAGGAAGTTACACAAAGCAAACATACAAGTATACAAGTATGCCCAAGAAGCATAAATATTGACAACTTAAATTTGTACACATGTCGGCAACGGGATGCAGATGAACACCACGCACTGATCCTCCCATGATTCGCCCGACTCTAATGCTTTCCCGGTATCCCCACTTCTGAAGAGATTGTATCAGATAACCGACTCCTCAAATGTATTCTCCCGCATTGATGCTTATTGCAATTATCCAATTCGGACCGCAGTCATTTGCTTTTCAAATCCCTAACTTTTGCGTGAACCGCCCTTTACGGGTTTTCAGTTCACCGGGATACCCCTTTTTGCCGAAGTCGCCCAGTGTAGGTTTTCAACTTCGCGGGTGTACATTTTTCAATTTTATCCCTAATTTTTGCCCGAACCTTTCATTCTGTTTTTGGTTCGCCAGGATGCCCCATTTTTGCCTGGACTCTCTTTTTCTGTCCAGCGGGTCAATTTTAAGCAAAGTATTTTTTAACTGCGTCCGAATTCATGGGCGACGTGAAGTCTTCACCGTCCATAGTGGACAACAACAACGCTCCTCCTGAAAATACTTTCCTGACAACGTATGGCCCTTCGTAGTTAGGGGTCCACTTGCCCCTGTGATCTGCCTGCGGCGGGAGAATCCTTTTCAGCACAAGGTCGCCCGTCTGAAAGCTTCGCGGATGTATTTTCTTATCATACGCTTTCTTCATTCGGCTCTGGTATAAACGACCGTATGCTAGAGAAGCTAGCCTCTTCTCATCCATCAAACTCAGTTGATTCAACCTGTCTTTCACCCATTCTGCCTCGTCCAGCTGAACGTCTCGCAATACCCTCAGAGAAGGGATCTCAACTTCCAATGGTAATACCGCTTCCATTCCGTATACCAACGAGAACGGAGTTGCCCCGGTTGATGTGCGTACCGTCGTACGATAACCGTGCAAAGCGAAAGGTAGCATCTCGTGCCAATCCTTATAGGTCACCACCATTTTCTGAACGATCTTCTTGATATTCTTATTGGCCGCCTCAACAGCGCCATTCATTTTGGGTCGGTAAGGGGAGGAGTTGTGATGTTCGATCTTGAAATTCTGACAGAGCTCCTTCATCATTTTGTTGTTCAGGTTTGAACCATTATCCGTGATTATCCGCTCGGGAATCCCATATCGGCAAATGATATCTCTTTTGATGAATCTGGCCACCACTTGCTTCGTTACATTTGCATAAGACGCCGCTTCCACCCACTTGGTGAAATAATCGATTGCTACTAGGATGAACCGATGCCCGTTAGAAGCTGTCGGCTCGATCTTTCCAATCATATCGATTCCCCACATAGAGAATGGCCATGGCGATGACATTACATTCAGAGGACTTGGAGGCACATGGATCTTATCAGCATAGATTTGGCACTTGTGACACTTCCTCGCAAACTTGAAACAATCAGTTTCCATGGTCAGCCAAAAATAACCTGCCCGCAGCAGTTTTCTCGTCATAGCATGTCCACCAGCATGCGTACCAAAGGTACCTTCGTGTATTTCCTCCATGAGAAGCTTTGCCTCTTTTTCGTCTACACAACGCAACAGCACCAAATCGTGGTTCCTTCTGTATAAGACGCCATCCGGATTCAAGTAGAAATTACCCGCTAATCTCCTGAGAGTCTTCTGATCTTGACTGGATGCCCCAGCCGGATACTCTTTATTCTTCAGGAAATTAAGGATATCTAAATACCATGGTTTGTCATCAGATGCTTCATCAATAGCAAATACATAAGCTGGCCTGTCAAGCCGAGAGATAATGATTCGGGGAGCCTCGTTCCAGAAGTTGACTTTGTACATGGAAGACAAAGTGGCAAGGGCGTCAGCCATTTGATTTTCTGCCCGCGGTACATGATGCAATTCAACCTTGTCGAAGAAAGGCAACAATCTCCTTGCATAATTCATGTAATGTATCAAATTGGGCTGCCGTGTCTCCCATTCCCCTTTGATCTGATTCACCACCAGAGCTGAGTCTCCGTATACGTCCAGATGTTTGATTCGCAAATCAATGGCTTCTTCAAGCCCCATTATACAAGCTTCGTATTCGGCCTCATTATTGGTAACAACAAAGGTCAGTCGGGCAGTAAACGGGATGTGCGACCCGTGTGGCGTAGTGATGATTGCCCCTATTCCGCTACCGTAAGCATTCACAGCTCCGTCAAATATCATCTTCCATTTGGAACCCAACTCCGGTCCTTCGTCTGGCAACGGCTCTTCACAATCTTTCATCTTTAGGTACATGATATCCTCGTCAGGAAAATCAAACCTCATCGATTGGTACTCTTCAATAGGCTGCTCCGCCAGATACTCAGACAACACACTCCCTTTTATAGCCTTTTGCGAGACGTATTGAATATCATATTCAGTCAAGACCATCTGCCAACGGGCAATTCTACCTGACAACGCCTGCTTTTCGAATACATATTTGATAGGATCCATCTTCGAGATGAGCATGGTTGTATGATTCAGCATGTACTGCCTCAAACGCTTGGCGGCCCAGGCTAGCGCGCAACAAGTTTTCTCCAGCATTGAATATCGAGATTCACAATCTGTAAATTTCTTACTCAAGTAATAAATCGCATGCTCTTTTCTCCCTGTCTCGTCGTGTTGACCGAGAACACAACCCATGCTTCCCTCAAGAACCGTCAAATACATTATCAAGGGTCTACCTGCCACTGGGGGTATCAGAATGGGAGGCTCCTGCAAATACTGCTTTATTTTATCGAACGCCTTTTGACAATTTTCGTTCCACGTTACAGCTTGATCTTTCTTCAACAGCTTGAATAATGGTTCACACGTGGCTGTTAGGTGAGATATGAACCGAGCAATGTAGTTCAACCTCCCTAAAAACCCGCGCACCTCTTTCTCTGTTTTAGGCGTCGGCATTTCTTGAATTGCTTTTATTTTAGCAGGATCGACCTCTATTCCTTTTTCGCTTACGATAAACCCCAGCAGCTTACCCGATCTCACCCCGAAGGTGAATTTATTAGGGTTCAGCCTCAGCCTGAACTTCCTAAGCCTTTTAAATAACTTCAGCAGATTCACCAGATGCTCTTCCTCCGTCTGGGATTTGGCAATCATATCGTCAACATAAACTTCGATCTCTTTATGCATCATGTCATGGAAAAGAGTCGTCATCGCACGCTGATATGTTGCCCCAGCATTTTTCAAGCCGAAGGGCATCACTTTGTAGCAAAATGTTCCCCAAGGCGTTATGAAAGTAGTCTTCTCCATATCCTCTGGCGCCATTTTAATTTGGTTGTAGCCCGAAAAGCCATCCATGAAGGAAAATACGGAGTATTGAGCAGTATTATCAACTAGCACGTCAATGTGAGGAAGGGGAAAATCGTCTTTTGGGCTTGCTTTGTTCAAATCTCTATAATCGACACACATTCGAACCTTGCCATCTTTCTTTGGCACTGGTACGATGTTGGCAACCCATGAAGGATACTTCGTCACAGCCAGGAAACCGGCGTCCCACTGTTTTTGGACTTCCTCTTTGATCTTCACTGCCATATCTGGTCGAGTTCTGCGAAGCTTTTGCTTGACTGGCGGGCAATCTTCTTTCAGTGGCAGGCGATGCACAACCATGTCTGTATCGAGCCCTGGCATATCTTCATACGACCAAGCGAATACATCACTATACTCTCGGAGCATTTCAACCAGTCTCCGCTTGATATCACTCCGCAGTGCGGCTCCGATACGAATATTCTTCTCAACCCCTTCCGACCCCAAGTTGATAATTTCGATGACCTCATCATGAGGCAGAATGGCTCTTTCCTCTTGCTTCACCAACCAAGACAATTCTTCAGGAACGTCGCTATCTTCGACAACCTCTTCTTCGGCCTGAAATACCGGGTGCTCAAAGTCGGGGCGAGTCATAGGTGGTTCAAGGATGTCATCTGAAAATGTTGTCCTGCAAAAGGAATGGTTAAGCGCTTCAAAATGCGTATAAAGCGAACAACCACGTTGCCATTTTATTGAAAAATACAAAACAAGAAAGACAGGGATTACAGTGTTTGCACATGAAAAAACGCCATTTATTTAATGATTGACACACAATGTTCATAACAACACAGCCCTAAGCAAATCCTGATGCCCCGGGCAAGACATCAGATTATTCAACAATTAATAAAGCAAAGCATTACTGTTTAAAAGTCACAGGAACAAGCTCCTGAATAGACCAGTTGCACAGTCCTTGTCCTGGCGTGCTTGGCTGAATCCAGGCATCCATATCACAGTCGCTGTCTCCTTCGTCAGACTCCGAAGCAGCATTGACGGTTTCATGACACACCCCACTGGCAGAGATGGTGATTGGCCCTCTGAAACGGGGCGCTCCCACGGAAGGAGTTGATGACGACGGTTGGTATCCCAGCCCGAACCGGTCCATCTTCACAGGAATGTCCAGCACTTTGCCCCAGCCCTTTGCTTCTCCTACTTCTAATAGAGCTTGAGCTTCTTTATACGATGAGACGGCTATCTCCGACGCTTTGCTCGGCCCGGGACCTTTGTCCTTGATGCGCAAACCTTCAAATGCCTGGCAGGGTGTTTCGTGGATTTCTCCGTCGACCTCCACATATTTAAATGACGACAGATGGCTGACCAGGATGTCCTCTTCTCCGCACACGGTGACTACGCTGTCTCCGACCATATATTTTAACTTCTGATGCAGGGTGGACGTGACTGCCCCTGCCCCATGAATCCAGGGTCTTCCAAGCAAGCAGCTGTACGCAGGCTGTATATCCATGATATAAAACTCAGTTGCAAACACCTCCGGCCCCACCTGTAGAGGCAATGTGATCGACCCAAAGACTGTTCTCCGCGTGCCGTCAAACGCTCTGACTACCAAATCACTGGGCGTACACAAGATTCCTCTAACATCCAGCTTCATCATCGCCTTCTTGGGCAGCACATTCAAAGACGACCCGGTGTCAACCAATACGTGCGACATTACTGGTCCTCTACACTCGACAGATACGTGCAGCGCCATATTATGATCTCTCCCTTTCGGGGTCAGATCAAAGTCGGTAAAGCCCAAGCTGTGGCCTGCATTCACATGTGCCAACACTCCTTCCAGCTGATTCACGGAGACATCTTGGGGTACAAAAGAAGTATCCAGGACTTTCAACAAAGCATTTCTGTGAGCTTCCGAACACAACAGCAATGACAGGATAGATATTTTGGACGGCGTCTGCTGTAGGTGCTCCACAATCTTATAATCACTTTTCCGAATCAAGCGCATGAACTCTTCTACGTCTTTCGATGCCGATTCTTTGTCACTTGCTTGCACTGGGCCATTCTCAACCGCTTTCCCTTTTCCTTTAGCTAGTCTTTCGGCCTCCACTTCAGGGGATATAAAGATCCTACCACTCCTTGTCATACCTCCTGAGCCAACAACGTTGTCTACAGTCCTGGCAGGCTGCTTGTTAACATCAATTTTTATCCCGTCACAATATACTTCCAACCCATATGACCATGGGACTGCTTTCGTGTTCTCGTACGGGATTGGCCCGGCCTTAGTTATGGTGATCGGTGGTCGCTGAGCTGGTGCGGCGATAGTGATTGTCTTCCGAGGAATCGTTACAGTGGCCACATCAGTCTGATCATATGCTACTGCCCTTGCGGGCTCTTCAGTTGCTGCTTGGTCAAACTGCAATATGCCTTCATTAATTAAAGCCTGAATGCCTTTCTTCAAATCATCACACCCCCCAGCTAGGGTCCAACATTCTAAGCAATACTCGTCACATCCCGGGTAAACACCCCCTTGCAACAGTCGGCTCTTTATCTCGCTCAGCGGCGTCTTCAAGTCTTCGACATTCATAATCAGGTTCAACCCTTCCTCAGTTAGAATGGCATTTGCCCCGTGATTAGGCATGGGTTTCTGCACTATATTCGGACCTGCCGTTCCGAAATTGATAGTCTTATTGTCCAAAAGATCTTGCACAACATGATTAAAAGCATGGCAACCTTCTATATCGTGGCCCGGAGCCCCATAATGAAACTCACAGTGCCTACTTGCATCGTAACCAAACGGGGGAGCTCCCGTTATCGGTGCCAGGGTTCTTTTCTCTACCAGGTTCAATCCCAACAGTGTCTGCAGCAAATCTGCATAGGTTGAGGGAGGCTTCTCAAACACTCTTCTCGGTTTACTACCCTGGAATCTTCGCTGAGCCTGCTGTGCCCCCTGCTGAGGCTGCTGCTGCTGTTGCAATGGCTGTTGCTGAATCGGTTGTTGCTGCTGGAGTGGTTGTTGTTGATACGGGATAGTAACACTTGCCACCTGCTGCGGCTGACGATATTGACCTCGTCCCCTGCCTCGGCCTCGGCCTCGGCCTCCAAATACCGCGTTTGCCTCGCCCTGACGGCGCCCACCATAAGCTTTCCTATTACTGCCAGATGCAGTTGGTTCCTCAGCCTGGAACTTTCCTTGCTTGATATTACGTTCAATCTTTTCTCCCATCAGAATCAGGTCTGAAAAACTGGCCAGAGACGTGTGAAACAGCATATCATGAAACAGACCTGTGAATGTGCCGACAAACATATCATTCATTTCCTTATCTTCTACAGGAGGACGGACCCGGGAAGCCATATCGCGCCACCTTTGCGCGTACTCTTTAAAGCTCTCCCCCTTCTTCTGCGACAGTCCCGCCAACTGGACCCGATTGGGTGCCAAGTCGCTGTTATACTTGTAGTGAGCTACAAATGCCTCTGCCAATTGTTTCCATGTATTGATATCAGTTGGCTCCAACCCCATGTACCATTCTAGGGAAGGACCCGACAGACTATCTTGAAAGAAATGCATTAGCATTCTTTCATCAGTTGAGTATGCAGACATCTTTCTGTAATAAGCTCGTACATGCACTTTCGGACATGTGTCTCCTTTGTACTTGTCAAACGCAGGAGCTTTGAATTTGATGGGCACCCTCAAGCCAGGTACCAGACCCATTGTTGCCATGTCCAAACCCACAGCACTTTGGTTCAGGACTCCCCTCATCTGCTCTTCCAGCATTCTGATCTTCTGGGAGTCATCCATCGGCCCTTCGAAACCTCCGCCGGAGAAAGCGTCCTCCTGCTGATCTTCTTGCCACATACCATTTCCAGCCCCATACCCATCATATCCATTATTACGTCCAGCTCTGACCTGATTCATCCCCGGACCTCGGCCTCTGTTACCGTACCCTTGAACTCCTCCAGCAGGACCAAAAGCCATAAACCCCGCGCCGTTTCCGTTTCCAAAGCCTCCGTAACCCTGGTTGGTCGCACCATAGCCATCCTGCCCAAAGCCTTGGGCATTAAAGCCATACTTCCCAGTGTTATCGAATCCCTGATCATTGAATCCGAATCAAGTATTGACAAAACCGTTGCCGCCTAGATTATCTCCCAAATTGACATCACCCAGCCCAACATTATGGACAGCAGTCTCATTCCCAACTCCGACGTTACCATTTACAGCAGTGGTAGCGTTGTTGATGTTAGCAGCAGGTATATTGACTACCGGTGGAGCCACTGGCGTGGGAGTGCCGTCTCCCTGAACAGTATCGACCCGTACGGACTGATGATCTTCATTACCGTGACCAGCATTTCGAGCCAACAGAGGCTGGACCATGGCCTGCAAATTCTCCTGACCCTTTGCAATAGCTTTCATGGTCTGCATAAAGAGAGCGAGCTTCTCGCGCACATCCTGCATCTCGTTCTGCATTTGGTCCATGATTCTTCGACAGTTGGTGCGGGTAGAGTAGCGGTGCGGGTGCTGATCTGCAATCCTGAAAAGTACCTGGTACAGAGCAGGACATAAGACACTTATTCAAAGATTACCTGTAATGCAATATGAATATGAATGCAATGCAATGTGTGTCTGTGCATTGGGGAATATTCACTCCCCGATTCTAGTGTGAAGGTGCCAGTGCGGTGACAGTGCTGACAATAGGAATATCGGAGCTGAATCATAGAAAGCCTCATATATTGCAGGGAAAATCAATAAGCCCGGAGTACAATATCACTGAGAGTACAAGAAGGCATGACCTCAACCAACAATCCTGGTGATGGTCAGCACTATGCAAATAAAGCATACAAGTTACTATATGGAAGGATCAAATCCTCCCAAAAGTCTGGTACTCTTCTATCAACTTCTTGGTCTCTGGATGGCTTGGTCGATCAAGCAGCCCTTCAACAAGTTGATTTCTCTTCTTAAGAACGCGGCGCACGTCTTCAGCAGTTTCTTCCCATGTTGCTTCTCCGAAGCAATCTTCTAGCTTTCGCTTCTGAGACACCGCTTCATCTCTACATTTGATTGCCTTGTTCAGTGCATGCTGGACACTGTACCGGGTCATCACTTCTTCCTCACACTTTTTGATGCTAGACTTCAACTTTTCTTCGAGGTCGGAGATTTGCTGCTTCAGCTTGTCTTCTCTCATCTTATTGTTGGTGAGTGTAGCATTCCAAGTCTTGTTGCAAGAGGAGATTTCTCGGTGTGCCGCGTCAAGCGCTTTCTTTTTGGCTTCCAGCATGTCATGGGAGCTTCTGAATTCTTGCCCCAAACGTTCGCGCTTCTTCCTCTCCTCAGTCAACTCATCCCCTAATCTGTTTAACAGCTCGATCTGTTGTTGGAAAGCATATACGGCCTTGTTTTTCTCACTGCGTACTTGAGCTAGCTCTTGCTCTAACCCTTCGTTGATCTTCAACAAGGCTTCCTTTTCCTTCACAACTTGCTCGTAAACCTCCCTAGAAACAGTAGTTGGCTCTTCTGCCGGGACGGGAGCAGTGACGGGTGCAGCGGGAAATGGCATTAATAACTGACTTGCTCTTTCCTGGATCCAAACCCTGTAAGGTCCATAAGCCTGGCAGTCATTCTTTCCTAACAGTGGCTTCCCTTTGCGGTTAATACGTGTCCAGGCATGTTGCAGCTTGGCTAGTAACTCCCCCTTCACGTCACCTGTGAAGTACAGAGATTCCCGTACTTCTTCCTCCTGAGGTGGATTCTTCAGTGCATATCCGAACTGACGAATGAATAGAGAAGGGTTGTAATTGATACACCCTTTTCTTCCTATCAGCGGCACATTAGGGTACCCAGAACAGCTGAAGATGAGCTCAGATCCCAACAGGTCTCGATCAAACCACACAACGTCTTCGGAATATAGCCTCATCAGGTGCTCTTACCAACTGGCTGAGGTTGCACTGTCCACAAATGGTCCCTTCATGGGGAGATGACTTTTGAACCACATGTTTAATAGAGGAGCACAGCAGTAAACAACTTTTCCCCTTCGGTTTTCATTCTTGTAGTGCAATGAGTGGTAGAAGTCTCCGATCAACGTTGGCACTGGGTTGCCTGCAGCAAACAGATAGAAAGCATCCAGATCTACAAAGTTGGGCAAGTTAGGAAACAGCACAATTCCATAAATGCATAAAGCCAAAATAGCATTGAAAACCACCCAACAACCGTTCTTGGCGTACTCTTGAGCCTTGCCAACCAGAAAATCCAGAGAGAAACCGGGAACCCCGAGCCAAGAAGTCACTAACAACTCAGCAGCGTTCATATGCAAGGCTTTGGCTAAGTCCTCCAACTTGGGCTCAGCAGCAGAGTGAATAAAGGGAACCTTGTTCTGCACGGGAAGCTCAGTAAACTCCACATACTCCTCAATGGTAGGCCCTAGAATGAAGTCGGCAAAAGTAAAACATCTCAATGCGGGATCATAGAACTGCATCAAGGTGTACAGCCCATTCATCTCATCAGCAGTGGGCTTGCAGACTAATCTCAGTAATCTCCCATGACTCATTCTGAAACTTCTCCTAACCTCCTCATCGGCAAGAGATATCAGACCAAGCAAAGAAGTAATATCAGGTGACGGCAGCTTATACGCAACTGTTTTCCTCAAACCAGCCATAATCAATACTCAGAAGTCTGGGCACTAGAACCGGGGAATATGCAAATGCACCTGGAGCACAGACACACGTTAGTGAAATGCAAGTGGTAATGGGTATGTAAACAATGCAATGCAAGTAACATGCAACAGGGACCAAAGCTGTAGCTGAATAGCCTGAACCCAATCAAGAAAGGTCTCGGATAGACCATCCAGAAGACATCAAACTCTGGTCTCAGATAGACCTAAAACAAAGCTCCAACACTGGTCTCTGACAGACCTCAAACCATAACTCCAACTGGTCTCCGGTAGACCTCAGAACTCTCCAACTGGTCTCTGACAGACCTCAGAACACATCTCCAAATGGTCTCTGACAGACCTCCTAACTCTCCATAAATACCCAGGATCTCTGATCAAGAAATAACCGGTAGTCTGAAGGTCTAGTTACCTGCATAACCCCAAACCCTCTCGCAGATGGATGTCCTAGTGACTGACAAAGGTATGGCATCCTATGCGGTCGTCGGCGTCACAGACTTTCAGGGTTGATGATACGATTCCCAGAAGGAGTGGCATCATCAAATCCTGAAGAGGCCTCACTTAGCCAACTTCCAAATGATCGGTTCCCGGAGTCGACAATTCAGCTGACCAACAACCCCTTCGACCCAAAGGGTAGAAAAAGAAGCCAACCAGAAGAACCTCGTCCGAGTGTAGATTTCATGAGACACTAATGCAAGCAAAGCCGGCACGCGCACACTACTTTCTACTCTAATTCTAGGTGCACTCAAGCCCAGGTCCGACTTATCTCTCAATATCAGAACACCCGTCACACCCCAAATACAGCAATAATAATCAATATACAGAGCTGAAAATACAAGGTTAGAAATATACAATAACTCCATACAAAATCCTCGACGGGAAAACAAGCGCTAGGACTGACTCTCTTAAGGGACGTTGGATCCCAAATGCATAAGAACTATCGCAGTCCTTAGCAGCAAGGGGACGTTGGGTCCCCAGCAGAGTCGCCAGCTGTCGCTACTGCGAAAATCGGCGCTGGCTTGACAGAAGAGTCGCCACCGTGCGTTATTTATCCCACGGGAGGGAAAGGAAACGCTCAGAGTAAACCTCGCATAACACGGGAAACGTATGGTCGTTGCAACCAAAACCTGGATTCGGGAGTCGGTTACGCAAGGGGAAGGTGTTAGCACCCCTCACGTCCGTCGTACTCGACGGGATCCACGCTTGTTTTCGGGTATGGATTGTTATTCTATCTAAACTATAGGTCAAGGGTTAAAAAGAAAATAAAACTGAAAATAAAAATGACTCGGAAAAGTATCGCACTTTATGCCTACGTATTCTCGCCTGGAACGAGAAATCAGAGTCAACGTAGTTCGCCTACCTACGGGAAAGGAGGGGAAGGTTGCTCGCTAGGATATCGCATCCTATGCCTACGTACTTCCACACAGCATGGAAGATCAGAGCAAACGTAGTTCGGGCCACGTACGACACAAGCTTGTCTGTTGTTTTTATTCCTTCTGAAAAAGGTATTCTTGATTAACAGTCCCGGCGGACAAAAATGACGCTTGATGAGTTCACGTTCTTTTACGGAAGAAGTGTCTTTTATTGTGTTTGAAATCTTTATGTGTTTTTCTGTTTGTTTTGAGAAAGAAGAGACAGAACTCTAACCTACGGTTGCGAAGGGAAACAAACTAACCTAATGTTATCATGCATGGGTTAAGACCTAGTGTCTATCATGCTCCTCTCTTGCACAGAGAGAAACAGAGATCCTACGGGATAGGCAGAAACAGAAACAATAACAGATATAATAAAGCAGTAAAATGCATGGATGCAACAGTACAAGCGAGGCAAGGGAGTCCCACTCAACCTCGAACCTAGAAAACAATAGGCAAAAGTGAACGGACTTCACTTTCAACCCAACAGGGTAAACAGCAAGCAATACAGTCAGGAAAACCAATCAATACATCAAGAAATGAAATACAGCAATAAAACACACAGCTTCAGCAGCTCTGAATCAACATCCATCTTCAAGTCATCTCCAATCAGTCACAGGCTTCAACAAGCATTAATCTCCATCTTCATGGCCTTCAGGCAAGGGCTTTGATCATCAGTCTCCTATAAGCAATGGCCTTTCTTCAAGTCTTCAATCTTCAGGGATGAATATTAGTCAACAAGAGGAGAGGAATGTTAAACAGTAAATTGCCCACCAAAGGTGGCTCATAAACTGTTAACATTATGCAGACAGGTTTCTCTCAAAAGTTCTATCTTCCAAATACTTTCACTGATCCTTCCAAAGGAAGGAGGTGGATATTTGAAAGAGACTTTGAATCATAGAGAAAGGATGGATGCAGACAAGGCATTCCATGTTTGAGAAGCAAGCTTTCTAATCTAGAGCTCTGCCTAGCTCCTAAACCCTAGTCTCCTCAGCAGCTTCTAGCAAGGACCTCCTCTCCTACTCTGGCAGTTGGTCTTCAATCTCTGGATCTCCAATGGTCTTCATCTCCCTAAGTCTTCAGCTCTCCCAAGTCCCCAGACAATCCCAATACCCAAGCAAGCAAGCAATAATCCCCAGAGGGCACACCACACCAGTCAATCAGATATACAGTATATTAATAGTAGTAGGGGAATCCTGACTTTTTCTAAGGGATCTAATAACTACCCATAGCCCCTATAGTCCCATAACTAAACTAGTCAAACCCTAAGTCCTGAGGGAAAAGAATCAAATCTCCTAAGTCATCACTTAAAACCCTAGTTTTTATTCATGTTATTCACACTTACACTAAGCACCTGACTTTAATTTCTAAAAAATGGGAACTAAATTGAATCTACAAGTTCAATGTCTAACCTAAACAACCTAAAAAGAATGGATGAAAAATATTGAAGCAATTAATAGAACAAAAAATAACAAAATCATATATGAAATGAAATTATGTAAAATGTTATTTATTTAGAAAATATGGGGAAAATATCAAATAAAAAATAAAATGCCATTTTTATTTTTTATAATTTTTTAGACATCCTAAAGAAAAATATGCAAAAAGAATGAATTAAAAATAATGATTTTTCTATTTATTATGATTTTTATAAGATGCATGAAAAAATATAAAGAAAATAAAAATAAAATGTAAAGAAATAGCCAGAGGGGTGAGAAAAGCAAGAAATTCATGTTCAGCGCGTTGGGCTTATTAAATTGGGGGGTGCGAATAGCTGTCTGAGCCCAATCCCCCCAATAAGTGAAACGGTGCGTTTTACTTTTTAAAATTTCCCACCAGACTGAAGTTTTAATCGTGGCCGTTGGATGCTTCCCCCAGGTCAAAGGTCCAACCTCAATCGTATGGCCACCAACCCTTCTTCAACCTCCAGCATTTTAGGGTTTCAGAAACCCTTCCCATGCACGATGATTCCATCTCTTCATGCTCTCTCCACACGCCATGAAAACACACGATGTAAAAAACAAAACTCCTCCATTTCTTTCCCTCTACAAGTCTGTGGTCATAACTTCCATTAAAAAACACACAATCGGCCAATTCGAAGAAGGTAACAGGTGGAAACCACCATTAGAGCCTGATATGAAACTTCTCCAATTCTTCACCAAACTCATCCTAGGCTGATCTACACTTCCTCACAATCATAACATGCTATTCTACTAACATTTTCGTGCCTTAATCCAAGAGTTAAGAGCCTCAACAGAATTAATACCTCATATTCAAACTTCATGAAACTTCTCTAAAATCACCACAACCAGTCATCTACCTATGCTTAACCGTTCTATGCTATCAAAACCCTAAGATTCTACCTAAATTAAGCAATTCGAACAGAATACAAACCTGGTGCAAAGTGAGAAAACAGCTATGTTACTCCTTGAATTAGGTGTTTGCAGTGATTGAAACTTGCTCAGTGACTTGAAGGATGAATTCTGTATGCAATATCTCGTGTGCAAACCCTCTGAATCTTATGCTTCCAATTTCTTGAACCTTGAAGAAGGAAACTTGTATGGAATTCTCCTTGATTGATTCAGCCAAATGGATGTGTGAATTACAAACTATGGATGATAGTGATGAGGTTCAGATCAAGAATGAGGATGATGGGTGAGAAATTGAGGGAATTTGAGAAGCTTATGCAAGAATGAGAAAATGGATGAAAATTGAGGTTTTTGCACAAATGGGAGCACCAACCCTTGCATGAACCAGCTTGCATGAATATATAGGTTGCATTAGAACCTCCTAGAAACTTGGAGAAGTTTCCCTTACACCTTTCCCTTTCAATTTGGATTATGTTACTTTCAATTCAAGCAACCATGGATAACTCACAAATTATGAACTAATCTCAAAATTCCACTTTAGCCAATGTCTTTAAAATGCCTTTTCCATTCAAAATGACCTATAATTTTGCATCATTTGGCCAAGATATGAAAAATATCATTTTTTTAAGCCATTTTCCTTCATTAAATTCAACAATTTTGAAACCTTGTGATATGATTCTTTCCAATCTCTCATGGTCACTTTTCTAGACTCAACATGTCATTTGGAGCAAGTTTGATGTTGTAAGTTTTTCCATTTGAGGCCTCCTTGTATGAGTTTTGGACATAGGTTAAAATGACTTGTAATTCACAAATGACCAAAATACCCTTTGCTTGCCAAGACCATAAGTTGAGTTCCACACATCATATGAAGGCATGCTATACCATTCTAGAAATCTAAGACAATGAGGAACAATTCTTATGTTTACCAGAAATTCATTTGAAATCTCCTTGAGGGGTAAAAGTTGCTTGGAAGTCAAGTCACTTTCACAGACAAAATTTCAGATACCTCAGATGACCTGTAACTTGTAAGGACCATAACTTGAGTTCTATAAATCTCCTCAATGTCTTCCACCACTCAAATTAAAGGTATTGAGATCCTCTACAAGTTTCATGTTGGCCAAGAAGCCATTTGAAGCTTTCATTTTGACTTATCTTGCTTGGAAATTTGACCTAAACTAGGGGATTTTACATAGAAACCCTAATTTAGAAACTCCTCTTCTCCTTGATTTCTCTTGATTTCTTCTTAGCATGACAACATATCCTCATCCTTCATGTCAAATGATGAACCCCAAATCTCTCCAATATCCCTTAATGCCTTTGAATCAATCAATTGACCTAGGGTTGACCCAGATGAAACCCTAGTTGACTGTCTTCCTCCACAACTCTTGTGACTACACCAATGACTTGTTTTCTTATCCAAATGACTTTCTAAGTCCTCCAAGATGTCTAGATACTCCCCATGCCTTCAATTCACAGCTCATACTTTCCTTGATGATCCCCAGATACCCTCAGCCAGGAGATAGATGAACTGCTTGACCCATTGACTTGATAGCTTTCAAATTCTTTTCTGATGACTTGAATGAGATTGAATCAGGATAATAAACTCTTGATAGGCCTCTAGAGATGAGAATAATGATTGGTCCCCCTGTTGTATGACTTGCTATGCTTATGCTATGCAGATGAGTAACCTATGTACATGACTCTATATGCAAATGCTAATGATATTGAAACATAAGCCAAGTGAAGAAGGTTGAGCAAATTTTAGGGTGCAACACACATCTAATGGAGACGATCTAGTACTCAAAAGAAATCTCGGAGGGTGATCTATAACTTTCATGTTCAAGGAAAAGTCATTTGAATCATGCATCATCATGTAAGATAGGCTTGAAAACATGCACTTCAAGCTGAACTCCATACTTAGAAAAATAAGTGCTGAAATGACAAATTTTCCATTTTCTCAACTTTAGCCCATCATATCTCTCAAATTATGGATATGTTGGACTTGATTTCTTCTACAAACTTGTATTTCATGATGTCCTCTTTAATTTGATAACAAGTTTGCTTCCATTGGATCAAGGATGAGAAAGTTATGGAAGTTACAAAATGGCTAGAATTAGGATTTTCTACACTTAGAAAATATTTCAACAAAACCCTAATCCAACCAAACTTCTGATTTTATGTTTCCTCTTGACTTTTCTTGTTCCAAACACATGAAAACACTTGAAATCACATAAGATACCCATGTTGACCTTGAGATCCAATATTTTGACCTCATTGAACCACAATTGACTTTTGTTGACCAGATGAAACCCTAGGATCATTTCCACTGATTGAAGCTCTTGTAATGGCTTATGATGAGACATAATCCATATAGAGAACCCTCAAGATATGTATTGTGCTTTATAATTATGTTTTTCCCAAATAAATTAGCCACATATGCCTTTTGAGCCAAAACCTTAATCTAGTTGCCCATAAGATAGAAGGAGGTGATCAACGCTTGAGTCCTTGATTCAAGTGGTTATGGGGCATGTCTTGATGATGATAATGACCTTGTGATCTGAGGATACCACAAGGTCGAGAATGAACCCTTTCTTGAGCTTTGAAGATGAAGCTTTTCTCTTGAGTGTTGAACCAAATACTTTGATCCCCTGTCTAGAACCAATGCTATGCACTAATGTTAATGCAAAATAATATGAAACATAAGCCAAGATATAAAAAAAAAGGATGGGCACATTTTGGGGTGCTACAAACACATATTAAGAAATTTTATGATTCATCTCTTAAGCTATTTTTCATAAATTCACTCTCTATAAAAAAAAGGTATTTAATCGATCATGCTAGTACAAACATAGGTAAAATGAATAATAATAATAATAATAATAATAATAATAATAATAATAATAATAATAATAATAATAATAATAATAAAATAAAATAAAATAAAAAATATTAAAATTTCAAAGTGTTATAGAAAGGATGAAGTGGTGGAAGATTTTGAAGTTGCATGTTACATTGCATTATCTTTGCCTCATTGGATTATGTTTTGTTGATTGTTTTAGGGTTGAATTTAAAATCCGTTTTTGTACACGCATAAATCAAAATTTCGAGTTATAGTTTAAGTCGTATGTTTTGAGTAAATTTAGTGAGTTTTTGAACATAAACTTTATATGAGAATGAGTCAAGTTATGACAATGTTAGAATCTAAAAAACACTTTAAACTTTGCCACAAAACAAAATGAGATTCTAGAGGTGTTATTTGAATCACAGTATTATATGACTCAAATTAGAACTACAGAGAGCTCAGGGATTGATATTCATGTTTCCATGATTCAAATCATAAACTTCATAATTTGAATCACAATACTTTGATTTGAATCACAAGATTGTCTAAGTCGAATCACACTGGACTAAAATTTCCTTGATTTTACTTCTAAAAGTCTGATTCAAATCACATTTTACATGACTCAAATCACAAATTGTATGACTCAAATCACACAAATGGGTTCTCATATGTATTTTCTTCTTAATTTAAATCACTTGATCCTTTGACTCAAATCATGCCATTTGCTTGTGACTCAAATCATACACCATCTTCACTTATTTTTATGCTAGATCACCAACACATATAAAAACTTTTTCACTCAAAACCTCTCACAATATTGGAAAACATACACTGCCACGATTTATTTGAATTTCATAACACACCTTTTCTCTCATTTTCAAAAGAATTTTGAATCTATTTTGAGTTATTTTTAAACGATTTCTTTCATTTTCTATCTCATCATTTTTCCATTTTCATGTGGATCTAAATCTAATCTTTGGAGATTTGTGATTGTTGAAGAGACTATGTTATTGTGTTTGATATTTTTTTGAAGATTTCTTTGTGGATTTCTTTAGACTTCAGAGGTTTGAAAAGTGTGTATGGTTGTGACAAGTTCAATAGAAAAGAAAGAAGTTTTTCTCTCTATAATTACTTTGGTAGTGTTGTGTGAAAGTCTATGGACAAAGTATGAGTTCTTGTCAATCTTCGTACAAACCAATATTTAAGATATTGGTAGGATCAAGGAAAGATCGCTGCAAAATAAAGACTTTGAAGCCGAATTATTGGGGATGTAAGATTCAAAATAATATCTATTAAAGATTTGAGTATTGTGTACAACCCAACGGGATTTTAGATTGAAGATTTTTATGTTTTCAATATTATTACGATATTGAATTGTACTAAACATTGTGTAGTTTGTTACAGACTATAGTGGAAGACCAAAATTTCCAATGGTAAACCCTTAGAGAGTGGAGTAGTCTTAGCGAAGACGATAGCTAAATCACTATAAATTTGGCGTACACTCCACTCTCTTTCTCTCAGAGAGAGAGAGAGAGAGAGAGAGGAAACAAACTTTCTCATCTAAACTATACATTAAATTTTTTAATAATAAATATGACATCAATTGTGCTAACTGACCATAATTGTATAAAATATAATATGTGAAGGAAAAAAAACTGTTGGGGGCAATGAGTAATTTTCAGAACCATCTATTTTCTTATAATATAAATATAAAGAGGATGATGTTGATTTCAAAGTGATAGAAGAATGGTAAATAAATAGCATAATTAAAATTAAGTAATTAATATTGTGTTAAAAATAAAATGAAATCATTTCAAAAAAATTTTAGAAATTCTTATTTATCCATCATAAAAAGTTGAATAGAGTTATTTATAAAATAAATTATCTTGAAAACCTATCAAATTTAAATAGTTTAATAAATAAATAAATATGAAAATATAATGATATTAAGTGATTGATTAGAGGTACGCTACTCAAATTTGAGAGATGAGTGGAGAAATTGTCACCTTATTTTTTATATTAATGCATTAGTTATTTTAATATTGATGATTGTATTTTAGACTTTAATGTATATGTTGATGCTTTTTTCTAACTATATCTATTGTTGAGTTAAGGCAACATATATCATTGATATAGTACTAACCTATTCTTGGATATTGCTTTATGGTTTTCTTATAAAATAAAGTCTTTATTCTCTCTTTTAAAAATCAGCTTTTCAATCTTCTAATTTCACTTTTTTCTTGTGTTTTGGTCACTCTCTTTATTTCATGGTCAATTTTGGCACATAACATGTATGATCAGAAACTATCAAGTCAGCAAAATCGACACTAAAATCTTGCAAGGGCTAAAATTTAGAAGAAAAAAATTAAATTGGGCTAAATTTTTTGATAATTAAAGTAGAGGAATCAAAACCTTTATGTATTTTAAAAATAAAAAACCAAATTATCTTTTAAATCTATCATTTATATTTTATATGATTTATTTATTTATTTATTGGTTATTTTAACTTTTGGACTGATAATGTAAAGTTCTCTGAATTTTGATGGCTTCAGAAGGGTATCGTATTGGAGCATTTAACTTGACATCTCCTAGAGCTGACAATGAATTGAACCAACTCGAAAATAGTTCAGAATTCGATTTAACAATTAATTCGTTGAACTTGAATCATAAACCTAATGAGCTGAATATAAGCGAAAAACTAAGTTTGTTAACAAAATGAGTTGAACTTGAACTATACATAGTTTGACTCGTTAGGTTCATGAGCCAACTCGATTATATATGAGTAAGTTTAACAATTTAATATAAACTTTAATCTTATATTTTATTTTAATCTAACAGTATTAATTGATAATTTATATTCTCAAGTGAACAAAGTATTTCTAAAAATGATTATACAAATAAAATTAACATCATATAAATTAATTAATTTTTGAAATAGTAGATTTTTTAGACAAAGTTAAATTCTAATCTAATAATTTTTATTTTATTTCAATACTTTTTTTAAATAATATTAATATAAAATGTTAAATATAAAAAAATAGACTTTAAAAAATGGATTTTAAGTTCGTGAAGCAAGCGAGGTGAGCCTAACGAGTCGAACCGAGTAGCTCGTGAACTTATGACGAGTCGAGTTTGAGCTTAAAAAAAAGTTTGTGTCGAACTCAAACCGAGATTTGAGCTGAATCAATTCTTAATGAGTCGAGCCGAGCTGGGGCGAGTTCGACTCAGCTCATTTCTAACCCTACACCCCCCCCCCCCCCCCCCCCTTGAATATGACAATCCCCCCTCCCATTTTGAGCAAACTTACCTTTGTACCCCTAGAAAATTTCTGGAAATTATGAAATTAACAGTATTATATCAGAAATTTTGTGACCATACTGGAAATTTGGAAAAAAAAATAGTGTTTTTACCGTCCTATGAGACATACCTAATACTGGAAATTTTGAAATTTCCGATAGATTTATACCGGAAAATATGAAATTTACGTATAATGTTCAAAACTTCCAGAAATTTTTCCAGTATATCAGAAATTCAAAATTTTCGATATGAACCCATAACTTCCCAAAAAATATATAATTTCAATGTTTTTGACAAAGCGACCTGCATAAATGGTTCCATAAGAAATACATCACATATAATACATACATATTATCCACAAAACTACATAGCAAATTAGGATGACTTTCCAACTTTATCCTCTCAGTGTCTAATCTGTCATGCATATGTTGATTCTCATACTTTTACATCTTCAGTATATTTCTGTCTCCAATGGTCAGTGACGGGAGGCAATGGACTATCAGATTTCAACTTTACCTGAACCCAATGATTTTTGTTGATAAAACCAACATCAATGATTTTATGTCTACTCGTATACATAGGTGGAGCTATGGTAAGAGGCAAAATGTAATGTTAAGTCTCAGTGACAGAGATACAAATACTACATTGTACTTACATGCAATAGGGTAACTTATATCAAGAATCGTCATCTATTTTTCTCGACTCTGCACACCCAAGTTTCCTACTTTTAAGAAATTCCTAACTTCATAGACCGTGTCATAGAACAAATTGGAAAACAATTTAGGATGTTGATGAACTTGAGTATCTAACCGCGTCTAGACCAATGACCATGACTCTTCGCCCCATCCAAGTAAAGTTGCAATAGTCCGAAAACTATAATTTCCATCATTCCCCGCATAAACAATGTCATCAATGTATAAATGCAAGAAACCAGGAAACTGAGAAAAGTAAAGATGCCTCGAAGATGTGGTGGACAATTCACTTTGACCCGACATACTTGAAGGTTAACTTCCTGTTGGTTTCGTGCATGATTTCTTGTTAGTCTGACTCCCTTAGGAGCCCTCACCATACTCCCAAAACGAAGGATCACGATGCACATCACTATTTTCATCCTTTCTTTTCTTCTTAACTCCACTCTTTGGCTTGTATTTCACCAGCAGTGGACACATAGAAGTTATGGATGGATGTGTTAGTTCTTGAACCTTTTTCTTCAACACCCTCTAGACTACAATATCCAAATAATTGAAATATGTTTTCAACTCTTCTCACTATGCTTCTAAATCCAACTTTATGCCACTATCATCATAGTCGTTAGCATGCTCTCCAATGTGTAATTTCTTCCAAAAAAACATGAATTGGTTCTAAAGGAACAGACAAACCTTATATTTGGAAATCAGAAAGTTAACACACACAAGGTAACCCATGTGTAGTTCTAATGAAGCAACCACAAGCATCTTTGCTTGTACCAATAAATTTTACTCTTTCTAGCTTCTCCCCTATGTGTTGTATACACTGCCCTGAAACAAAACCGTGCAAGTTGGTATAGAATGGAGTGTTATACCGATGCTTAATGTTGACAATAATTTTTTAAAATGACAACCTGATTGAACCTAGCTATAACTTCAACATGGTGTTCACAACATCCTAACTTCTGCATAAATCTCTTCGGCTTGTAGTCAACATATTTTTTAGTCTCGAATGAGCATAATCCATCCTAAATCATAATAATTAAACCATAATGAGGCAACATGATAAATTATGCTTAGTAATAACATCGAAAAGAAGTATGTTTACATGTTCATTGTTGTGTTCCCTAAATGAGTAACTTTGTTTGTGCAAGCAACACCAAACCTTTCTTTATAAGGTGTCAAACATGTTTCACTCACATACTTAACAAACACAGGAATATCAGCACAAGCAGTCTCAAAGTGCTTCAAGTGTGCGTCAAATTCACTTTTTCTATTAGCATACATAATGTTGTTCCATAGGTCCCTGGCATGTTCATGTCTTTCTGATTTAAGATACTCTTTATATTTCATGCTAAAGTTTTTTGAAATATGAAACAAACATAAAAAATGTGTTGAATTTGGAAGCACAACTTCAATTGCATTCATCAATGCAAGTTCTCGATATGTCACCACAATATTCAGTAGCAATTTCTCAGAAGAGAACAAATCTTTGAGCTTCTCAAGTGCCCATTTGAAGTTTTCCTCCCTTTCATGTTCTGAATTGGCAAAGCCTACCGAAAACGTAAATTTTATTGACGTAACCCTAATAATCTCAAAGGGTGATAGCCGATACATATATGATTATAGTGTAAATAATCTAAAATAATATAAATCATACTATGTAGAAATGATATGAAGGTATGATCACAATGCACATTACCTATTTATCTAGTATGTACAATCAAAAATCAACACAAAGTTAAACATATTCAATAACTTCACTGAATCAAGATGTGTCTATAAGATATTTACAACAACATTGGAGTCTTCCCTATTTCTTGTCCAGCACATATATTTTTCTCTAGGTATAAGAGTCAACAACATTTGTATTTCCGTCAATGAACCTCCCTTACTCGCATTGTATGTAGCTCTATATTAATATACTTGGGTAACACTCGTGAGACAATCAAAAATCAACACCAAGTGAAACATATTCAACAACTTCACTAAATCATGATGTGTCTAGAAGATATTTGCAACAATATTTGAGTCTTCCTTATTTCTTGTCCAACACATATATTTTTCTTTATGTATAAGAGTCAACAACATATGCATTTCCGTCAATGAACCTATCTTGCTTGCATTGTATGTAGCTCTAGCTTTATACACTTGGGTAACACTCGTGAGATTTTCTAGATCTTTGTTTTTCAATGCAGAAACAATGTACTGTGGAGCCATGTTGTACTTCATCATATCACTCACAAACTGTCTCTCATGAACATTTAGATGACCCAATATATCATGGCCCTCTAAATCCTCAGATAGCTTAAGATTATGAAACCCCCCACCTAACCATCACCTTCCAACCGCTACCACTCGGTGCAGATCTCAGCCTAAAAGAACATTTCACTTTCATACTATAAATTCCCTCTGAAGATTTACTGCTTACAAATGTATTTTTCCTTTTATAATTTTTTCCTCTTTCACAATCCATAATCAACTTATCTTTCCTACTTCGCTGACCATTTGCATTATCAGAACGAACAATCACAACAATAATACCATTTTGCTTGCCAATATTCTGTGCTCAGACTAATACTTCAGATCGGGTCTCAAATATCTGTTATTTACATCACATGAAAAGTACACTATCAATATCAATTAAGGGTGAGAAAATATTAAATTTTAACTTGTTAAATAGAAAATATACTTTATATGTGGTGAAGAACCGCGTACAATCACTACAAGAATCTGTAGATGACTCTGCTGGCTCCGGACCACACAAATAAAACATTTTTTTTTCTAATTTCTAATATTAATGGAAATTTCAAATACATGCAAAAATTATGGTATACCGAAAATTTGCAATTTTCGGAAGTTTAATGCAATTTAACGGAAATTTGATGATTTCCGATATAGGAACGAACAATTTGTGTAAATTACCGAAAATTTTGACAATTTTCGGTATTGGATACCAAATTTTCTAAAATTTATGATATTTTGTACCAAATTTTTTATATATACGTGTGAATTTACAAAAATGTGAAAAATGGCGTACCAGAAATTTTAATATAACTATTGGAAAAAAATTTTAAGTTAAAAAAGTAATTTTTTTAAAAGAATAGTAAAATTGGTAAGTAAATATTAACTTGCAAATATTAAAAGTTTGGAGATGCCAGATATAAAATGGAAGATAACAAGTTAATTTCTTAATGTATCGTAATACCGACATATGACGATCCTTGGACCACACTATGTTTGGGCCTTTGAATGTACCTACACAAAAAACATTAACTTTCATAGGATGTTGGAAAGAAATATAATAAACTTTACAAAAACATTAAAAAAAAATTTGAAAATGAGAAACAAATTAAATAATCTTGACAAAAATATAAAAATAAATATTTCAAAAATTAAATCTTCAATTTTATTTAATTTTTTATTTTGGGAATTTTATTATGTTCTAATGACCTGATTGTTGTTGGGTTTATTTCTCATTTTGTAAATTTTTTAAATCATATATTAAGTAAAAGAAATAATTTATTATAAGAAAAACATTAATTCTAAAAAGATAACTGGTTTTACATAAAGATACTAGTGTTTATTCATTCATCACGGATAGCATAATGACAAAAAAAAAAAAAAAAAAGTAAGATCCATTAAAAATTTCTTAGTTTAGTTATCATTTATAAGTAAAAAAACATAGAAATAATACCCAAACTAACCCACTTTAAAAAAAAAAAATTAAAATTCAACAAAGATGAGTCGTCAATCCAATTGACGACAGTGTACAAACACATAAGAGAGAGAATGTATACTATCTTCAATTGGATTGTTAATTGCTCTTATGTGTTTGTACACTATCGCCAATTGATTGACAACTACTCTTTGTTGAATTTTTATTTTTTTGAAAGTGAGTTAGTTTGAGAAATAGGTGAAAAAGTGGGTTAGTTTGGGTATTTATTTGAAAAAATTGGTTATTTGAGTAAAAATTTCTATGTTTGTTTAGCTTACTCCAAATCATAGGCTTTAAATTTAATCTAATATAATGGTTACTTAAGTAAAAAAAATTAATTTAACTATTAGATTAAATTTAATTCAAAGACTATGATTTAAAGTAAGTTAAAAAAAACTTAGTCTTGGAATATATATATATATATATATATATATATATATATATATATATATATATATATATATATATATATATATATATATATATATATATATATATATATATATATATATATATATATATATATATATATATATATATATATATATATATATATATATATATATATATATATATATATATATATATATATATATATATATATATATATATATATATATATATATGACATATCTAGTGAGAATGAGTAAGTTATATGAGAACGTGAGAATGAATAAGAACCATCAGATTTAAAAAGGAAAGGTTGTGACTAAATCGTGATTTTCACTAAATCATATGTCATTAAGAGGAAAGAGAAATCATTAATCAAAATTTAAAAATATTTTTTAATCTTAACCTTTCATTTTTAAATCTAATGATATATATGACATATCTAGTGAGAATGAATAAGTTATATGAGAATGTTAGAATGAATAAGAACCATCAGATTTAAAAAGGAAAGGTTGAGATTAAAAGATATTTTTAAAATTTGGTTAATAATTTCTATTTCCTCTTAATGAAACATGATTTAGTGAAAACCACGATTTAATCTCAACTTTTCCTTTTTAAATCGGATGGTTCTTATTCATTCTCACAGTTATTTTAATTACTTAGCTAGAGACAAGTTACGCCCTAAAAAACATGGGTTAACTCTCCCAACAAGAGCAGGGGTCTTTAGTGAGGCACTTCTGGTGTTTTACAAATATGTTTAAAATCAAAGACATTCATCGAGAGCGATCACGTGATCTTTTTCACATCTCAGTGAAAAACCAAAGACCTCCACCAGGGGCAACCGCGTGGATTCTTCGAGCTCTTTGTGAATAATGATATAATCAAATACCCCTATGAGGGACGACCACGTGATCGTTGTCGGCTCTTCGTGAAAAACCAAAAAACCTCCATTAAGGGCAGCCACGCCAACCCTTTGGGTTGTCCGTGAATAATGATAAAACCAAATACCTCCACAAGGGCGACTAGGTGATCCGCCTCGGTTCTCTGTGAAAAATCAAAGACATGTGTGATGGGTGGTCATGTGAACACTTTGAGGTCTCTATGATCAATGATAAAGACCATATCTTCCATGAAGGGCCATCACGTGACCCCTTTGGACTCTCCGTGAACTTTTTGGGTTCTCCGTGAATAGTATTTAAAACGAGATCTTCTGTAAGGTACTATCATTATGACTCGGTAAGAAAATGAACAAATGCTCATAATGGTACATTAGCAATATAAAAGTACATAACTGGATAAAAACACATGAAATCACGAATTACACAAAAAAAAAGGCCTTCATAAGGCTCCAAAAAATCTAAAACTAACAACAAGTTTGATTCCCCTTTTAAATATTAGACTCAATGATCACAACTTTCTCGCTACCATCACCATCAACAAGGTTTAGGTCATATCCCTGGACCTCTCTAGCATCTAAAGCCAAAGTTTCTTTCAGAAACTCAACATTAGAATATGGGATTTCTTTTGGCGATCCAGAATCCGCCTCGTCGACTAGACGACCATCCACCACCTCTTTGAAGTAATCCAGCTCGGCCAAATCCAAAGTGGGATAAAGACATAAAGTTTGAGTCTTGTTTTTTTGAAACCAACATCCCTAAACATCAAACCATTCACCTTCAATAGTAAACCATGTTCTTTCTTAAGATACTTTCAATCCTTCTTAAGAGACCCAATGTATTTTTCCAGCGAAGTGATTTTTTTGTTGGCAAAAACCAAAAAGGCGTAGTCGGTCTCCTGAGCTTCTTTCACTCCTCTCAAAGCCAACCTTAGTTCATCCACCTGCTAGTTGGATGAATTAATCACCTCGAATAAAGTCCAACATGTGATGCAACTCCTCATCAAATAAGTGCCCAGATGTTGGAGAAGGCCAGGAGCACCAGAGCCTTATCTCTATCGAGATTCCCGGTGGCATAAAGATGGTCGTACAAATGGTTCAAACCATTATAATTTTTATCCCAAAACCTGAATCCCTATCTGGTAATGGAAGAATCCCTACTTGCCTTTCCCTCTTTTTCTCAAACAAGGCCACAGTTTCCAGATTGAAAACAATCGAAGCGCCTGAACTGGAAGTTTTCTTTCCTACATCCTTTTTATTTTTCTTTGTAGAAGGTGGCTTTAGATCGTCAGGATCTTCTTGCCTACCAATTAGGACAGACTTTTCCAAGTCGCCTTCCCTCTTTCGTTTTTTTACAAACTGGGCCTGGATCCCTGAAGAATCGTTGTGATGCATGGGCTGGTTCAAACCTTAGGCTTTTTTAGCTTTAAGCATCAAGGTTTCCTTCTCAACGACAGTTAGTTCACTCATTTTGTCTACATAAAACGACAAGGGTGGGAGAAAGAAACCGTTTGAAACAAAAAAATAAATAAAGGGTTAGATGTTCATATACGAAGAAAATTAACCGACTTATCTCGATCTTCCTGATACTTGAATATATCACGTACCCACATGGTACGAAAAGTTTTCGCAAAATAAATCGCCTCTTTTTCGTTGGCACTCAGTTTTCCCTAATCATACCCTTATGGCAAGGACAAGATCTCTAGTCTAAGAAATGGGGAAGCGGTGTGCACCATCTTCCTCATACGTAGCCTCAAGGCAGTGATAACTTCCCCTTATCCGAAGAAATTTTCCTTTCCAACCTTTATAATTTGAAGTATAGGGTGAGAATATAGCTCGGTCATGTGTGGCATTAATTGAAACCTAGCCACCTTTATGATTGCCCCGATATTCATAAAAGGAAAAGAATATGCAAATAGTAGGCATGATATCTAGAACCCAACATAAAACTTCGAAAGCCAGGCATACGCCCAGAGGGTACCGTGAAGTTGGGAGGGGCGACATTTAACACCTTCAGCAGTTCGGACTGGAAGGTGGTAAACATAATTCCTATGCCAAAATCTTCAATAAAATCAGGATAAAAATAAAAGTACTCGCTAGGGACGGGTGAAACATACAGACATTCTTGCTAGATACATAAGGCTTCAGAATGACATCATCCTCGTCAATGATATTTGATAAATCCAATATGTTGCATCTCGAAAAGTACAACCTCGCGAAGCGCATCACATACTTGTGGATGACTAATAGAGTCACCACCAAGTTTTATTTATTCCTAAGAAAAGAAAAATTAACGATAACACCTTAAAAGAAAGAAAAGGGATAAGATGGTCATTGCAACCAAATACGAGTTTGGGAGTCACTTATGTGAGGGAAAGGTATTAGCACACCTCACATCTGTTTTACTCAACGAGAACCTCCTATAGTTCTAAGGTTATGGGTTTGTTAAAGGTGTGTCTGTTTATTTTATTTTATTTTATTTTATTTTATTTATTAAGATATTTACAAAAAGAGAAATTATTTACAAAGAATAAAGGGGAAAATGTTTTTTAATTATTGTGCTCGCCAAGGTTTCAAAACCTCGCGCCTACGTATTCTCAAAGTGTAGTGAGAAAATCAGAGCATTGTAGTTCATAAATAATAAGTGTGGGTTGGTTGATTTTCTAGGGTGAGGTTTAAGTCATTCTTACGTTTAAACTTGGCGTGTATGCTCGCATAATGGAGGTTTAAGCATTAGTTTGTATTTCGAGTCGAAATCACTTAACCTATCATTTTTATGAAAAGTTTTTGAAGTGAGTGCACAAGGGTACAAAAGATAATTTTGGTGCATTGCATTGATTTTAAACATTGTTTTGAATTTTGAATAACTGATCGATGTGGCCAACGCCAAACGATCAATTTCTCGGAGATAAACTGGATGTGCATCTCTTCATCTATTTTTATTTGCAAAATATGTTGAGCTAATTTGATTTATGAAAAATATTTGGTAATGCACATGAGTATAGTATCATTTACAAGTGAAAACTTATTATTTTTGTATTTTTTATAATTTTAATGAAACAGGAAAATATTTTTGTATTTTTTGAAAGAAATATTTTTGGTACATATAGTAAAACTTAGACTAACACAAATAGAGGAATATAATAAAGAACAATATTTTGATTTTTTAATTGAACGAAAATAAAAGTTTATTTTTGCTTTCCTCTTAATTTAATTAAAATATACTAATAACAATAAGACAAATTTTTTGTGTTTTGTATGTTTTATGTTTAATAATTAATTATGATAAATTAATACTTGAATTAAAATAGAAGAAGATTAGATAAATTAAATAACCTAAACTAAATAAAATAAATACAAATTTGAAAGGGGTGCAAATATAAAGGAATGATGCAAAGAGAAATAAGGGCCCAAGATGCCTAAAACTACACCAAATAAAACCCTAAAATTAACCCTAATTATAATTAAAATAATAAATAAACAAATAAAAAAAACTATTATTAGAAATGAAGGGGTGGTGTCCCTCTCTTTTCACTTAGAGTCATGTGAGTTTTTTTTAACAAATAATAAATAAAACAAATTCAGAAATCTCTTGACACATTTAAGTCAATATAATAAAAACACATTAAAATAGACAATACTTGTTTGAGAAAACTGAATTTTTCAAAGACCCGTTTCCTTTTTACAACGCAAAAGAAGTCGTTTCTCCCCCCCCCCCCCCCCCTGTGTGTGTGTGTGTGTGTGTGTGCGTGTGTGTGTTTGTAACAACATAAAAGAGCAAAACAATCGCAACAACTATTTTTAATAACAACAAAATCGTGATTCACGGGAAATAAAATGGAAGAATTGATCCATACCAGATCGGAGTAAACCGATGATGGAGTGTAGTGATGTGTGTCGTAATGGTGGAGGGAGTGTGCGGGGTGGGTATGGTTGTGGTGTTTGAGATTGATAGCTGACACATGTGATTGTGTGCCATCTGCATAGTGTATGATTCGGCAGAGATGAACATATTCAGTATGGATTCTATTTCCCTGGAGTGCATGTTTTTGGTGATAAACTCAATTGTTTCCTCTTTCTTCCCTTTTTTTGTTTTGGTTTTGTTGTATTTAAATTGTTGGATTTTTGTACGATTTGTGGTTGTTCAGTTTTGTTGTTGTTCTTGTGATGACAAGTTGTCTATGCTGGCGATAAAGTGAATGAAGATGTGACTGTTGTAGTTAAAGTGGTTACAGGTTGTGTATTTGATACAAGGTGGTGATGATGATAAGTTTGGGATTTTAATATGGAGATGAAGGTGTTGGGGAGTTCGGGAGAGTCGGGAGCACTAATGAGACTAATACTCAAGAACCACAAGAGAGGGAGACACTACATCTCAACCAAAAACCTTAAGGTATTAGTTAAATGGGTTCCCTATCTTATAAATCCAACATTTCACTCATTCATAAGTAATATGAGACTTTAAACACTCACACTTGCTCCCAACATTCTTCCCTACAAGTGTGAATCCTCCATATCCTATAACAGGAACCAACACCAAATTCAGCTCCTGCTCCCCCACCAAGCTGAACCACAACTCTGATACCACAGTTGAGGAGTCTGGGAGAGTCGGGAGTACCACTGAGACTAATGCTTCAGAACCACAAGAGAAGGAGACACCACATCTCAACCCAAAACCTTAAGGTGTTAGGTAAATGGGTTTCCTCTCTTATAAATCCAACATTTCACTCATTCATATGCAATGTGGGACTTTAACCACTCACACTTTTGTTGGAAAAATAACAAACAAAACATAGAGAAAAAAAAAAGAAACACAATCACACCACAAGAACATAACGTAGAAACTCTAAAACTAGAGAAAAAACTACAACCGTTGTCAATAGACAACCAGATAATAACACTATGGGAAAATTGTTACAACATATAATATACCCTCAACTAACCCAGGCCCCCACTACACCGACACCCTCCAAAACAAATATTTAACTATATCTCACTGTTAGCCTTGAATTTCACCGCCCAGGTGGAAACGTTAGGATTTTGAGTTAAGACAGTTTTTTTGACTATGGTTATGCTGCGAGGATTTCGACCAGAAGACGGACAATTTGACAGACAAGAACCTTTGAAGTTTGAATTCGAATTATGGAGGGAAATGCAGTTATTTTTCGCCAATAGAAGGAGGCACGTGGCACTGTTTCAAGTAATTAAAGCATGAAAAATGACATTTGTTTGAATCTAGTCCATTGAGTCATTAGGAGCAGTTATTTTGACTGGTTATAAATCGTGGCTCATTTTAGGATTTTCGATGTGTTCATTTTTGTACAAGTCACTCAGAAAATTACTCAAAGTATCCAAGTCAAAGTGAGAAAAGAGTTATAACTGAGAATGTACGTGTAGAAACACCATCTTTTATTGTAATGCATTAAAGTTCTTATTTTCTTTCATAAGAATCTTCCTTTACTTTACTGCTTTTATGCAAGTTATATTTCCTGGTCTTTATCTTTTGCTTCAAATTGCTATCTTCTTCGCCCCAAATTGCTTTCATTTTTTACTTGTTTTATTGCCAAAACCTTTTTATTATTTTTAATATTGTCGAAGTATTTATCCTTATCTTTTAGATTTCATTTGATTTTCAACTCAGATTAGTTATGTCCTAGGATTTAGTATGATCGATCCTGCAAGTTAAAACGAGTCTTTAGAATTTGTTAGACCAGCGGTTGTTCTCCAAGTTTTACAGCGAGCAAATTGGCACACCCAGTGGGACAATGCTAATCAGAGTTTCTTGTTAAAAAGAGAAAATATATATCTTTTTTTAGATACCTTTGCATAAAGTTTTTATTGTATGCAGTTAAGAAGTGGTAAGATAACCACTAATAACAAAACTTGAACTAAGAAAGGATATACCAGGAAAATTGCGTCGAATACAAATTAGCCAAACACTCCTCAGGATCTATACAATGGTAACGATAACACGGAGCCTCCCGTTCCACCTTCGACAGAAGGGCAAGCGGGTTCTTTTTCTGTTTCTGAAGCGGTTCCGACTATGGGGACTTCGATGCTTACGCATTCGATTACTCATACGCAACCAATTTTAACTTACATTTGGCCAAGGGACCCTCCATATACCCTACCTCCAGTAGGAACTTTCACATATAGGAATATTCCCCACCAGGGTTTTCGATGCCTTTTCCGCGAGATCTGCCATATGGTATACCAACATCAGTAATGGCATGCCTCCATAATGCACCTCCTGTACACGCAGAACAGGTGATAACTTCACCATTACAATGGTCAGCATCTGGAATGAATATGGGTCGAAACAACCGAAACGTAGGATACTATGTCCCAACACAGAACTTAACAATTGGTTCTGCCTCTTATTTAAGGCAACAAATGAATGAAAGTAACCACTAGATGGTACAAATGATGTCCCAAACTATGGGAGAAATATTTCAGCCCCTTATCCAAAACACTACCCAAACTAACCAACAACTGGCAGCGCAAATGACGCATTTAGTTGATTTCTTTGGGGTACCAAATCCTCCTCGACACCCACAAATGTAACACGTGAGAGAAAACCAGGGTTTAGCCTTCGAAGAGGAACTCACTATTAACCAAGCCCAATAGCACCCAGGGAACGTACCCCAGGAAAATAATGTTAATCATGGGATATTCAAACCTCCTAGAAATCAGTTCCAAGTTCCCAGAAGGAACCTCCAAGGGTAGTGATGGTTAACAGAAACCAAAATGCGGATAATGTCGTACAACAAGTCCGCGTAATAATGCAACCGCAGATAACAACTTGGCTGCCATGGTCGAAAGGATTATGGCACAAAATGGAGTAAATCTTGGCTTGCGAAGGCCAAACTATACGTCGCCTTTGGTTGAATATATACTTCAGTCGGAGTTACCTTCGAGGACTAAGGTCCCCAAGTTCACTAAGTTCTCAGGAGAATCTACTGAGTCTAATGTCGAACATGTGGCCAGATATCTGTTTGAGGCAGGGGAAATTGCTAATGATGAGAGTCTTAGGGTAAAATATTTCCCCAGTTCTTTGACTAAAAATGCTTTCACTTGGTTCACCACGTTACCTCCCAACTCGATCCATGACTGGACCCAATTAGAGCGTCTATTCCATGAACAGTTTTACATGAGACAAATGAAAATAAGTTTAAAAGAATTGGCTAGTATAAAACGAAAGGTTACTGAGCCTGTCGAGGAATATTTGAACCAGTTTCGACTTCTCAAAGCCAGGTGTTTTACATAGGTACCAGAACACGAGTTGGTCGAAATGGCCGTTGATGCCCTTGACTATTCAATTCGAAAGAAGTTGGATACCCAATATTTAAGGGATATGGCCCAATTAGTCGATAGAGTTCGAAAATTAGAACGCTTAAAAGAGGAAAAAGCTAGGGCTACTAAAAACAAAACAGTGGCCTTTGTTGATTTTAACGAAGAAGACAAAAGGCCATATGTTGATTACTTAGGTTTCGACGAGAAAGAAATTGATCTTGTTGAACTAAAAAAGGGCTCTCCTTACTCTTGTAGGATGCTAATGCCCTCGAATGGGAAAGACCCTATCAAAACTAACGATAGGTTTCCTAAGAAAACATACACTTTCAATGTCACAAAATGTGATGAAATCTTTTATTTGTTAGTTAAGGATGGGAAAATGATTGTGCCTGCTGGTGCTAAAATGTCTCCTCTAGAACAAAGAAATAAAAGAGGCTTTTGTAAGTACCATAAATTTTTGGGTCATAAAAACTGACAATGTTTTCTTTTCAAGGATCTGGTGCAGAATGCAATTCAGGAGGGAAGATTGAAGTTTGGTGAGAGGGCAAAGGGCTAGATGAACCTAGATATCGAAATAGTGAAAGCAGCTGATGCTCAATATACAGAGCCGGAATAATTTCACATGGTCGAAGTCACTGAAGACTTTGTCAACGGTGTTGTAATGATTCGTGTTACTAGTAACTTGAATCAGAAGTTGATGGACAACTTGGAAAATGAGGCTATTGAGAGCCTCGACATAAAGATCACTGAGGATCTCGAAATGACAGTTATGGAAGACTCCAGATTGATGCTGGTAACAGAAGAAACTGCTAAGGGTTTTGTAAGAATGGATAAGGCTGTTGAGGACCTTCGATTAGAATTCCAAAGTTTAGACATCACTGAGGATGTCAGCATGGGGGTGAATGTGGTGGAAATCTCCCAAGAGTCTCCAATGGAGGTTGATGAGGAACACCACAAGTTGGCTTTTCTGAAAGGGGATGAAAACCTGCTAGATTGTATTCATAGGTGTCAGAGGAAAAGTTCAGAAGTTATGCTACGTCCTAGGTGTAGTGCAGTATTCGACAGGAAAGCTGCATAAAGTATTGAGAGGGCTAAGTGCAACCATGAGAACAAGGCCTCCCAAGGGGAGAAAAGTTTCGACCCATGAAGGGGCAGCGACACCAGGAAAGGATTTTCCAGGGTCGACGGCAACAAACAATGAGGCCTCAGGGTAAAGTATTCTAACTTTAAACCTATAGCTAGAGCTGTGAAAGGGGTCTGGACTAGGCCCGTCAAGACTAAACAACAAGGACAACAAAGGTGGAAACACTTTGATGTCGAAAGAGGTTCCTCTGTAGCTTACAAAAAAGAATTCCTATAGGCCAACAAAATGGCCTATGCGTCTGAGAACTATAAAGGAAATAACCCTATGACTCGCTCCTAGTGGAGGAGAGAGAAAAGGAGGCGAAAGGCCCAGAGAGAGGATACGAACAAGGGGGAATCTAGCACAAACTTATCCTCGACAAAAGAAAGAAAGGACGGTTTAAAGGTTGCTGACAAGGTGTTGGCGGTTGCTAAAATGGCCATCCCTAAAAATAAAGAGAAAGAACAAAAACCCGACAGAGAAGTCGAGGAAGATGAGATGCTTACCGATAGCTTTGACTCAGGATCATAGGCATCACTCAACATCTTGGTAAATGTCGTATCAGTTCTTCCCTGTGAATTCGATAGGATTACGGAGTCGAAAACCTAGACGCATATACTGAAATAGAAATGGCTGCCCACAAGCCAGTCTGTTACTACATCATGAATAATGGGTGTCTTGAAAAGCAGAATCTTTCTTCGAGAGGCCCGATGAGGAAATGTGAAGCCATTTAAAGCCTTTGTTTATCACAGTGAAAGTTGAGAATGTGGAAGTGAATAAGGTCTTAGTGGATTGTGGAGCCACTGTGAATTTGATGCCACACTATATGTTAGAAAGGATTGGGAAGTCAGACGTTGATACCAAGCCTCACAATATGGTCTTGTCAAACTATGAAGGTAAAGTGGGGACTACCATGGGGGGAATCCAAGTTGACCTTACTGTGGGAACTGTGACAAGGCCAACTGTTTTCATGGTTGTTGAGACCAAAGTAAATTACAATTTGCTGTTGGGAAGAGAATGGATCCACGGTGTTGGAGTCATCCCATTTTCGATGCATCAAAGGATAAGTATCTGGCATCCTGATGGCATAATAGAGAATATTAAAGCTGATCAAGGGTACTTTAAAGCACCTATTAATCACCTTGATTGAAGGAGCTTCGACAAACACTTGGCAAATATAGCGCCATGTACTCCGGCGGGTTTCGATTTCACCCAAAACAATGAAGCTTATTGCTCATTGTATTTGCATTTTGTCCATGGCTTCGGGTGGGATAGGGAAATTGTAGGGGCAGGAAATCTGCCCTACTTTGGTACCTCAGGAATCAAACCCACTGGCTGGGGAAGCGAATTCAGTGACGATGACTGAATTCGAAGTACTGCAAAAGATTTCGGTTTATATAGCCGAAAAGAAAGAACAAGCGGCCTTGGAGGCTGAGATTAAAAATTTGGCTTTCGAAGCCAGGGGTAATAAGGAAATGGTCTTCGAGGCCAACAAAAAATCTTACAAAGAAAATCTTGGAAAGAATTTTGACCTAGAACCTCCTTATAAGTTTTAGGAAGAATTGCAAGACCAGAGGCTCGACGCCATCTATGATGATGAGCCTTTGGGATTCGAGAAGGACCCGTTAGCAGAAAATGTGAAGATTCTAGTACAAGACCCGCTCGAAGAAATCGACTTGGGAGAAAAGGCCACGAGAAGGCCAACCTATATAAGTGTCAATATTAGCCCAGAACTCAAGGTCGAAATGGTCCAACTTCTAAGAGAGTTTCGAGACTGCTTTGCGTGGGACTATGATGAAATGACTGGTTTGAACAGGGATCTGGTTGAATTGAAATTACCAATCAAGCCTGGTAAAAAGCCTATAAAGCAGAACCCAAGAAGGTTTGCACCAGCAATTCTGTCGAGGATCAAAGAAGAGGTCGAACGACTTATTCGATGTAAGTTCATTCGTCCAGCGAGGCAGGAGATTTTCTGGCTTTGTGTCCCACAAAAAGGGAATCAAAATAAATCTTAACAAGACCAAGGCCATAATGGAAGCGAAAGCGCCATCTACAAAGAAGGAATTGCAGTCACTGTTAGATAAGATAAACTTCCTAAGAAAGATTCATGTCGAACCTCAGCGGAAAAACGTAAGCTTTCTCACTATTGCTCCGACTCAGCAAGGAGGGATTCATTTGAGGGCAACCTCAACAAGATGCCTTCGATAAAATCAAAGTTTACTTAATTCATCCTCCGATTTTTTCGTCGCCTTATAGAAATAGGAGTATGAGATTGTACATAGTAGCGTCAGACAAAATCTTAGGGAGCATGTTAGCTCAAGAGTATGATAATGGAGTTGAAAGGGCCGTCTATTACCTTAATATGGTTTTAAATGATGCAGAAACTAGGTATAGCATGGTTGAGAAATTATGTCTATGCTTATACTACTCTTGTACAAAACTGAAGCATTATATAAAGCTAGTTGATGTTTTTGTTTCATCTCATTGCGACGTTATAAAGCACATGCTATCTAAACCAATATTACATAGTCGAATTGGAAAATAGGCATTAGCATTGACTGAATATTCTTTGACTTATATGCCTCTAAAGGCAGTTAAAGGACAAGTGGTAGCAGACTTTATAGTCGACCACTCAATAAAAGAGAATGCTTTGAATTATTTCGAACTGGAGCCTTGGAAACTTTATTTCGACGGTTATAGTCATAGAGAAGGAACTGGTGTAGGAGTTTTGATTATTTCTCCTAACAAAATTCCAACAAAGTTCAAGTATAAGGTCGAAGGCCCTTTGTTCCAACAATGAGGCTGAATACAAGGCCTTGATACCCGGACTAGAAATTTTGTTAGAAGTGGGGGCAACTCGAGTCGAAATAATGGGAGATTCAGAATTAGTAGTGAAGCAGTTAACAAAGGAGTACATGTGTGTAAAGGAGAATCTTATCATGTATTTCATAATAGCCAATCGAATGTTAAAAAGTTTCAATATGGTAAGTATTCGACATATCCTACGTCTGGAAAATCAGGTGGCCAATGATTTGGCCTAGGTTGCATCAGGGTACAAAATTTTGAAAGAGGCATTGGAAGATGCAATCGAAGTCAGAGGAAGAGTGGTGTCAACAATGTTGGCTCCTTCATATTTAGAGACTACAAAGCTAGGATACGCTGATAAAGAAAGTTTCGAGATTTTTGCTATCGACGCTTTGACGAATGGAGATTGGAGGAAACCAATAGTATAGTACTTGCAGAACCCAACATCGTCAACAGAACGGAAGATCAGGTACCGCGCTCTGAATTATGTTCTTTTAGCAAACGAATTATTTAAAAAGACCTTAGAGGGAGTTTTGTTAAAATGCCCTAGTGAGTCAGAGCATATTTAGCTCTTTCAATAATCCATAGTGGGACATGTGGTGCACACCATGTGGGCCAGAAAATGAAGTGGCTTTTGTTTCGACAAGGTATGTACTGGCCCACTATGTTGAAAAATTGTATTGAGTTTACGAAGGGTTTCTAGGAATGCCAAATGCACACAGGCATACAACATGTCCCTGCGAGCGAGTTGCATTCGGTTGTTAAACCATGGCCTTTTAGAGGTTGGGCCTTAGATTTAATTGGTGGAATTCGACCAGCATCATCAAAGAGTCAGAGGTATATTTTGGTGGGCATAGACTATTTCACTAAATGGATCGAAGTTATACCTTTACCGAATGTATACCAAGAGGATGTGATAGAGTTCATTAAAAAGCACATCATTTATAGATTTGGAATCCCACAGACTATAACCACAGATCAAGGATCAGTGTTCATGGGTCGAAAGATACAGGAGTTTTCCAAAGAAATGGGTTTTAGATTATTAACCTCAACACCTTATTACGCTCAGGCTAATGGTCAAGTCGAAGCGGAAAATAAAGTGGTGATTAGTTTAATCAAGAAACATGTGGGGAAAAACCTAGAAATTAGCACAAGACGTTAGACGAAGTGCTTTGGGCATGTCGAACGTCCCCAAAAGAAGCGACTAATACAACACCATTTCGACTAACCTTTGGCCATGATGCAGTTCTACTAGTAGAAATCTATCTACAGTCGACAAGAATCCAAAGACATCATGAGATTCCATCAAATTCTTATTGGAACATGATGTTAGATGAATTAGTTAACTTAGATGAAGAGAGGCTAAGGGCTTTAGAACAGTTAAAAAGACAAAAGAAGAAAGTGAAAAGTCTTATAACAAAAGAGTTAAAGCTAAAGTCTTTTTATTGGAAGATTTAGTTTGGAAAGTCATTTTGCCCATGGATCGGAAAGATAGAGCCTTAGACAAATGGTCCCCTAAGTGGGAAGGTCATTTCAAATTATACAGGTATTTTCTAATGGGGCATACGAAATCAAAGAGGTAGATGGAGATAAGAGGATCTTGAAAGTTATTGGAAAGTATTTGAAAAAATACAAACCTGTGCTTCAAGAGATAAAAATTGTAGAATAAATATAAAGAGCAATACAATAAAAGCTAAAATGGTTATAAAAGCCAAGATGGATGTATTCAGTACAAAGTAAAATGCCACGAAGGGCCCAAATTATTAAATAAAAATTACATGATAAAATTTCAGAAAGGAAGTGAAGCTTTCTGTTTCCCATACTTCTTCTTCTGGTGGGCCAATCGACACTCACATAATCTTTTGCTATTGGCAATAGTTTCGATCTCCTTGTCAAGCTTCTGAGATTTTTCAAAATGTTCGATTCCTGCCTTTGCTTCTTGATCTATCTTGTCGTCGACACCGCCTTGGAGTTGTGCCTTGCTCTTCTTAGCTCAGGAATTTTGCTTTAAAGAATAAGGATCTGTCTTTCCCATTCAGCAATGTTCTGATCATGTTTTTCCAAAGCCTTTTGGGTTTGTTCCTTTTGCTACTCAAGTTAGGAGACTTGGTTAGATGAAGCAGAGACAGCTTCCCAGGCAGCATTTTGATCAGTGGTTGCCTTGGCAAATTTGTCAGAATGCTCTCTGAGTCTATTTAAGTCAGCAGCCACTAAGTCGACCATTGTCAGCAACTCCAGGATAACATCAGATATTTCTGGCGAAGCGGTCACAATATCGACGTGCTTTAAGAGCTTCTTCAAACCAAAGGTCCCTGAAGTGTCCTTCTCTAAAAGCTTGAACAAATCAACGATGAATATCCTGGATTTGATCTCATGGAGTACATCATCGACGGCAGGAGTTCCTCCTGATGATATCGAACCACTCATGCTGGAATCATAAAAGTTGTATTTCGCATTGAGCATTATTTGGAGGTACTCCTGAGGATTAGACGTTTTCATCGACTGAAGTTCTTCATGAGAAAGGTTGGTAGGAGCTGAACTTGTCGAGGTGGTCATGAAAGCCTGGGAGGAAGTTTTTTGTTTAGCAGGATCTTCAACTAACTTCTTAGTGAGTTGATCTTCCTCTCTTTTTCTTTCGACTTCCTTCTCTTTCTCTTCATCTTCTTTCTTCCTTTTCTTTTCCTTCTTCTCTTCTTCCTTTCTTGTTGTTTCTTTGTTGTCATCATCAACATCTTCGTCTCTAGTTTCCTCTTCATCACTGGTTTGGTCATCAGAGTCATTTGCCTCACCCGGTGAGTAACGAGGAGACATCTCTTCGCTACCCTCTTCTAAGTCCACATCTGGAATTAGGGTGTCCTCTGACAGTACAATGATTGGTTAGTTAGCAGCCTCTGCCTGTGGAGGAACTACCATAAGGTTCAACGCGAAGCTTGCCTTTTTGGGGGGCTTCTGAGGTTGGTTCACCTCATTTGAACCTTTAGTAGATGTCCCTGATGCGGCACTAGGATGATAGTTGAGATCTCTGCTTAAAGTAGGAGAACTGGGTTGGATTGTAGGGCCTGCTTGAGTGGTGACAACAGCCTGAAACGAAAGGAGTTTAAAAAGGGGAACATGTTGAGAAGAATGATAGCAAAATAAATGAGTTAGGATAATTACCTTAGGGTTTTCACTATCAGGGATTGAATTACCGCCCTATAGAGAAGGCACAACCTCTGGGATTAGTTGTTCAGGAATTGGTTAGACACGGGTTATCTGGGTCGAGTTAGGAGCGGTTGGAGTGGTCGTTTGTGCGAAAGATTCAGTAATATTTGCTTGCTTCCTTTTCCTTTTCAAAGGTTGATCATCAGGAGGGGAGTCATTATCTTCGTCGGAGTCGATAATCACCTGACTAGAGTCTCTTTTGGCCTTTGGTTTTTTGGGAGTAGTTGGGGTTTTTTTGGAACTCTAAAAAGAGAGAAACTAAGATATCAGAGAACTATAAACTAAAAAACACAAACAAGCAAATTTGAGATTGTTACCTTGGATATTGGGGCATGCTCCTCAGTCTTTTCTTCGACGCTCTCTTTCCTTTTCGCCTGAACCTTGATAGCTGAAACAAAAGCAAGCAATCACAAATATATATATATATATATATATATATATATATATATATATATATATATATATATATATATATATATATATATATATATATATATATATATATATATATATATATATATATATATATATATATATATATATATATATATATATATATATATATATATATATATATATATATATATATATATATATATATATATATATATATATATATATATATATATATATATATATATATATATATATATATATATATATATATATATATATATATATATATATATATATATATATATATATATATATATATATAGGTCAGGAAAAGAAAAGAGTCGAAAACCTTCCATTCCACACCTTCATGTATGTCAGATTTGATACGAACATCTTTGATACCGATATGAAGATGTCCTTTGAAACTGTCTAACGTAAGCTTAGTCGGAACTACCCGTTGTGCCTTGGATTTAGATTATTCTCGAAGGACTTTAATCGAATCCCCATAGATAAACCAATCTGGAAATAGAGGGGCAAAAGCCACTTCAAAGTCAGCAGATGGCAATCGAGGAAATTTGGGAGGATATAGATTAAAGGCTAATTCATAACGTTTCTTAGGGAGAACGTATGAAGAGAGTCGAAGACTCTCCATTTTCTTTTGAAAATTTTCCTTCAGAGTCACAGCAGCGTCGCAGACAGTCCGACTAAGTTCACTTGGCCAGAAAACAGTTTCAAAGAACCTTTGGAATGCTTGGATTTCTTTGATATGAGTTGAAGTACCTTTTTTCGCTTGATCCTGCAAAAGAGGAAAGCCTGGTTAATTAGTTTGCTGAAGGAAGGAGCATCGAAAAACTCTTCAACATAATACTTCAACCATCAAGTATGAAACTCTGGTGTACAGAAGCAACAAGGTTCAAAGGGAACGGGGGTCAGCTGAGTCTTAACCTCATAACGTGCTAGTTGCTTCGAACAAGCATCTTCACTGAATTTAGTAGCAGGAAGCAAGTGAGCGCCCTTCTTCTCGAAAAGGCATTTGGGAAGTGCTTGCACCAATCCAAAATGTTGAGCCACAAGGTTTGGTTGGTAAGATACCAATGAAACTTGAGACTTCGGCATGTTCAGTCGAAGAGATATTAACCTTGAGGTTAAAAAGACCTCTCATAGATGTGTTGACTCTGCTTCTTGGGCTTTTACTGGTGCATGAAAAGGCCTTGTGAACCATTCTGGCACGTACTTCTTACTGCGAAAGGGGCCATGTTCGATGTAAAATCATGACGCTTCGCCAGCATCATGACATAGCTGAGGAAAGCAGGCATCAATGACGATCCTTCTTCGCTGGGAGTGAGTTTCACCAAGCGAGTTCCTTCGACTCTCCTATTCTTGATTTCTTCTTCTTCATTTACAGCACCCTTATTGGGAAGACTAGCTTCGAAGGAAGCATTCATCCACAGTTGTAGTAACCAAAAAGGGCCTGACAGCAGTAGGTTTCCTTTCGCACCTAGATCTTTCAGTTGGGCCACTCCTTCACTCAAGGATTCATATAAGTTTCCTAGTATCATTTCACTCAAGCAGATGTCGTGCCCTCGATGAAGTTGGGTGGCTAGGGTCAGAAATATCCTAGCTACTTGAAGGGATTTGGAACAAAAGACACAGTGAGATAACCAAACAGTGAGGAAAGCTATGTGTTCGACGTCAGAAACCTCACTGGTAGATTTGTCGAAGAAGTGCAAAATGAATTGAAAGTACGTGGGTTTGACTGACAAAAAACCTATTGAATCATCTGACTCAAGGTCAAGATCGTATGTGGTACCAGTTGGCTTTAGCCCTGTGATAGCAGCTATATCAAATAGTGTCGGACTAATCATCCCACAAGGGATATGAAAGGTGTTGTTGGTGCTATCCCAGAAATATAAGAAGGATACTAACATGTTCGAATATTAGTTTAGACCAGTTTTCGACAGCATGATAAGATCATAGATCCCCATTTGTTTCCAAAGGCAGGACTTAACCTTTTCAACTTTGTTCAGCCAGTTCTTGTATTCGTTTGATTCCTTGAAAGAGGGTGTGGCGCGGAAAAACCTAAAGTTGGTGCCCATATACCTTAAGTTTATCCCACTAAGGGCTACAGCATCCCCAGTGATGTTCTCTACTTGTCGTTTGTTGGCTTGGCCTATGGGTTTTGACCTACGGTAAGATGGGAAGAAGTCTCTAATGGTTTCAGAATGAGAATCTACAGAAGGCAGAGGCCCACAGAGGGCATGCCTTTTCCTAGCAATGGTGAAAGGAATTAGTACCTGAGAAGCATAGATTCTGTGTTTCTCCTCCTCCAATGATTCAGGTGCGAACTGTTGGTTTCCCATCACTGTCGGCCCAGCCTGCACTTCAAAAGGTGGAAGTTGAGAGGTTCTTTCCAAATCCTTCTTGTGAGCTTTTTTGTGATCTTTGGTCATGGTAGAAGAAGACATTATTAAAGTGAAGGTTGTGGAAGAATAAAAGAAAATCTGGGTTTCTTTGTGAGAGAATAACAAGGGTGTTGCACCCCAAAATTTGCTCAACCTTTTCTTGCCTGGTCTATGTTTCATTGCATTTCATTTGCATAGTCACATCATATACACGGTCTAATCATTTGCATATCATAGCATAGCATGCCTCCAACAAGGGATCAAGGTGCCTATCCAAAGAAGAAGCCTATCTAGAGGTGTTATATGAGCCTAAGAGACCATCCAAGTCATCAGAAAAGGTTTGAAATCTTGAGAAGTTCTGGATGCCTACATGTGGGTTGTGCTCCTAACTTGAGGTGTATTGAAGATCATCAACATGGAATTATGAATTTGAGGTGTGTATGGATCCCAGGGGAGGCCTAGAGAGCCCTATTGATTCTTAGCCAAGTCATGGTATCAAGTTCAAGAACCATAGTTGAGATGTGTACAAGTAGGGTTTCATCTGGGTAACCCTAGGTCAAGGAGAGTAAAGAAAGGGCATCAAGACCTAGCTCTAGGTCATGGAAGTCATGGGTTGAGATGTTAAATCATGTGTATGGATGATTCAAGATCAAGTTCAAGAGAATCAAGAGTGGTTGGAGGTGTTTGAGACAGGGTTCCTAGGGTAAAATCCCCTGTATAGCACTGGACTTCCAAGCCACATAAGTCAAAATACAAGTTTCAAATGAATTCTTGGCCAACATGAAACTTGTAGGGCTTCTCAATAGCTTTAATTTTAGTACTAGAAGTCTTCAAGAAGATTTGTAGAACTCAAGTTATGGTTCTTGCAAGTTATAGGTCACCAGAGGACACTGAAATTTATCTGTGAAAGTCACTTGACTTCCAAGCAACTTTTTCCCATCAAGGAGTTTTCAAATTGATTCTTGGCCAACATAAGAATTGTAGGGCTTGATCTTATCTTTAATTTTAGTACTAGAAGTCCTCAAGAAGATTTGTGGAACTCAAGTTATGATCTTGGCAATCCAAGGGTATTTTGGGAAAGTTGAATTATAGGTCATTTTTCAACATGGGTCAAAATCTCTATCTTCCACTCCTCAAATGAAAAAATGTTCAACATGAGATGTGCTTAGAATGGTGTTTCTAGGTCAGATAAGAAGTCATGGGTGATTGGAATGGCTTGTATCACAAAATTGCAAAAATGGCCTAAAAAAGGAAGAAGTAAAGTCATTTAAAAAGTCAAATTTGTGATTTTTTGTTTTAAGGTCAAATGGGGCATATGACATATCAATTTGATCAGAAATGAGGTTTTAAAGATGATGGCAATGCCAATTTCCCCATTTGAGGTCATTTGAACATATTTGCATTTGGTAGCTTCACATATAAGTTACATATGCCAAACCATTCATGGGATCAAAACCAAGGATCTAAACATTCTTAACACCTTCAAAATATCATATGGAGAGAAATTGGATCAGAATATAGGTATTGAAGCAAGCTGAACATGACTGCCATGTATGAACTTCTCATGATAATTTCAAGTGCAAGAGATATTGGATATCTCACATAGATCATTTCAGAAGTTTCTAGAGCATTCCTACAGGTTCTATATAAGGTTTATGACTGATTCAAGGCATTGGTTGGTGAAGATTGAGAGAGAATTGAGAGATAGAATTCTGATTCTATATAAGTTTCTAGAGCATTCCTACAGGTTCTATATAAGGTTTTTTGTGAAGCTGTTTACTGGTTGAGGTTCATGTTTGCTACAGCTGGATTATTTTTTAGATAGGAGCTTATCTAAAGTTTGAAGGTCATTGAATATTGAAGATGGGGTCTTGTTTGAAGTTGTAGCTGGCAGAGCTGTTGCTGCTTGTGCTGCTCACTGTAGGAGCTGGATTGTTGCTATCGGAGCTGGTGCTGGTGTTGTTTTCTTTTGTTGTATTGTTTGTTGGCTTGTGCAGCTTGCCCCCATAGGTTTGAAGTGAATGCTGTTTCACTTTGCCTGTTGTTTTCCCAGGTTCGAGGTTGAGTGGGACTCCGTTGCCTTGCTTGTATTGATGCATTGCATACATGTTTACTGTTTACTATATATATCTGTTTCTTTTGCTGTTTATCCCCTAGGATCTCTGTTTCTCTCTGTGCAAGAGAGAAATATGACAGACATTAGGATGTTTATCCATGCATGACAACTTTAGGGTAGTTTTGCTTCCCCTTTTTAACCTTAGGGTTTTAGAGTGTCGTCTCTCTTCTCGTCTTGAAACAATCAAAAACACAATAATATTTCAAACATCATAAAAGGCAGTTCTTGCGTAAAAGACTAGAAACAAACTTCAAAATGTCATTCTTGTCCGCTTGGACTCGTAATCAGAAAAAAACCTTTTTCGGAAGGATAAAGGATAAACAGACAGACTTGTGTAGTACGTAGCCCGAACTACGTTTGCTCTGATCTTTCATGCTGTATGAAAGTACGTAGGCATAGGATGCCATATCCTAGCGAGCAACCTTCCCCCCTTAACCCGTAGTTAGGTGAACTACGTTGACTCTGATTTCTCATTCCATACGGGAATACGTAGGCATAGAGTGTGATACTTTGCCGAGTCATTTTCTTTCTTTTTAACCCAGACCTGTAAAGTAGGTAGAATAACAATCCGTACTAGAAAACAAGCGTGGATCCCGTCGAGTACGATGGACGTGAGGGGTGCTAATACCTTCCCCTTGTGTAACCGACTCCCGAATCCAGGAATTTGGTTGCGACGACCATTCCTTTCCCTCTTTGCGTTAGGTTTACTCTGAGCGTTTCCTTTCCCTCTTGTGGGATAAATAACGCACGGTGGCGACTCTTCTGTCATAGCCGGCGCCGATTTTTACAGTTGCGACAGCTGGCGACTCTGCTGGGGACCCCAACAGTCCCCTACGCGAGTCAGTCCTAGCGCTTGTTTTCCCGTCGTGGGTTTTGTATGGATTTACATTTCTGTCTTTACTTTTCGCATTTTATTGTCAGCTTTGTTTTGTTATTGCTGTTGTGGGGAGAGGGTGATCTATTGAGAGATAAGACGGACCTGGGCTTGAGTGCACCTAGAATTAGTTGTGGAAAGTAGTGGGCGCGTGCATGCTTTGCATGTACCAGTGTCCCGCAAAATCCACGCTCGGACGAGGTTCTTCTGGTTGAATTCTTTTTCAACCCTTTGGGTTGAGGGGGTTGTTGGTTAGTTAGATTGTCGACTCCGGGGACCGATCATTTGGAAGTTGGCTAAGTGAGGCCTCTTCAGAACATGATGATGCCACACCTTCTGGGTATCGTATCATCAGTCTTGAAAGTCTGTGACGCCGACGACCGCATAGGATGTCGTACCTTGTGTCAGTTGATAGGACACCTACCTGTGAGAGGGATTGGGGCATGCAGGAAACTTGACCTCCAGACTACCCGGTCTTCTTAACAGTGGATCAGTATGTGTGGTTACTTGAGGTTCTTCATCAGGACAGTGTTATAGGTCTGTTGAGACCAGAGTGGAGCATTGTTATGGGTCTGTTGAGACCAGGTTTGAGCAGTATTGTGGGACTGTTGAGACAGATATTGTGGATGGATCTCTTCAGCAATATATTACTTGATCCCTGACGCATGTTACATATTGCATTGTTGCATACTCATTTTGCATATCATTAACGTGTGTCTGTGCTGCAGGTGCATTTCACACCCTCTGGTTCTAGTTGCCCGGATTTCTGTCCGCTGATATTATGGATACTCTGAAGAAGACTGTGGCGTATAAGTTGCCTACTCCAGATGTTTCTTCTTTGCTTGGTTTGATATCCTTAGCTGATGATGATGTGAAGAGAAGCTTCAGGAAGAGTTATGGGAAATTACTTAGGTTGGTTTATAAACCATCCATGTATGAACGTAACGGATTGTACACGCTAATGCAGTTTTATGATCCCCCGCTGAGATGTTTTACTTTCCCTGACTTCATTCTGGCTCCGACCATGGAGGAATATGCTGAGATCTTGGAGCTGACTATTCAGAACAGGGTACCTTTCATTCATATGGATGCTGAACCCAAACTGGAGGATTTGGCTGTTGCCTTGCATTTAGACTCCTCAGAGTTGCTGTTAACCTCGTGGAATGGAGTGTCTGGTTTTTCTCTCAAGTTCTTGGTTGGGAAAGCACAAGAGTATGCCAAGAGTAGATGTTGGACTGTGTTTAATGCTATTCTTGCTCTGTGTATCTATGGCATTGTACTATTCCCGAACCTGCCTGACTTCGTTGATCTGGATGCGTTCTATATATTTGCTTCAGGAAATCCTGTGCCTACTTTGATTGGAGATTTCTATCACTCACTGCATTATAAGAACGAGAACAGGAGGGGCAAGAACGTCTCTTGTTGTGGGCCTTTGCTGTATATGTGGTTTGAGAGTCATTTTCCCAAGAAGGGTATCCTCGCTGAGTCTGCAGATACGGTGGATTGGTCTGAGCATCTGATGGGACTTTCTTCAGAAGACGTTGTCTGGTTTAATAAAGATTTACTGGGATCTGTGATCATCTACAGCTGCGCCGGATATCCTAACATTCCTCTGATTGGGAGGAAAGGGTGCATCAACTACAATCCCTCATTGTTGATCAGGCAATTCGGGTATGCTTTGAAAAGCCCGCCAAAAGAGGAGGAAGTACAGGAATCTCTGTACTTCACAGGTGATTTGAAGGGAGAACTACTGTCCAATCTTCAGCATGCTTGGAATAATGTCCACAAGAGGGGTAAGGCGTTGTTGGGTAAGAATGATTGTCAATCCTATGCTCCGTACAGGGTTTGGATCCAAGATAGGGCAAAGCAGGCGCTGATGTCGTTTCCTGCAGTATCACCTCCTGCTCCCCCCGTGATTGAAGAGCCAACTACCGTGCCTATTGAGAGATATGAACAGGTCGTGAAGGAGAAAAAAGAGCTGATAAAAGCCAACGAGAAGTTGGAAGAAGAGCTAGTGCAACTCAGGAGCGAAAGGAATGAAGTTGTATATTCCTTCGAGCAGCAAACGAAGTTGGTGAATCAACTAGGCACAGAACTGACTGAATAACGAAAGAAGCGTGAACGTTTGGGGATAGACTTCAAGAGCTCCCATGATATGCTGGAGTCTAAGAAGAAAGCACTTGATATAGCCTACCGGGAGATCTCTGCATTCAACAAAACCTGGAATGCCATGCTGACCGGCAATAAGGAAATAGAAGACAAACTGAAGCTGCAGATCTCTGAGCTGGAAGGTCAGTTGAAAGCTAGCCAGAAGAGGTTGGAAGAAGAGGTTATGCGGAGGTATGATGTCCAGAATGCCTTGAACAAAGTTATCAAGCGCAAGAAAGAGTCTGCGTCCCAGAAACGGAAGCTAGAAGATTGCTTTGGAGAAGGTGTTTGGGAGGAATCCATTGGTGATCTCCAGCGTGTTATCAGACAAAGAGACTCGCTCGTCGAAGGGTTGCTTTCTCAGCCGAATCATCCCAAGACTAAGAGATTGTTAGAGGATTACCAGGCATATGGTCGCACTTGATTATCTTATGTATTGATGTGTATGCTTTATTTGCATTGTGCTGGCCATCACCAGGATTGTTGGTTGAGGTCATGCCTTCCTATTGTACACTCAGTAATATTGTATTCCTGACTCGATGGGCTTTTTCTGCAATATATGAGATGTTTTCCATGATTGGATTTCGAGCTTCTTATTGTTATCACTGTCACTGCACTGGCACTTTGGCACTAGAATCGGGGGTCAATCTCCCTAACGCACAGACACATATTGCATCTGCATATTCATTTTTGCATCGCCAGTTATTTGTTGGATTTGTATCTCATTTCCTGCATCTCACAGGTTTTTCAGGATTGACGAACAAAGAGTCCACCGCTACTCAACCCGAAACAACTGCAAGAAAGTAATGGATCAAGTTCAAGTCGAGATGCAGGAAATCCGTGAGAAGTTGACTTTGTTCATGCAAGCTATGGAGACCATGGCCAAGGGCCAGGAGAATCTTCAGACTTTGGTGCAGCCGCTGCTGACGCGGGCAAATGGAAATGGCAACACTGACCACATTTCTGTTGAAACTCCTCGCCGGGAGGATGAGATACCGGCAGTTGTTACTCCACCTGTTGTGACAATCAATGGAAACACTGGTATTGGTGCAGGTGCTGGCGCTGGTAACGGCAATACTAGGAATGGTGGTGATGGGCATGTTATTAACAACAAAGGCAACACTGTGGATGCTGATCAAGGATTCGTTGACAATATTGGATTTGGAAACAATGGGTATGGCAATGTCAATCAGGACGGGAACTTTGGGTTCAACAATCAAGGCTTCGGTAATGATGGTTACGGCAACAACCAGGGGTACGACTACGGTAATGGTGGATTCGGTAATGTGAATGTGAACGGTGCTGGGGCACTTCCTTTCAACAATGGTTTTGGACCCGCTGGGATCAATCTGGGGTTCGGCAACCGAGGACAGGGTCATGTGTTCAATCAGCAGGGATTTGGCCGTAACATGGGTTATGATGGATATGGCAATGACTGGAATGTGGATCAACAGGATGACGCTTTTTCAGGAAGAGGTATGGGACCTGAAGGCCCTATTGACCCGGTTCAGAGGATCAAAATGCTAGAAGAGCAGATGAAAGGTGTGGTTGATCAGAACTCCGCTGGATTAGATATGACTATTATGGGGTTGGTGCCAGGGCTGAGGGTGCCGTTGAAATTCAAGGCTCCAACATTTGACAAATACAAAGGGGATACCTGCCCTAAGGTCCACGTCCGCTCTTATTACAGAAGGATGTCCGCGTATTCGGATGATGAAAGGATGCTCATGCATTTCTTTCAGGACAATTTGTCAGGATCGTCGCTTGAATGGTATATAGGGCTGGAGCCCACTCAGATTAAAACCTGGAAGCAGTTGGCTGAGGCTTTCGTGACATATTACAAATATAACAACGATCTGGCACCAAACAGGGTCCAATTACAGGGTTTGTCACAGAAAAACGGTGAAAGTTTTAAAGAGTATGCGCAAAGGTGGCGCGATATGGCAGCGAGGGTGCATCCTCCTTTAATTGAAAGAGAGATGAACGACATGTTCATTGGGACATTTACGGGGATGTTCTACGAAAAATTATTTAGTGTGTCGTTGGGCAGTTTCTCGGATTTGATTCTTATGGGGGAGAAGATTGAGAACGGGATTAAAGTTGGAAGATTCCAAGCAGGTGAGTCTACATCAGCAGGAGGTACAAGAAAAGCATTCGGTGGTAGACGACAGGGTGATACTAGCGCCGTGTTTGGCGGCAGGGGCAGGGGCAGAGGAAGGAATCAGTATGCTCAGCCTCAACAGATAGCTAGTGTTACTATCCCGCTTCCGCCACAGGGGCAGCCATAACAGCAACAACAACCACCGCAGCAGCAAGGGCAGAACCCCGGTCAGAGAAGGGTACAGAATACGAGGCCGAAAAGAGTGTTCGACGCACCTCCTTCCACGTATGCAGAACTCCTTCAGACCCTGCTAGGGTTGAACTTGGTTGAAAAGAGGACTTTGTCACCGCCTACAGGGTCGGTACTTCCTTATGGATATGATGCCAACAAGCATTGCGAATTCCATTCCGGGGCACCCGGGCATGATGTAGAAGCTTGCCAGGAATTTAAACACAAGGTTCAGGATTTGTTGGACAACAAAGCTATCAACTTTGGACAGGTGGGTCCAAATATTGTACAACAGCCTATGCCTAATCATGGGGAAAATGCCCTCTTGACAGAAGGAAATTTGAATCTAGTGATGGATGTCAACGAGCTGAAGACACCGTTGGGTGAGATTAAAAGCAGGTTGCTAAAAGGGGGTGTATTCCCGGGTTGTGATGAATTCTGTTTAGAGTGCTGGACCCAGCCAGAGGGTTGTAACGATTTGAAGCAGGGCATTCAGGCTATGATGGATGAAGGTACCTTGCAATTCGATCGAACCGCGGTTGAAAAGCCTGTAGAGGCATTATGTGATGAGCAGAACGATGTTGTGACGGTAACGATTCCGAGGAAAACAATAACAATAACGGCGCCCGCCAGGCGGCCGACGATCACAATCACCAAAGCAGGACCAGTTCCTTTTGAGAGTACTAAAGCAGTGTCGTGGACTTACGGGTTGGAGGTATATTGCGACGGTGAGAAAATTGAAGTCAATGGACAACCAGCTGAGGTTGTAGATAATGTTGTCGGAACAGGGGGTATGACCCGAAGCGGAAGAATCTTCACGTCGCCCGAGGTAGAGGCAGAAAGATTGACCAAGGGTAAAGCCAAGGTAACTGAGAGTGGCCCTTCTCAGCTGAATGAAAAGGAAACGTCACTTAAGGATGTGGAGGAGTTTAAGAGTCTCATTCGTAAAAGTGATTACAAAATCGTTGAGCACCTCCAGCAAACGCCATCAAAAACTTCCATCTTATCATTGCTGTTATGTTCCGAGGCGCACCGGAACGCCTTGCTAAAGATACTGGATATGTCATTCGTGCCCCAAGAAGTTTCTTGAATCAGTTAGAGGGGGTAATGGCACATGTCAATGCTGGACATAGCCTGGGCTTCACAGATTTTGACCTAACACCCAAGGGTCGGGAGCACAACATGGCCTTGCATATATCGGTGGAATGTCGGGGCACCGTAATGTCGCGTGTATTGGTAGATACTGGGTCGTCATTGAACGTATTGCCAAAGAAAGCCATGATGAAATTGGACATACGAGGAGTTATTTGCACGCCCAGCGATTTGGTGGTAAGGGCGTTTGACGGGACGAAAAGATCAGTGTTCGGGTTAATAACATTACCGCTTCAGGTGGGGCCGGAAATTTTTGATACCGAATTCTACATCATGGATATCCATCCAGCTTATAGCTGCCTCCTTGGACGCCCATGGATCCATGCTGCAGGGGCCGTAACATCCACATTGCATCAGAAGCTGAAGTACATGGTGGGTGATAGTGTTGTTACCGTTTGCGGGGAGGAGGATATTTTGGTCAGTCACCTGTCATCATTCAGATATGTGGAGGTCGACGGAGAAATACACGAGACACCTTGTCAAGCCTTCGAGGGGTTGCGAATTAAAGACAAAGCTCAGGGTTCCAGCAAAATATCAGATGTGGCTGTGTCCTCCTACAAAGAGACTCAGGCTTTAGTACAGACTGGTGAGACTAAAGGCTGGGGGCAGGTGCTGAAGATTCCCGTGAAGAATGATAAGTTCGGGCTAGGGTATTGACCGACGTCGTCAGCGTCATCTTCAGGAGCGCCCAGGTTCAAGGGACCGGTCACGATTACGCCAAGTGGAGTGTGCTTTGAGACTATCAACGCTATTTCTGATGCTGAAGACGGAGATAGCGACTGCGATATGGAAGTGTGGATCAAGCCAAGCGTGCCAGGACAAAGTCTCTGCAACTGGTCCATCCGGGAAATTGTCCCAGTGATTTTTAAACAGTAATGATTTGTTTTATCAATTGTTGAATAATCCTATGTCCTACCCGGGGCATAGTGATTGTACATTAGGGCTTCTTGATTTTGTGTATTGCACTATTTTAATCATGAAATAAAGGCATTTTTCATATTCAAATATTGTGATCCCTGTTTTCCTTGTTTTTACTTTAACAATAAATGGCAATGTGGTTATTTGCTTTGTTTGCATGTTGAAGCGTTTAATCATTTCCTTTGCAGGACAAATATTTCATATGACATCTCATACGAACCGCCTATGACTCGTTTCGACTTCGAGCACCCGGTATTCCAAGCAGAGGAAGTGATTGTTGAGGATAGCGACCTGCCAGAGGAGCTGACTCGTTTGTTGAAACAGGAAGAGAGAATCATTCTGCCTCACCAGGAGGAAATTGAGATTATCAACTTGGGGTCGGAAGAAGTGGTGAGAAATATCCGTATATGGGTTGCGCTGCAGAGCGACATCAAGCAAAGGCTGATTGAGATACCGCGAGAGTATATGGATATATTTGCTTGGTCGTACGAGGATATGCCTGGGTTGGATACGGACATGGTTGTGCACCGTCTGCCGTTGTGAGAGGAATGTCCACCTGTTAAGCAGAAACTCAGAAGAACCAGACCAGACATGGCTGTGAAAATCAAGGAGGAAGCTCAAAAACAGTGGGATGCTGGTTTCCTAGCCGTTACAACTTATCCATCATGGGTCGCTAATATAGTACCAGTGCTGAAGAAAGACGGTAAAGTGCGAATGTGTGTAGACTACCGTGATTTGAATAGGGCGAGCCCGAAAGATGACTTTCCACTTCCTCACATTGATGTGCTGGTTGATAACACTGCTCAGTTCTCCGTATTCTCCTTCATGGACGGCTTCTCAGGCTATAATCAGATCAAAATGGCACCAAAAGACATGGAGAAGACTACCTTCATTACTCCCTGGGGAACATTTTGTTACAAAGTGATGCCCTTCGGATTGAAGAATGTTGGGGCAACATATCAACGTGCTATGATGACTCTCTTTCATGACATGATGCACAAAGAGATCGAGGTTTATGTTGATGATATGATTTCTAAATCTCAGACAGAGGAGGAGCATTTGGTTAATCTGCTGAAACTGTTCAAAAGACTTAGGAAGTTCAGGTTGAGACTGAACCCTAACAAGTGCACCTTTGGGGTGAGATCGGGTAAACTGCTGGGGTTTATTGTGAGCAAAAAAGGAATAGAGGTTGATCCTGCAAAGATAAAAGCTATACAAGAAATACCGACGCCTAAAACAGAAAAAGAAGTGCGTGGGTTTTTAGGGAGGTTGAACTACATCGCTCGGTTCATATCTCACCTAACTGCGACATGCGAGCCGTTATTCAAGTTGTTGAAAAAAGATCAGGTGTTGACCTGGAATGAAAATTGCCAAAAGGCGTTCGACAAGATAAAAGAATACTTGCAGGAACCTCCTGTTTTGATACCCCCAGTGGCCGGGAGACCTTTGATTATGTATTTGACGGTTCTTGAGGAAAGTATGGGTTGTGTTCTCGGTTAACACGAAGAGATCGGACGTAAAGAGCATGCGATCTACTATTTGAGTAAGAAGTTTACTGACTGTGAGTCCAGATACTCAATGCTCGAGAAAACGTGTTGTGCGCTAGCCTGGGCCGCCAAATGTTTGAGGCAATACATGCTGAATCATACAACCATGCTAATTTCAAAGATGGATCCAATCAAATACGTGTTTGAGAAGCAAGCACTCTCCGGAAGAATTTCCCGATGGCAAATGGTGTTAACCGAATATGATATACAATATGTCTCGCAAAAGGCTATTAAAGGTAGCGTTTTGTCGGAGTACCTTACGGAGCAGCCTGTTGAGGAGTACCAATCGATGAGGTTTGATTTTCCTGACGAGGATATCATGTACTTGAAAATGAAAGATTGTGAAGAACCGTTGCCGGACGAAGGACCAGAGTTGGGTTCCAAATGGCAGTTGATATTTGACGGAGCTGTAAATTCCTATGGTAGCGGAATAGGCGCTATTATCACCACTCCTCAGGGGTCGCACATCCCCTTTACTGCCCGATTGACCTTTCCGGTTACCAATAATGAGGCTGAATATGAGGCTTGCATCATGGGTCTGGAAGAAGCCATTGATTTGTGAATCAAGAACCTGGATGTATACGGAGACTCAGCTTTAGTGGTGAACCAGATTAAAGGGGAATGGGAGACACGTCAGCCTAATTTGATACCATATATGAATTATGCAAGGAGATTGTTGCCTTTCTTTGACAAGGTGGAATTGCATCATGTGCCGCGAGCAGAAAATCAAATGGCTGACTCCCTGGCGACATTGTCTTCAATGTATAAAGTTAACTTCTGGAACGAGGCTCCCCGAATTGTTATCTCTCGGCTCGATAGGCCTGCATTCATATTTTCCATTGATGAGGCTCCCGATGGTCAACCCTGGTACTTTGACATCTAGAATTTCCTGAAGAACAAGGAGTATCCGGCTAGGGCATCCAGTCGAGATCAGAAGACTCTCAGGAGATTGGCTAGCAATTTCTATTTGAACCCGGACGGTGTCCTATACAAAAGAAACCACGACTTGGTGTTGCTACGTTGTGTAGACGAGAGAGAGGCGAAGTTGCTCATGGAAGAGATACATGAGGGTACATTTGGTACACATGCTGGTGGGCATGCTATGACGAGAAAACTGCTGCGGGCAGGTTATTATTGGCTAACTATGGAAACAGACTGTTTTAAGTTTGCAAAGAAGTGTCATAAATGCCAGATTTATGCGGATAAGATCCATGTGCCTCCACATCCTCTCAATGTGATGTCATCACCATGGCCTTTCTCGATGTGGGGAATTGATATGATTGGCAAGATTGAGCCTACAGCATCCAATGGGCACCGGTTCATCTTGGTGGCAATTGATTACTTCACCAAATGGGTGGAGGCAGCATCATATGCCAATGTCACCAAACAAGTGGTCACCAGATTTATCAAACGAGATATTATCTGCAGATATGGAATCCCTGGGCGGATTATCACCGACAACGGTTCAAATTTGAATAACAAGATGATGAAAGAGCTGTGTCAGAATTTCAAGATTGAGCACCACAACTCTTCTCCTTACCGACCCAAGATGAATGGCGCTGTCGAAGCGGCCAATAAGAACATAAAGAAGATTGTTCAGAAGATGGTTGTGACGTATAAGGATTGGCACGAGATGCTACCTTTCGCTTTGCACGGTTATCGTACGATGGTACGCACATCAACCGGGGCAACCCCTTTCTCATTGGTATACATAATGGAGGCAGTGTTACCGTTGGAGGTTGAGATTCCTTCCTTGAGAGTGTTACAAGATGTCCAACTCGACGAGGCAGAATGAGTTAAAGATAGACTAAATCGGCTCAGTTTAATGGATGAGAAGAGACTGGCTTCTTTAGCATATGGTCGGTTATACCAGAGCCGGATGAAGAAAGCTTACGACAAGAAGGTACACCCTCGAAGCTTTCAGACGGGCGATCTTATTTTGAAAAAGATTCTCCCACCACAAACAGATCACAGGGACAAGTGGACTCCTAATTACGAAGGTCCCTACATTGTCAGAAAAGTCTTCTCTGGAGGAGCCTTGCTACTATCCACCATGGATGGTGAAGACTTTACGTCTCCTGTGAATTCGGACACAGTTAAAAGATACTTTGCTTGAAAGTGACCCGCTGGACAGTAAAAAGAGAGTCCGGGCAAAAATGGGGCATCCTGGCGAACCATAAAAAAGGGAATAAAGGTTCGAGCAAAAGTTAGGGATAAAATGGAAAAAATGTACACCCGCGAAGTCGAAAACCTGAAAAGGGCGACTTCGGCAAAAAAGGGTATCCCGGTGAATTGAAAACCCGCAAAGGGCGATTCACACAAAAGTTAGGGATTGAAATAGCAAATGATTGCGGTCCGGATTTGATACAGCATTGCTTAGTGGTTTGGGAGTACCTGGGGGGCCGTCTATCCAAAAAACAATCTCTTCTGAAGATCGAGTACCGAGAAAGCGCAGAGTCAGGAAAGTCATAGGAGGATCAGCTCATGGTGTTTGTCTACACCACGTCGCCGACATGTATACAAATATTGTTTTGTATTTTTACTTATGCTTCTTGTGCATATATGTATGTGTGTATGCGTAACATCCTCTTTTCAGGAGTTGCATCCAGTGTACAAAACTATGCCTATTCAGAGGCCCGTTATCAATAAAATATGTTATTCAGTACTTGATGCTTGTTCTTTACTGTTTTGTTTGTGAAAGACGCCGATGTTTTTGATAAACTTGCACTTGCATAATCTTGTTGGCCTTTGCCAATAATTGCTAAAACTTCGAATTGACTGAAGTAAGGTCGCGGATGCTAACCCGGATAGATCCTGTTGTATAGGCTTGTTTTGTCTCGTTTGTGTTTTGCAGGGTTCTTACCCTTGGAGCAGACAGTCAGAAAATTGTATCCCCTAGCCAGAGGCTCTGGATGAAGGACTTGACCCTACTTGACGCTATTTCCTAGCAGGTCGCACCTCATCCCCAGAGGTTGAGAGGATGTTATCCTTTATCGAAGGAGGGATTATTCTCCCCAGAAGAGTATCCTCATGGAAGTTGTCCACAGGATATCCCCAGAAAGACAAAATCAGTGTCCCATGCAGAGGTTATACTCCCCAGAGAGTCGAAGATGTGCGCGTTCAATCCCCAGCTGGGAGGATTTCCGCGGCACATAACCAAGTCATAGTAGGTTCAGAAGGATTATCCCCACCGAGGATGGTTTTCTTTCTCCCCACAGGTCGTCATGCCTTTGTCAGGATGATTATCCCCAGCAGAGTGTTAGCTCCGAGTATGTAAACTGTACCCAGACAGTTGTCTCCCAGAGGGGTCGCTTCTTCCCCAGCTGAGTTAATCTTCCCAGCAGGTGTTGTTCTTTCCAGTGGAAGTTGATGTGTAATCTCTCCCCGGCAGAGTTGGTTGTATTTCCAGCATTTATTTTGCCGGAATACTTTGTGATATTCGTTCATCCCCAACAGGGTGGTATTTGTCCTCAGCACTCGTGTGGTTGAAGCAAGCTTGTCAGAGCCTTCCCCAGCAGCTTGAGTCTGCATTTGCATTTGCATACATTATCATGTTTGCATCTACCCAAAAACGCGTAGCATTTCCATGTCGTATGGAGCGTTACGCCATTGTCAGACATACGCATTTTGAAACACGAATCAGGTTGGTTAACCTTTTGCTTTTAGGTGTTTCTCAGCAGGAGTATGGAGTTACAGCTCAGGTCTATCACCAGGCGATCGAGGTCCCGCCGTGAGACATGTGATGATGCAGTTCTTGTTATTATTCCCCACAGAGTTACTGGCTGAAGTTTCTCTTATCCGACCAGCGGAGTGTTTTTCTTCAGGTTTGCTGTCGCGGCAGCATTTCAGGGTTTCATGAATCAAGATTTCAGAAGTGGTCACTTGTTATCGAAACGGGTGTCGGGCAGTTATTTTCAGAATATCCCCAGTGGAGTTAGCTACTGCAAAGAATAGGCAAAGAAGCTATATCCAAGTCAACTTTCCCGTATGAAGCAGGCGGATGAATTTTCCTGTAAGAATCAGGCAGATGTGTTTTCCCGTATGAAGCAGGCGGATGAACTTTCTTGTAAGAATCAGACAGATGTGTTTTCCCGTATGAAGCAGGCGGATGAACTTTCTTGTAAGAATCAGGCAGATGTGTTTTCCCGTATGAAGCAGGCGGATGAACTTTCCTGTGTTCAGGTAGATGATTTTCTCGTATGAAGCAGGCGGATGAATTTTCCTGTGTTCAGGCAGATCATTTTCCCGTATGAAGCAGGCGGATGAATTTTCCTGTAAGAATCAGGCAGATGTGTTTTCCCGTATGAAGCAGGCGGATGAATTTTCCTGTAAGAATCAGGCAGATGTGATTTTACTGTATGAAGCAGGCGGATGAATTTTCCTGTAAGAATCAGGCGGATGTGTTTTCCCGTATGAAGCAGGCGGATGAACTTTCCTGTGTTCAGGAAGATGTTTTTCCCGTATGAAGCAGGCAGATGAACTTTCCTGTGTTCAGGCAGATGTGTTTTCCCGTATGAAGCAGACGGATAAACTTTCCAGTATCCAGATAGATGATTCTCCCGTGATCGACAGAGTATGTGAGTTGTGTGCCGATGTTTGACAAAAGTATTTTCCCCAAGGAAGTCGCCGTGATTTCCTCGTGTTGACGCAATATTACTGGCCCAGTAGAGTACTCCTCCAGGTCGTTTGTGGGGTGGGCCCAACAAAGTTAGCTAATGCAGAGATAAGCAGAGTCTCCTGTGATTAGACAGAAATGTTTCCCCAGCGAAGTCGTCGAGATTTTTCTGTGTTGACGGAATGTAGCGTCCTAACAGGGACAAAGTTCTATTCTTGCGATGATAGAATCTTTTTCGGGTTGATGAAAATGAGCCCCAGCATGGTCGCTAATTTGTTTTCTCCGTATTGACAGAAGGCGGAGTTTTAACGTGGACAAAAGGCGGGGTATTTTGATAAGAGGAAGTTCAAAGCCTGTGGCGATACACAGGCGGTTGACGTTGAAATCATATTTTTGATATCAGAGGATTGATCAGTTTGTTGCCGTTGGTGGATGTTATTCTCCAAGCAGTTTGTGCAGTTTATTTCTGTGGTTGGAAAATTTCCGGGGTCTTGGTATTCAACCGTCTCATACCTCGATTGTTTGAAGGTCGTTCGCTCTTCACCCTGTCGGGTCCAAGCCGTTTGAATAGGGGCAGCTGTTGCATCCCAAAATTTGCTCAACCTTTTCTTGCCTGGTCTATGTTTCATTGCATTTCATTTGCATAGTCACATCATATACACGGTCTAATCATTTGCATATCATAGCATAGCAAGCCTCCAACAAGGGATCAAGGTGCCTATCCAAAGAAGAAGCCTATCTAGAGGTGTTATATGAGCCTAAGAGACCATCCAAGTCATCAGAAAAGGTTTGAAATCTTGAGAAGTTCTGGATGCCTACATGTGGGTTGTGCTCCTAACTTGAGGTGTATTGAAGATCATCAACATGGAATTATGAATTTGAGGTATGTATGGATCCCAGGGGAGGCCTAGAGAGCCCTATTGATTCTTAGCCAAGTCATGGTATCAATTTCAAGAACCATAGTTGAGATGTGTACAAGTAGGGTTTCATCTGGGTAACCCTAGGTCAAGGAGAGTAAAGAAAGGGCATCAAGACCTAGCTCTAGGTCATGGAAGTCATGGGTTGAGATGTTAAAGCATGTGTATGGATGATTCAAGATCAAGTTCAAGAGAATCAAGAGTGGTTGGAGGTGTTTGAGACAGGGTTCCTAGGGTAAAATCCCCTGTATAGCACTGGACTTCCAAGCCACATAAGTCAAAATACAAGTTTCAAATGAATTCTTGGCCAACATGAAACTTGTAGGGGTTCTCAATAGCTTTAATTTGAGTACTATAAGTCTTCAAGAAGATTTGTAGAACTCAAGTTATGGTTCTTGCAAGTTATAGGTCACCAGAGGACACTGAAATTTATCTGTGAAAGTCACTTGACTTCCAAGCAACTTTTGCCCATCAAGGAGTTTTCAAATTGATTCTTGGCCAACATAAGAATTGTAGGGCTTGATCTTATCTTTAATTTGAGTACTAGAAGTCCTCAAGAAGATTTGTGGAACTCAAGTTATGATCTTGGCAATCCAGGGGTATTTTGGGAAAGTTGAATTATAGGTCATTTTTCAACATGGGTCAAAATCTCTATCTTCCACTCCTCAAATGAAACAATGTTCAACATGAGATGTGCTTAGAATGGTGTTTCTAGGTCAGATAAGAAGTCATGGGTGATTGGAATGGCTTGTATCACAAAATTGCAAAAATGGCCTAAAAAAGGAAGAAGTAAAGTCATTTAAAAAGTCAAATTTGTGATTTTTTGTTTTAAGGTCAAAATGGGGCATATGACATATCAATTTGATCAGAAATGAGGTTTTAAAGATGATGGCAATGCCAATTTCCCCATTTGAGGTCATTTGAACATATTTGCATTTGGTAGCTTCACATATAAGTTACATATGCCAAACCATTCATGGGATCAAAACCAAGGATCTAACTATTCTTAACACCTTCAAAATATCATATGGAGAGAAATTGGATAAGAATCAAGGTATTGAAGCAAGCTAAACATGACTGCCATGTATGAACTTCTCATGATAATTTCAAGTGCAAGAGATATTGGATATCTCACATAGATCATTTTAGAAGTTTCTAGAGCATTCCTACAGGTTCTATATAAGGTTTATGACTGATTCAAGGCATTGGAGTGTGGCTTGAAGGATTCATCACTCTGTTCATCAGATTTTTGCAGGTTGGTAAACTTCATCGTGTAGCTTGATATAGGTAGAATTGTTAGGTTTTAAATGATTAGATGCAATGTAGATCATGGCTAGGTCGTTTCTGGTAAAGAATTTTGAGGTTTAGAGATGAAATCTTAGGTGACCAATTTTCTTGTGATGGACTGTTCTTGCTGATCTTGATGAATTAAGCTTAGTTAGATAGTGGTAATTACTCAGTGTAGCGTGGTGGTGATGTTGGGCACTTTAATTTGAAGGATGGTGATGGTTGAATCTTGAGCAGGTTCTGAGTTCTTTACCGTGTTTGGAGTTGTGATGAGAGTTAATGAAAATGGAGGGTAGATTCTTGCTCAGTGTGAAAAAGCGAGTAGAATGATGTATTTAGGGTTGAGTTTTGGTGAGGATTTAGAGAGTTGGTGTTTGGGGACGACGATGGCGCCACCTCCGGCCACCGTCTGGTTCACCTTCCCTTCACCATTTGAAATGAGGAAGATGATAAAATCACCATTGGATCAAGCTGGACCTTTGACTCAGGTAACCATCCAAGGGCCACGATTCATTCTCATTTTGTGAAGAAATTCTGAATTCCCCCTCAACGCACCGTTTCACTTAATGTGTGGCTTTGGGCTTATGAGTACATTGCTATCTACACACCACTTTGAGGCCCAATTTGAAAATACACGTGATTCACTTGCTATTCAACACACACGTTTTCCATTTTCCTTTCATTTTACTTTTTATTTTATGTTAATTGGTTTGGGCTTATGGGAACTTGATAAGCGCACCCCCAACTTGGCCCAATCTAGAGAAGTAACTTGGATCAATTGCTATTCATCACGCTCTTTTATCATTTTTCCATCTATTTTCTTTTTATTTCATGTTTTCATTTAGGTTAGAAATTAATTCATAATAAATTGAAAAATGATCATTTTCGGATGAGACTTTTTTCCCTAGTTTCCTTAGGGCCTCTAGAATTTTTTAGGATTAAAAAATATTAATTTCACGCATTTTATATTTTCTGGCATATTTTACAATTTTAATGCTTTTATTTTACTTTTGTTTGATACTTCATTTTTCTGAATTTAGCATGAGAGTTTGGTGAGGAATTTTGAAGTGATTCTTGTGAGGTTGATTATATTAAGGAAGCATGTACACTTAGGAATTTTGTCATATTTTTGTGACTAAAATTTAGGTTAGTTTGAGAAGTGAATAGAAGAGGTGTTAGAATTAGGGTTTTAACACAACTAGTTGTAGTATAGGGCATAGTTTGGGGACTTAGGGTTTGATTTAGGCCTTGGGGTTTATATGGGATATTGGGTATAGGGTTAGGTTCTCTTAGAAATTAACTTAGGATTTTACAATGAGTTTTAGTATTTTACTTGATTTTTGCAATTTGAGTGGTGATTGTGTGTTTTCCCCTTGGATGTTTGGTTTGTTTACTTTGCTTGGGCTGTTTTAATTGAGCTTTGGGCTTGGGCTTTGCTTGTTGGAGCTTCTGAAAACTTGGAGGATGATTGGAAACAAAGGATGGAGCTTGGGGCATGAGGATTCTTCTCCTTGAAGGTTTCTTTTGAAGACTTAGGAGATAGGAAATGTAGGAAGAGCTCTAGATTAGACTGATTTCTTCTGGCAAACATGGAAAGCATCTTGTGCTTCTATTCTTCCCTATGACACAAAGTCCTTTTAAGGTATTCATATCCCTCCTTTGGGGGGATGAGTGACATACTTTAGAAATAGAACTTTGAGGAAACATTTCTCCTACAATGCTAGGTGCTTATAGGCTTCCTTTGGTTGTCAATAAGCTGTTTAGCATTTCAACTTCATCTATTAAGTGATTCTCTTCTGGAGTGATTGAATTGAGGATAGAAACCTATTGAAGATGAAGCTTGTGCCTGTCAAAGCTGGTTGTCTGTTGAAGCTAGGGTTTTGTTGCTTTTTTGTGAAGCTGTTTACTGGTTGAGGTTCATGTTTGCTAAAGCTGGATTATTTTTTAGATAGGAGCTTATCTAAAGTTTGAAGGTCATTGAATATTGAAGATGGGGTCTTGTTTGAAGTTGTAGCTGGCAGAGCTGTTGCTGCTTGTGCTGCTCATTGTAGGAGCTGGATTGTTGCTATCGGAGCTGGTGTTGGTGTTGTTTTCTTTTGTTGTATTGTTTGTTGGCTTGTGCAGCTTGCCCCCATAGGTTTGAAGTGAATGCTGTTTCACTTTGCCTGTTGTTTTCCCAGGTTCGAGGTTGAGTGGGACTCCGTTGCCTTGCTTGTATTGATGCATTGCATACATGTTTACTGTTTACTATATATATCTGTTTCTTTTGCTGTTTATCCCCTAGGATCTCTGTTTCTCTCTGTGCAAGAGAGAAATATGACAGACATTAGGATGTTTATCCATGCATGACAACTTTAGGGTAGTTTTGCTTCCCCTTTTTAACCTTAGGGTTTTAGAGTGTCGTCTCTCTTCTCGTCTTGAAACAATCAAAAACACAATAATATTTCAAACATCATAAAAGGCAGTTCTTGCGTAAAAGACTAGAAACAAACTTCAAAATGTCATTCTTGTCCGCTTGGACTCGTAATCAGAAAAAAACCTTTTTCGGAAGGATAAAGGATAAACAGACAGACTTGTGTCGTACGTAGCCCGAACTACGTTTGCTCTGATCTTTCATGCTGTATGAAAGTACGTAGGCATAGGATGTCGTATCCTAGCGAGCAACCTTCCCCCCTTAACCCGTAGTTAGGTGAACTACGTTGACTCTGATTTCTCGTTCCATACGGGAATACGTAGGCATAGAGTGTGATACTTTGCCGAGTCATTTTCTTTCTTTTTAACCCAGACCTGTAAAGTAGGTAGAATAACAATCCGTACTAGAAAACAAGCGTGGATCCCGTCGAGTACGACGGACGTGAGGGGTGCTAATACCTTCCCCTTGCGTAACTGAATCCCGAATCTAAGAATTTGGTTGCGACGACCATTCCTTTCCCTCTTTGCGTTAGGTTTACTCTGAAGGTTTCCTTTCCCTCTTGTAGGATAAATAACGCACGGTGGCGACTCTTCTGTCATAGCCGGCGCCGATTTTTGCAGTAGCGACAAAGGGAAATACTGGAAAGCGTAAAAAATGATTCTGAGTAGATGGTGTCACTTATAGGGGAAGGTAAAAGAACGTGGGAATGGGAAAAGACTAGTTGGCGATTAACATGGCTATAGTGGGACATGTGTTGCACCGAAAAATGTTTGAGGGAATGTGAACAGTTAAGTCTAAAACTCACCTTTTCTTAGGCCATGATTTCCTAGAACCTAGGAGCATGATCACAGCTAGTAGCATGCGTGACGGAGACGTATTGAAGCTGTTATAATAAATGCTAATGATGTCATTAAGTATGGGGAACAATGAGGATGTGACTTCAAAGACATGTGAAGGTCATGAGAGGCATCGAAGTGGAGTATCAAAAAATGCCATTTTCTCCGGAGGTCGAAAGTGACATTTTTGGGAGACAATTTGTTAGCCTTGAATTTCGACGCCCAGGTGGAAACGTTAGGGTTTTGAGTTAAGACATTGTTTTCGACTATGATTATGCTACGAGGATTTCGACCAGAAGACGGACAATTCGACAGACAAGAACCTTTGAAGTTTAAATTTGAATTCTGGAGGGAAATGCAGTTATTTTCTGCCAATAGAAGGAGGCACATGGCACTGTTTCAAGTAATTAAAGCATGCAAAATGACATTTGTTTGAATCTAGTCCATTGAGTCATTAGGAGCAATTATTTCGATTGGTTATAAATAGTGGCTCATTTTAGGATTTTCGGTGTGTTCATTTTTGTACAAGTCACTCAAAAAATTACTCAAAGTATCCAAGTCAAAGTGAGAAAGAGTTATAACTGAGAATGTACGTGTCGAAACACCATCTTTTTTGTAATGCATTAAAGTTCTTCTTTTCTTTCATAAGAACCTTCCTTTAGCTTACTGCTTTTATGTAAGTTATATTTCTTGATCTTTATCTTTTGCTTCAAATTGCTATCTTCTTTGCCCCAAATTGCTTTCATTTTCTACTAGTTTTATTGCCAAAACCTTTTTATTATTTTCAATACTGTCAAAGTATTTATCCTTCTCTTTTATATTTCATTTGATTTTCAACTCAGATTAGCTATGTCCTATGATTTAGTGTGGTCGATCCTGCAAGTTAAAACGAGTCTTTAGGATTTGTTAGACCAGCGGTTGTTCTCCAAATTTTACGGTGAACACTCATAACACTCTAAAACAAGAGTATAAGAGAACAAAGAAAGTCAAATATAAGCTTAAAGTGCTTTTGATTGGTGCATCTTGAAATGAAGAACTTGAATCCTATATATAGTCTTGAACTCCCCCTTCGTTTACAAAACTAAGCGACGTGGGACTTCAAAGAACTTGTATCATATATATAGCTTTGGATTATCTCTTCATTCACAAAACTAAGTCTGGGACTTCTTCAACATGTATACTTTCAACCAACCCCAACAGGAGGTAGTATGAAGGTCTATGTGATTTGTGTTTTGAAGAGTTTTGGTTTATGAAGGTCGGGAATTGTGACAATGTTGTTATGGTAAGGATGATGAAAAATGAATGGTCGATGTTAATTTTTTGAATTTTGATGAAGAGTTAATGAAGGAAATAATGGTTTGAATGAGTAGGAAGAATATGATTTTGTTTACTGTAAAGACACACGTGAAGAGATAAGGGAAGAAAATTTTACTTCATTTTTTTTACTAATTTGAAACAATGTTTTGTTATGTAAAAATAGGTTTTTTTGTTGCTACCTAAAGGAAAAATAGGAAAAATAAAGGCATTATGTGCCAGGGATTTCTATAGGAAAATTGTGTATAGTGGTGTATTGGTATTGTGGTTACCCTTGTGTGTATATTCTTGGTGTCTATTTATACTTAAAAACTAGGTTAAATTGTTAATTACAATATTAAAAGGGAATCAAAACATAACATGAAACGTTTTTAATGTAAATAAGTTTTGACCAAAAATAACTATATTTTCTTGATTTTATGCAAAAATATAATATTTTCTTGATTTAATGTAAATGCGTTTTAACCAAAAATAACTAAAAGAGTCAGTGGGAAGCTCCGTTATAATGTCAGTGGAACTTAAGGAAGATGATAACACGAAATCATATAGATATTTTCATGCATAATTCAACTAAAGTCTAACCGTTTTCGATCCGATTTCGGGTTATTTCCGTGTATTTGTCTGATGTTTTGCAGGTATTCAACGATCACGTCTAAACAAGGCAACATGAAGAAAAGAAGCAATCTCAGATGAAATAAGGACGAAAAAGGAGTGACAACACAATGAAAAGCGCAACAAGCTGTTTTTGCTGATGTGACGACCGTCACAGCTTCATGACGACCGTCACACGGGTGACGACCGTCACACCTTGTGACGACCGTCATGCAGGCAAAAACGCCCCACTCAGATTACACGTCAAAAGAGCAGTTCCAATTCCCACAGAGTGGACCACTACTCCCTAAATTATCTGCCTCAAGGTCCATCATCTTCAGAGATAACCGTTGGGATTCCACTTCTATAAAAAGGGAAGCAGAGGACTTCAGAAGGGGGGCTGCATTCATACCACGAAGTGCTGCCAAATTTACTTTCCAGAGCATTATTTTCCAGTTTTATTCTTATTTGTTTCTCTTTACTTTTCCTGTATTCCCATTTCCACTCTTCTGCAATTTCTATTTTATTGTACGATCAAATTGGCACTAAAGACCAGAATCCTGCCAACATTCTGTGGAGGATCTGCCCAAAGGCCATTTGGCATATTTACAGGTTTTCATTTTGATCGACTTCAGTTTTATTATAATGCAAATTATTATTTATTATTCTTATTTATATTTTATCTTTCCCAAATCCATGTCTAGCTAAACTTAGGTAATCGATATGTAGTAATAATTCGAATGAGATTTGATAACAACTGGTTGAAAAACTTTCTTTTCAAAAAGTAATTTATGGTCTGAGTGTTTAAAATTGATTCACTGAATAAACTTCGTCGCGAAAGCGAGAACTTATTTAAAAGTAGTTTTGCCACGAAAGTGGGAAATTAATTAAGATACGAACCAATAAGCGAAAGTTGCGGTAAGGTCAGATAGTAAACACTAGGCATTTTTTTTAATAACAGCGAAAGCACTTTAAAATGAATTAGAACTTAGAGATTTCCAAAAAATAATTTTAACCCCGAACGGAATACGAAAGTGTACGTTTGGCCCTTAGGATTATGATTAGCGTCAATAACCATCGTGAGGCGAGAGTTTTCAAATCTCCATTTTCTGCTTGAATAAACTTTGAAAATTATTTCATACACCATAACTTATCAAATCCCTGAAGAACACAATTACTACGTATCGATTCAATTAATTATAATCTAAATAATAATCTTAGTTCCCTTTTAGTGACAATCTTATTCCCTTAAACATATTCTACCTAGCTAAACATAGTAACTCCCGAGAACACTAGTTTGATTACGAGTCCCTGTGGGATCGATATCTATTATTACTATGCGATAGACTGTGCACTTGCAGTTAGTTGTATTAGACATAGAAAGTCGCGATCAAGTTTTTGGCGCCGTTGCCGGGGACCCGTTTAGTCAATAGTGTAACCTTCTGTTACGCCGTATAGACTAGGTAAACAATTTTCATTTTTCCTTTACTAGTTCTGTCGATTGTATGCCAAGAAATCGCCCGCAAAGCGATATCGTAAAACCTTCAGTCGCAGAACTAGAACGCTTCTTACATCTAAGAAGTAGAATCATTGAGTACCAACTCAAACAACTCAAACATAACACTCCCGAACCTCCCACTCCCATTCCCAAATCAGAAGAAGAACCAGAGATGGCTGAAGGACCTCCAAACAAACCGCTGAAGGCATACGCTACACCATCTCAGATGGAGCCTAGAAGTAGCATTGCTGCCCCAGCTATTACCCGAAATGATTTTGAGTTGAAACCATCATTGCTGTCGGCTGTACAACAAAACCAATTCTCAGGAAACGCAACTGAGGATCCGAACGAACATCTAACAAAGTTTGTACAATACGCAGACACAGTGAAAGCAAATGGAGTAACTCCAGACGCGATAAGACTTTGTCTTTTCCCATTCTCTCTTAGAGACAGAGCGTGGACATGGTTACAATCGTTACCATCCAACTCCGTTACGACGTGGGAGCAATTGAAGAACGTCTTCTTAGCGAGATATTTTCCGCCAAGCAAAACTGCTATGCTTAGAGCTCAAATCAACGGATTTCGACAGAAAGATACTAAATCTCTTTACGAAGCATGGGAACGATTCAAAGATATGATGAGAACATGTCCTCACCACGGTCTAGAAGACTGGGTGACAATCCATACTTTCTATAATGGGCTTCTATACAATACTAGATTGACAATAGACGTTGCCGCGGGCGGTGCACTTATGGATAAGCCATACGATGAAGCCTATCAATTAATAGAGAACATGTCACAAAACCATTGCCAATGGGGAGGTGAACGCACTCCAACTGAGAAAACCACAGCGAAAGGTGGGATGTACGAAATCAGCAGCCTTGAAAAGTTCAATGCTAAAGTAGATGCTCTAGCACAGAAAATCGATAGTCTGACCGTTAACCCCACTGCAACTGTCGCTGCAGTAACTCCAAATTGCGAGTTATGCGGAAGCACCACTCATAATGCACCCGAATGCCCATTGCTAGCCGGAATCCCACCAGACCAGGTAAATTATGCTCAAGGAAATCCCTACGCAAACACTTACAACCCAGGTTGGCGAAATCATCCAAACTTTTCTTACAAAAGCGAAAATGCATTGCAAATGCCTACTGCTCCGCCAGGATATCAGAAACCAGCTGCTCAGAATGCACCTAGGAAATCGAACCTCGAATTGATGATGGAAAAGTTCATAGCAACTCAATCTCAAACAAACAAAGAATTCCTGAATCAAAACATACACACTAGCGAGCAAATTAAATAGTTGACAGGAAAAGTAGACGCTTTAGCCACCCACAACAAAATGTTAAAAACTCAGATATCACAAGTGGCTCAACAGCAAGCATCTGCTGCCGCACCTGTTGGCACATTTCCTGGACAACCCGAACAGAATCCCAAAGGCCAAGCAAATGCTGTAATACTAAGAAGTGGAAAAGAATTGGACGAACCGATCGATCCGAGGACCGAAAACTCAGCCATGCAACAAAAACCAACTGAACAAGCAGAAAAGGAATCCGAGTTAGAGAAGAAGGAGGACAACGAGAAGGAGGATACCGCAAGTGAAAAAACTCAAGCACCTCCAGCGCCATATAAACCACCTATTCCTTATCTGCAAAGACTAATAAACTCCAAAACTTCAGGACAGTTTAAGAAATTTGTAGAGCTCCTTAAACAGCTGAATATTACTATTCCTTTTACAGAAGCGATAACTCAAATGCCGTCATACGCTAAATTTCTCAAAGAGATCCTGTTAAATAAGAGAAAGATCGAGGATAACGAAACAATTACACTTACTGCAGAGTGTAGCGCCATTATTCAAAACCGCATGCCTCCTAAATTAAAAGACCCAGGTAGTTTCTCCATACCCTGCGTCATAGGAAAGTTCGTAATAGACAAAGCTCTATGCGATTTAGGAGCCAGTATCAGTGTTATGCCCTTATCTATATGCAAAAAGCTGAATATGGGAGACCTCAGACCAACCAAAATGTCTGTTCAATTAGCTGACAGATCAGTGAAATACCCAGTCGGAATACTGGAAAATGTTCCAGTACGCATAGGACAATTCTACATCCCAACCGACTTCATAATCATGGACATCAAGGAAGATACTGTAACCCCAATTATCCTAGGAAGACCATTCCTAGCTACAGTCGGAGCGATTATAGACGTGAAGAAAGGAAGGCTAACATTCGAAGTAGGAGAAGAAAAGATAAAGTTCATTCTCACCAAGTTCTTACAAGCACCAGCAATAGACGATACCTGCTATTTAGTAGACAAAATCGACGAATGCATAAGAGAACTTGAAAATGAAGAGACCACGTATTCAGAAATAATAAAGATTCAAATACCCGATATCTCTGAAGACGATAATTGGCGTAAACCGTATAAAGACGACAGCCTAAGCGAAAGCTTAGCACTGACCCCAAACCATATGCCAGGTCCAAAGAACCCATCTTTAGAACTCAAAACACTACCCAAAAACCTCAGATATGAATTTCTAGACGATGAACTAAAAAGACCAGTGATAGTCAACGCCGACTTAGGACAACCCGAAACCGAAAAGCTATTAGAAGTCCTAAAGAAGTACCCCACCGCGTTAGGCTATAACATAAGCGATTTAAAAGGTATAAGCCCTTCGATCTGTATGCATCGAATTACAATAGAGGAAGACTCTAAAACCTCTCGAGAGCATCAGAGAAGACTAAACCCCATCCTGAGCACGGTAGTCAGAGATGAAGTAAAGAAATTGCTAGATGCAGGAATCATCTATCCGATCTCCGATAGTGAATGGGTTAGCCCAGTTCACGTCGTACCAAAGAAAGGAGGAGTCACAGTAGTTAAAAACGAAAAAGGCGAATCAATAACAAAAAGAGTCGTAACTGGAAGCAGGATGTGCATTGACTATAGAAAGCTTAACAAGGCTACGCGCAAAGATCATTTCCCGTTACCCTTCATAGACCAAATGTTGGAAAGACTAGCCAAACATTCATATTTCTGCTATCTAGATGGTTACTCAGGATTCTTCCAAATTCCCATCCATACTGATGACCAAGAAAAGACTACATTCACCTGTCCTTATGGCACTTTTGCTTACCGCCGAATGTCGTTCGGACTCTGTAACACTCCAGCAACCTTCCAAAGATGCATGATGACAATCTTTGCAGATTTCATAGACGACATTATGGAAGTGTTTATGGACGATTTCTCGGTATGTGGACAAAGTTTCGAAGGATGCCTACAAAACTTAGAAATGGTACTAGAACGTTGCGTAAAAGTAAACCTCGTCCTAAATTGGGAGAAATGCCATTTTATGGTCCGACAAGGAATAGTTCTAGGACACGTCATATCAGATAGAGGGATTGAGGTAGACAAAGCTAAAATAGAGATTATAAAAGATCTCCAACCTCCAAAATCCGTACGAGAAATACGAAGTTTTCTAGGACATGCCGGTTTTTACAGAAGATTTATAAAAGATTTTTCAAAAATCACAAAACCTCTGACCGGCCTGTTGATGAAAGATGTTGAGTTCGTCTTCGACGACGACTGTTTAAAAGCATTCGAAACATTGAAATCAGCCCTTATCACCGCACCAATCATGCAACCACCCGATTGACGACTACTGTTCGAAATCATGTGCGACGCGAGTGATTACGCTGTAGGCGCAGTTCTAGGACAAAGGAAGGACAAGAAACTCCATGCTATCTACTACGCCAGTAGAACCTTAGATCCTGCCCAAATGAACTACGCTACCACAGAAAAGGAACTTCTAGCAGTTATATTTGCGCTTGACAAATTCCGTTCTTACTTAGTAGGAGCAAAAATTATCATATACACAGACCACGCTGCCATAAGGTACCTAATAAGAAAAAAGGATGCCAAACCAAGACTATTGAGATGGATCCTGTTATTACAAGAGTTTGACTTAGAAATCAAAGATAAGAAAGGAACCGAGAACGTTGTTGCGGATCACTTATCCCGAATAGAGGGCATCAGACACGAACCAGTACCGATAAATGACGATTTCCCGTACGAACGTCTGATAGCCAAATTAGAAAGTGACACACCCAATTCAATCTCGGAAGATCCAGAATTCGAAAAAGCCGTAGAAGCCGTCTATGCCCAAGTCACATTACCTTGGTATGCTGACATCGTTAATTACCTCGCTGCGGGCGTGCTTCCACCGGATCTTACTTATCAGCAAAAGAAGAAATTCTTCCACGATCTGAAACACTATTATTGGGACGAACCCCTACTCTTCAAGAGAGGGGCCGACAACATATATCGTCGCTGTGTCCCAGAGGAAGAAATAGAAAATATTATTTCCCAATGCCACTCAGCACCATATGGTGGTCATGCTAGTACGTCCAAGACGTGCGCTAAGATTCTCCAAGCCGGCTTATTCTGGCCTAATCTCTAGAAAGACGTTCACATCGCTGTGCAAACGTGCGATCGATGCCAACGAACTGGCAACATCTCACGACGCGATGAAATGCCTCAGAAAGGAATCTTAGAGGTAGAAATCTTCGACGTCTGGGGAATAGATTTCATGGGACCATTCCCATCCTCTTTTGGTAATAACTACATACTCGTCGCTGTCGATTACGTGTCTAAATGGATAGAAGCCATAGCTGCTCCAACAAACGACGCACGAGTAGTAATCAAACTCTTCAAAAACACAATCTTTCCTAGATTCGGTGTACCGAGACTCGTCATTAGTGACGGAGGATCTCACTTCATATCACGAATATTCAATAAACTTCTCTCTAGATATGGAGTCCGGCACCGAGTAGCTACACCCTATCATCCGCAAACTAGCGGACAAGTAGAGGTCTCGAACAGAGAAATAAAACAGATCTTGGAAAATACTGTCGCTACCTCAAGGAAAGATTGGTCGTCGAAGCTACAAGAAGCTTTATGCGCTTATAGGACCGCATTTAAGACACCAATAGGAACTACCCCCTATAAATTAGTTTACGGTAAATCCTGCCATCTCCCTGTAGAGTTAGAGCATAAGGCCTTTTGGGCCATTAAAACACTCAACTTCAACTACACCGAGGCAGGAGAAAAGCGAATCTTGAACCTACACGAGTTAGAAGAACTTCGATTAGACGCTTACGAAAATGCCCGTATCTATAAAGAACGAACTAAAAGGTGGCATGATAAACGTTCAATCAGGAAACAATTCAGTGTGGGAGACATCATATTGCTCTTTAATTCACGATTAAAACTCTTCCCAGGTAAACTAAAATCTAGGTGGTCTGGACCCTATGAAGTGACTAAAGTACTTCAGAGTGGAGCTGTTGAAATTACCGATAAGACAAATGCACCATTTATCGTAAACGGGCAACGTCTAACACATTACAATAAGAACGACAACAGTCCTCAAGTCAGCAATATAACATTGCTTGAGCTTCCAGCTCAAACACCCGAATAGCTTCTCACCAAGCTATCGTCAGGCTTTAGACGTTAAAAACAGCGCTTACTGGGAGGCAACCCAAATTTCCCTCGTTATTGCATTTCATTTTTCCTTAAAATTCTACTTTGAAAAATATCCAACAAAAATTCTAAAATTACTACTACTTTCTACTTTCGTTCATTTTCGTACTTTTATTCTTATTTTATTTTCTCTCTTTTGTCTTTTGTTTCTACCGCCTTTCGTTTCTAAAAAAAAAATCCTGACTTCAATTTCCTGTTTCAAACTTTTCAGGATTTTTAAAGTCTTCAAAACATTCCTTCTGTTTTCTCTGAATTACCTGCGAGTATGGCCGAATACGACTTCACAAAGGTTCACTTCCGAGGACTCGCTCAAAAGGCAAGATTTGCAGCACTGACCGAAAGAGAATTCGCCTTAACGCTGTATTATGATAAGGCTACTATGGATAAACTAGGGATCACAGATAGCATTCAATACCTGTTCAATCAACTGGGTTGGGAGAATGCTCTGAAAACACGTTTCGCTACCTACAAGGATCTTACCTATGAATTCCTTAGTTCTTTTAGATACACACCCAACTATGGTTTTGGATCTAGCACAGAGTTGATTACCTTCCGATTGTTTGGAATGGACCAAACCCATAGCCGGATGTCACTAGCTAACCTCCTAGGATTCCCTAGCAGACCGCATGTGTTCATCAGTGCAGAAGATGACGATATTGATTTGCAACTCGATCAATTCTGGGGTGGAATCACAGGCGATTATCACCCTGAACCAGACAGAATGCACAATGATGACATACACAACCCAGCCTTCAGATACTTCCATAAGATACTAGCCCACACCTTGTTTGGAAAAGAAGAAAATATTACTGCAGTATCTAAGGAGGAGTTATTCATCATGTTCTGTGCTTCTCAGGGACGGACAGTAAATGCAGTGCCTTTCATGATGAGATCTTTCAAACGCCTCACGCTGGAACCTCAGACACTTATCCTTATAGGAGGACTAGTAACAATGATTGCCCACGAGCTTGGCCTTAGATTCCATTTAAATTCCAGCACTCGTTTTGGCACCATCCGACCCATGAACATACAATTCTGCTTTAACAGGCGCATTTTAGGAACTATGGGACCTGGACCGTATGAGTACCTTATTAACGAAAAACCAGTGCAGCTATTCACACTGCCTGATCATCTGATGACAAGCATCCACAACAAGGATAACTGGCTCTACGAATTGGATGAGCCTATGGGACCTCCTTCACCACAGTCAACACCACAAAACTATATGTATGACAGTGACCACATCTCTGAGGCACACGACTATATGTACTATGAGGACGCTGCATCTGAAACTGAAGTAGACCCTACGACTCCTCCACACTACAATACTTATCCTGAGCCTATCCCTGAGGAGACCACCGACAAAATGGATGTCGTGTTACTCAGATTGGACGACGTTGATAAAACTCTGACTAATGTAAAAGCTGATATCGCAGGCATGCACGGCGAACTGGTAGGCTTCATGGATCTAGTCTGCGACCAACTCGACTACTATTCACAGAAATTCGATGAGTTGAAGGCACGAAAAGATTAGTTATTAGTTCTTAGCAGTAGTTTCAGTTTAGTCTAGTCTAGTTAGTTTCATTTAATCATTTGGATTTTTCGCATTGTTAGTTTTCATTATGTACTACATACAATTGTTTCATTTCTATGTTATTTCAATTCTAGTTTTTATTAAATTACTCTGTTTTCGCATTATTTGTTGTTTGTTGGTTGTTATATTACATCACCGTATCAATACTAAGCCTTAAAGTCACTACGAGTACGCCCTCAGAGCAAAATTCTGCATTCTGCAGATTTTGCTGCTGTGACGACCGTCACAGCTTCATGACGAGCGTCACGCGGGTGACGACCGTCACACCTACGTGATGACCGTCACGCAGTCAGAAACTGATATCTGATAAAACAGGGTTCGTGTTCTCTTCCACTCCCCCCATTATCACTTTCAATCATCCTAACTCCTACCCCACTACGAATTTTCGTCCTCCCCACATTGAACTATAAACTTCAACTCCAAATTCAACCTCCAAACCACCGTTCTGTCATTTTTCCCTCTCTGCAGAAAAACCCCAAACCTCAGAAACCTCTCCATCTTCCAACAATGGCAAAGAATGCAGAAACCCCAGATGTCAGCAACATTACCTTCAGTGAAGGAGACTTAGGCGAAAGACAACGAGCAAACTACATTGCATTTCATCAGAGGTCGCTCCAGCCGACTCATTATCCGCACCTTCCATCGCTTACGGAGCTCGGACTCCTTGAAGGTGTAACCTGGATGCTTCAAAGAGCAGGCATCTGGAACCTCTGCACCAACCCACAGCCAACATACGAACAACTCACTCTTGAGTTCTTGAGTTCGTTCACTTAAGTCACAAGCAGCGGCGAACTTAACCAGCATTCAGGTGCCGCTTGCTTCCGGATGTTTGGCGTCAACTACCAGATGCACCAAAATCAGATTGCCAGCATTCTACAGCTACCTCGCGGCGACAACGCTCATCGCTGCATCACCGATCAGTTCCAGCACGAAGCTTTCGCGCTGTGGTATCAGTTGACCGGCCTCAATGCCGATGGTTGGGACTCCCTGCACGCCACTCATATCCATAACCCAACCATCAGGTACTTTCACAGAGCGTTGAGTAACACTATCTTCGCCAGAGACAGCAACCACAAAGTAAACTCCAAAGAGCTCTTCTTTCTTCATTGCGTCTTCAACAATGAACCTGTCAACGCTGCCCCGTTTCTGCTGGCCCATATTCAGGCCAACTGCAACCGTGGCTCGAAGCCATTCTACTTTGGCGGGATTGTCACGGCTATTGCACTTGGGCTGAACCTTGGTGACCGCCTCCAGCACCTCCATTCCATCCCCTCGGTGTTCCTTGACACCGACCACTGCAGAGCCTCTCATCTCATCCGCTCCCGAGCTGACGGCAAATACCATCCGGTTGTGCGTGGCAAGACCGTCCGAAGCATCATCCTTCCGTCCCGCACCCGCATCCATCCAGAGGACCGTACCAACTGGTTGTTCGACCTCACATCCCCTCCTGCTGCCGCTGTTCCCACTCAGGACCACACTCACGGTTCCGACGATGAAATCCAAGCTGAGTTGGACAGGTCTGAGCAGCCAGAGGCATCGTAGCCTCCTCCTCCCGTAGGTACATCTTCTCGCCGCCGCCGCCATCATCCCGTGCCAGACTACACAGAAGAGGACCTCCGCCGCTCCCTAGACCAGCAGGCACAGATACTCACGATGCTGCAACAGCAGAATCAGCGAGCTGACCAGTTCGAAGCTTGGCACCAGACTCAAATGCAACAACTTCACACCGGCCAAGCTACGATTACTGAGAGCCTAGCGAATCTGACCTTGCAGGTCGAAGGACTCCGAGACACCGTCTACCACACCGGAGCTATGAGCTATGAGGATAGTGTAGCCCTTGCCAGAGCCAGAGGACGCCAGCGCGGACGTGACAGAGGCCGTGACTAGATTTCCATTTTTCCTTCATTGTTTACTATATTTCAGTTATTTGTATTTTCATTTTCAGTTGTATCTCCCTCTCGCATGCTTCAAGAATCAGTGAGGACACAGATCGAGATAGTGTGGGAGCGGAGCCTTATTTCCATTCCACTGTACTCTGAATTTCCTTTATTTCCATTTCACTGCACTTTGAATTTTCGTAATTTCTATTTTTACACTTTCCATTTGCTAGCAAATAAAGCTCGTCTATATATTTTTTTCCGTTACGCAAACAATCCCCACATAATTCAACGTAAACAAAAACTTTCATTTGTTCCTCAAAAGCAAAAGCATCACGAGAATGCACCTGAGTTCAAAACAAGTTTTGAAACTCCGAGGAAACGACAGTTCTAACAAAACCAGTATCGTTCAGACACCTTAGATCTCTAGTTTATGTGAGTCGGTTTCACCACCTACGTGTACCAAAGTCTCAAGTGTCTACGCAAACCCAACCCCAAGTAGTTTATACCAGCAGTCAGCACCATCCTAAAAACACTTCTAAGCGAGCGGCCGATGCAAATAAGTGTATGATCTCCAAAAAGATGAAAAATCATGAAAAGAGAGCTAAAAAGCCCAAGAATATAAGACACGTTTCCTTCTAAGTTAGGTGCTCCTCACCCGAGCATTTAGCCCAACGGCACGAAAAACTCATTGAAAATCAATGACATAAACTTATGATCAATGAAGAAGATCAAAAACAGAAATGAGATCATATTCACTAACAGGTCGACTTGCCATGAAAGTGTGCGGACAACGGGCTTAATGTGATTGCGCTAGAACAAACAGGGTGAACTTGCCGCAAGAACCTTGACACCAAGATACAGTAGCTTGACTGAGACCGATTTGCATAAAAAGGAGACCTCCAAAGACTTGTAGTCCAGTGTCATCATGATACTCGTCTTGTTCCTACCAAGAATCCCGGGTTTTCCAAACTCTGCGAACGAAGAAGCTGCCTCGTGCTTGCCGACTTTTCCATGTTTTACTTGAGGACAAGCAAATATTCAAGCTTAGGGGAGTTTGATAACACGAAATCATATAGATATTTTCATGCATAATTCAACTAAAGTCTAACCGTTTTCGATCCGATTTCGGGTTATTTCCGTGTATTTGTCTGATGTTTTGCAGGTATTCAACGATCACGTCTAAACAAGGCAACATGAAGAAAAGAAGCAATCTCAGATGAAATAAGGACGAAAAAGGAGTGAAAACACAATGAAAAGCGGAGCAAGCTGTTTTTGCTGATGTGACGAACGTCACAGCTTCATGACGACCGTCACACGGGTGACGACCGTCACACCTTGTGACGACCGTCATGCAGGCAAAAATGCCCCACTCAGATTACACATCAAAAGAGCAGTTCCAATTCCCACAGAGTGGACCACTACTCCCTAAATTATCTGCCTCAAGGTCCATCATCTTCAGAGATAACCGTTGGGATTCCACTTCTATAAAAAGGGAAGCAGAGGACTTCAGAAGGGGGGTTGCATTCATACCACGAAGTGCTGCCGAATTTACTTTCCAGAGAATTATTTTCCAGTTTTATTCTTATTTGTTTCTCTTTACTTTTCCTGTATTCCCATTTCCACTCTTCTGCAATTTCTATTTTATTGTACGATCAAATTGGCACTAAAGACCAGAATCCTGCCAACATTCTGTGGAGGATCTGCCCAAAGGCCAATTGGCATATTTACAGGTTTTCATTTTGATCGACTTCAGTTTTATTATAATGCAAATTATTATTTATTATTCTTATTTATATTTTATCTTTCCCAAATCCATGTCTAGCTAAACTTAGGTAATCGATATGTAGTAATAATTCGAATGGGATTTGATAACAACTGGTTGAAAAACTTTCTTTTCAAAAAGTAATTTATGGTCTGAGTGTTTAAAATTGATTCACTGAATAAACTTCGTCGCGAAAGCGAGAACTTATTTAAAAGTAGTTTTGCCACGAAAGTGGGAAATTAATTAAGATACGAACCAACAAGCGAAAGCTGCGGTAAGGTCAGATAGTAAACACTAGGCATTTGTTTTAATAACAGCGAAAGCACTTTAAAATGAATTAGAACTTAGAGATTTCCAAAAAATAATTTTAACCCCGAACGGAATACGAAAGTGTACGTTTGGCCCTTAGGATTATGATTAGCGTCAATAACCATCGTGAGGCGAGAGTTTTCAAATCTCCATTTTCTGCTTGAATAAACTTTGAAAATTATTTCATACACCATAACTTATCAAATCCCTGAAGAACACAATTACTACGTATCGATTCAATTAATTATAATCTAAATAGTAATCTTAGTTCCCTTTTAGTGACAATCTTATTCCCTTAAACATATTCTACCTAGCTAAACATAGTAACTCCCGAGAACACTAGTTTGATTACGAGTCCCTGTGGGATCGATATCTATTATTACTACGCGATAGACTGTGCACTTGCAGTTAGTTGTATTAGACATAGAAAGTCGCGATCAGAAGAAGACATTGAATCATTGCCACTATAACCATGGAAACGCATATAAATAAAAAATTAAGGACAGAAAAGAAAAAAAGAAAAATGTTCACATTACCTGAAGTTGGCGAAGGATATGACATCAAACGTTGACATTTAATTAAAGAATAAAAAAAAAAGAAACAAATTTTCTTTTGGAAAAATTCAGAGAAAGATCTTATGGCAACCCATTACGAGGTTTATATATACCCAAGTCACAGCAAACTAAAAGCCTCATTGGGAAGACGCATGAGTCAATCATTAGGCTAACAATCATGACCTTAACTAAGCTGCTAAAGTTCCTACAAAATGTAATCATTACACAATCGTTTGAGCTCCCTGATTATGGTAACGCGAGCGCAACAAGATGATTGATATCCTGGATCTCAACGGCAATTAATAAATGGTCTTAAGCCTTTCGCCCCCTTTGAGCCTCACATTTGGGGGGTTGTATACATCCTGAATTTCTGCAACTAATACGTGGAAGCCTTAAAGCACTTCTCCCCCCGGGGCCTTGCACTTTGGGGGTTGTGTGCATCTCGCATTTTGAAGGTTAATACGTGGAAACCTTAAAGAGCTTTGCCCCTTAGGCCTCACAGTTGTGGGGTGTGCATCCTGGATTTCGGTGATAAATACGTGGCAGCCTTAAGCACTTCACCCCTTTGAGCCTAACACTTGTAGGGTTGTGTACATACCAGAATTCGGTGAGACAATACATATATCTCAAATAAAATAAACTAACTATGTCTCGTCTTATGATGGGAAAGAAACCATAATTAGATATGTCTTAAATAGCATTTAAATACGCGACGTCATGTGATCCCGTAATACACAACAGGAGGACATTAACTTTGAAGACCATTAATGAATATTAAATTTCTCAGGGACCATCTTCCAAGAAGGCAACCTATATAAATTGAAAATTGATCAAAGGAAATGGAAAACAATATCCAAAGTATACAGACAAGTCACCTACATTGACTATTTTGTTGTTGTATCTGATCAGCTTCAAAGGGGTTATCAAACTGGTGTTCTTTGTAGAAACGATGCCCAACCTACGAAGGGAGAAATCTGACCGCAAGACCTGAGACCGGTATGACAAGTATACTCCTCTCAATATTTCTTGGTAGAAGATCTACCAAGAATGTGTTTACACCAAATTTTGGAAGGTCGAGATAAAAAACCCTTTTTCAATTAGAGAATCCTCTCATACAGACATTATGAAGTACTATTACTTCCACAAGAGCCAGAACCACATCACCAACGATTGCATCCAACTAAGGGATGCAATTGAATGTCTGATAAAGAGAGGCCTCTTATCTAAATACACAAAAGTGGCAAGAGGGATCGAGAAGAGTCTCCGAATAGTAAGTCTCAAGCTAAGAAATTTAACATCGCGACCAACGACAAAAAGGTGAGCAATAAAGAAGAGGAAATGCATAAGGAGAAGCACCAATGCAGCCATTACAGAAGGTTCTCCCTAGGAAAGTGCTTTGTCCAAGAGGACAATGAAAAGGAAGGTCGCACAGTTAATGGTTGTCAATAAAAAAAAGTGGAAGCACTTTGGACAAGATCCTGGATAGACTAATGATTGGTTTTCAAGATAATAAAAAATTAGGGGTAATCCCAAATGATATCTTTCCGCTGGTCATAACTTCCACTATTGAGCACTTTGACATGTCCCAAATACTAAATTATGGTGGTAGCTCGTGTGACATTATGTGCTCTAAGTTTTTTGAGAAGATATTCCTAAAGAAAGAAAACTTATGGTCATATGAAGGATCAAATTTGTAGACATTCAACAACACGACGACCCATCAGTGGGGGAACATTAAGTTGATGATTTTTAAATGGGAAAGGAAAGATGTGGAAGTTATGTACTCGCAATTCCTTGGGGTTCCATGAAAAGACGTATACAATTGCATACTTATAAGACCTTTCACGACGGCCCTAGATGGTGTAACATCCCCATTTCACCTTAAGTTGAAATTTCACAATCTTCATGATGAACCAATCACAATTAATGCTGGCCTAGAAGAGGCCAAGAGTATCTACCATGCATTGCAACAATATCAAAAGGAGCGAAAATGCAAAGCCATGGTGATCAATGTAGCCTCCCTCACTAGAAAATTATGGAACATGAATGTTTAGTCCTTCAGGGGTAGAACAACTCATGCCAACTGGATAAATAAGAGTAGCTGACTCAACAAGCTACATAAAACGAGGCGAATATACAGTGGTAGATCCACCAAGTTATATTTACAATTTCATTACTTTACTAATTCCTTGTATAATTAAATTAGTCACTTTAATGTACTACAAAATCTTCATTTTAATTAAAAAGAACATCCTTCTAAAACATCTCTTTTCTTTATGAATTTTAAAGGTAATGACGAGTCTAGGGTATAATCTAAAATGTTAAAAACATGATGCAAAATACACACACAAAGAAAGTGGTAAAACCACTAAAATGATAATAATCGACCCTAACCCTATTGGTAGCTAGGGATACTGACCCTTGGTCGGGCATGGCCCTAGAGACGTCAAATAAACTTAGAGTGTAAACCTCGTAAGTTAAATCAAATCCTAGAGTAATAAAGCCATTATCTATAACTTATACACCTTAATCAAGTAATTCTGATATCTTTATTTTAAGTTCATATAATGAGTTTCTCCATTGCAGAGCTTTATCTTTCTTTTTTATTTCGCTTGCTAATAGTTTTACCTGATTAACTTACAAGTTGAGGAGATTGAAAACATCCAAGGTGTCGCCTATTCTAGTATGATAAACGAAATCCTTTTTTTACTTCTTGCAAGTAAATATCATGTTGTAGTGCTAGGTTTAAGACATTCTCCTCCAATAAGCGTCTCTTCTTATGACCCCGATATGCCAAAAGAACATCCCAACAAACAATCCAACAATGGCCAAAATGGAAAAAGTTGAGTAGCTGTAATACCCCAAGGTTGACAACTCTTCCTCAATTTATTTGACAGTCAGAATGGCAAGGTAAGAGAAATTCTCTTCCCAAGTAGACGCCCAATGACCTTTGAGAGTGTGAGGTCTCGACCGATCCAAGAAGACAAGAGCCAAAGTACCCAATATACATGATGCACTTCGGGAATTTCCAAGAATCTCGATATCAAGGGCATGCCCCAAGGTGTTTCCCCCTTGAAAATTCGACCTAGAGGGCGGGGCAGATTCCTTGTTAATCTAGATGGAGCATGAATGTTGAATGACATTGGAGCGATTGAAGGACCATGGATCTCTAGAGCAGCTCGAAATCCCCTCTTCATACGGTGAATTATTTCCCCGTTCTTCATTGAATCTGCATATAATAATTATTGAAACATCAATGACATTGTAGGAAACAATAATTGGCATCAATAGGCAGGTTTCAAGAGTTTCTTTGAGACTTCGGCGATAGGTCACTATCCTTATAGGCCCCCGACATAAACCAACTCTTTGAAAAAAGTGGCTAACCGCTTTTCAGGTAAAGATCCTTCGGCGATAGGTCACTATCCTTATAGACATACGACTTATTTCCTAGTAAAAAATGGCCTTGATTCCAAGACTTAAGAAATAAATGTGTACATCTATTCTTTGCTCATGTCTCTATGGCACATACTTTCGTTAAAGGGGTAACAAACAAGAATTGATCTTTAAAATGCTTCACGCCATCAAATATCTCTTCAAAATAACAGTAACATATGTCAATGTAATTAAGCCCTGGCTCTGCGCGTGGTTTGTTAAGTTGCGTTGTACCTTGAAAAGATGGAAGAAAAGTGAAAATGGAAACTTCCTTCCACGATAGTCACACTAGTATTAGAAGAATTGAATATAGGCTTAACTCACAGGGTTCAATTATAAGGGGGTAATCATTCGATGGTTCAAAAACTTTATTTTGACATTGTTGAAGGGCAAGCTGAGACCCATGGTCAAAAAAGAAGGACCAACACCAAGGAAAGCTCCTTCGAGGTTGCCTAGGTTGTCTTCACGAGTAAAGGTAGAAGCAGTTGTCAAAATTATCGGATCAATCCAAAAGGTAAAAGAATCTTTTTTTTTTCGATTTTTGTTTCATGGTTTGCACCACCTCCATTGACTGAGAAAATAGTATGTTGTGGAAGTACAAATGACAAAAAGAACAAATGTAACGCCCTTAAGAAATTGCATAAATGACTCCATAAAGTTCGCGCAATGCCTTACCAAAAGAAAAGTGGTATGCTTTATCAAAGATCTAGGTTGCCTCATCAAAACACTCAAGTATTTTAGTTTTCAAATGTCATTATGATATAACATACTAAAAGACATCTAAAGCATGTGGGGCATTTAAGGCGAAAGTTTTCAATGACAACAACATCACATCTTGACTTTCCACTAAAATAGGGCAACGATCGGCAAAAAAGACAAAAGCAACAAAGCCCTCACCCTATAAAGCAAAGGCAAGGCTTGAGGGACAAGTTTTCAGGGCCGATTAGAAGGCCCAATAACTGCGACCATAGAACAGGTTAATCCACTAAAGTCACTTGTAGGGAAGGAGTATTACCTTGGGTTAGAGTGCATGTGATCTAGATCCATGATTCATGTTAGACGATGGCGCAGATCTAGTAGAGGGGGTTGAATAGATCGCTTGCTTAAAAGAGTCGGCGCTACCAATAAAAATGGTTTTTAAAATTTTTTTAATTGCGGAAGCGACCGAGGAACTATACACGTCTAAAACGAACGGTTACTAGAAAACCGGATATGCGTTAAGCCTATGGAATCGGATAAACGAGATATGAGAATCACTACGTTAATCACACTTTCAATTTGATTATGGTCACTATACGGTATAACTAGTTCCAATGCCTTTAAAATATTAACAATAAGAAAAGACAGCACACAAGGTTTTTAGTTCACATAATTTATCGAACACTTGGAGTGAAGGGAACTACAAGTGAGTTCTGTTTTGAGAGTTAGGTGCTCAAGTTCCCTCTTACAATCAATGATTGTACTAGGTTCAAAACTTAGTTCAGCACAACTCAAATTAGACCTAGATTGATATACGTTTGCACTAAAAACACATATATTAAGCAATATAAACGTAAATCAAAAGACACAACGATTTGTTGAGGCAGTTCCCCCATCGTCCTCGCTCGGGGTACGTCTGCCCTCAATTCTAACAATAGAATTGAGACCTGTTTATAGATAGATATAACCTGTTGGTCAATGTTTATAAAAGAAGGGAATAACAATTAAACAAACGAACACAATTGTTGTTGTAGATCTTATTTCTTCTTGTCCCCTGATTCAAGTTGAATCAAGTACTTCGACAGCTGTGAATAAACCTCCGATTGCGGCACTCTCTTTGAACAACCTTCCGTCTTCAAAATCTGGCCCGACTGATTTCAATCACCCGCGTGTCGAACCCGAAACTCCCACTCACAATCCTATGTTTACCGTTACTAAATCGACAAAACCTTCAGCTCTTCGATTACCTTCACTCAGCTGAATATGTGATGAAATGAATCATGCAGAAACCCCCAAAATTTGAGATTCTTGGAGGGCAAAACCCTAAAGGTTTTATTCAAGAAAAACCTATCGATTACTCAATCCAAACTAGATAAACCAACCTTCGGCTTAGGACATTATCACCTCTAACAATGCACAATGCATAACAAATATGATTATGTGTAATTTTTGTGAAATGCTATGAAGAGAATGAAGATGATGAGAACCAAATTGAAACCTATTTCACTTTTCTTGTTTTTCTTAATTTTGAGAAAATGAAAGAGCAACTGAACTTATATACCAAACATAACTGACATAACAAACAAAACCAATTCACAAAGACAGTTGACATAATAGAATTTTGACACAAAACAACAAGCGGTCAACCTATGCAGTAAAGGGGGTCAACCTGAGCAAACCCGAATGTAAGATTGTGCAGAAAACAGAACCATGCGTCGACCAGAACAAAGCATGCGTCGACGCATAGCATGCATTTTTAGCCAAACGAAAATGCTTACAGTATAAGTCAACTGGAGGGTCGACGCGAGCCCTCCTGAGACTAATGCACTAAAAAGACTTGTAGTGTGAGTTGACCGGAGCAGGTTTGTGGTCTTCTCAAAGCTCTGAAACAATCAAAAATGCCTATTTTCATGCTTTACGACACTTTTGATGAAACCTATAGTATGGAAATCAACACCAACTAAGTCAAACCTATATGACACACATATTTGGCTATCTATATGCAACAATCGTGATTTTAACGAGCATTTGAATTATGAGAGACAAGACATGCAAATACGACATGGTGATAATTTCCAACATATATTTTTCTATGGAGCTGAGTTTTGACATCATCAAAACGATCACATCTATATTTGAGGTTTTGCCCTCACATACTCCCCCTTTTTTATGATGGCAATTTTCAATGCAAAATGTCTTAATGAAAATGACTTGGAATGAACAATGTGATTTAATAAGAAATGAACAATTTCAGTAGATAATTTTTCACAGAATTCGCGCGATGCGTTGACCGGAAGCTCTATTCGTCGGTGCATACTGTGTTAAAAATAACACGTTTGAAATAGCAAGGGTATGCGTCGACCGGAGGGTCGACCTGAGCATACTCGTGTCTCAGGCAAACAAAAATTTCATTTTATGAAGCGACCGCTACCCTGCATAGGTCGACTCATACAGATAAAAACCAGCAAGACTTACATTTTTGACTATTTTAGCATACATTAAGACATAAATAACAAGCCAAAACATATTTCAAGCATACAAAGGAGTGAAATACGTACAAACATGATATTCATGACAATGATGACACATAATTTGATACATTTTATTTTGTGAATCATGAAAGTTTTGAGAGATTCTAGTTAAGGAAGGATATCACCTCAGCTCCAAAAGTAACGAGATACACTCACATATGGATTTTAACATCTTCATTCATTAGATAACAGATGGACAAAGCACATATAGATATAGATATACATAATATGCGAGAGATATTGTTACACACGTTCCGAAATATCAAGAACACCGAGTTCACGTCGGATATGAAAGAAAGGCTCAGTAGCAAGAGGTTTTGTAAAGTATCAGCAAGTTGATTTTTAGTGTCAACATGCTCAAAAACCACGTCGCCCTTCTCCACATGATCCCTAAGGAAGTGGTGTCGAATTTCGATATGTTTGGTGCGTGAATGTAGGACAGATCCAATCATACCTTGATACTTTTTCACCTCTACATCCTTACCACTTTCGTCTCGGCTGATATTCACACATGTTGGCGTTGGTGTATCGATAGCTTTGGAGTTTGCCATGTCAAACCGCTTGAGAAGCTCAAGACAGTATTTTGTCTGGCTCACAAAGGTACCCTCTTGTAGTTCCCATCATACTCATTTCGAATTCCCCCTACATTAAAGTAGAAAAATCCCTTTGAGATATCACCGAGGATATTGTCGATGGGATGGTCTTTTGAGGACTTCCAAGCTGGAGGGAGATCATCTTTGTCAGACGGATGAACTTCCTCAGTCTCTTCATGGAGGTCATCTTTTTCCTCCTCAAATTTGGCTAGGTCAGGTTGATCAATTCCCGGCTCAGCATTTTTGAGTATGTCTTCCGAAGATACACCTGCACCATGAACTAAACTACCTTTTCCGACACTTCTCGGATAAGACTCATCAAATGTTATGTGAACGGACTCTTCGACAGTAAGTAATCTCTTGTTGTATATTCTATAAGCTTTACTTGACTGAGAGTATTCGAGGAAGATACCTTCATCTGCCTTAGAGTCAAATTTACCTAGACTTTATTTTCCATTGTTTAACACAAAACACTTACAACTGAAGACATGTAGCTGAGACACATTTGGCTTTCGCCCTTTCAAAAGTTCATACGGTGCTTTGTTTAGAATAGGGCAAATAAGCACCCTATTCAATACATTACATGTCGTACTAATGGCGTCAGCCCAGAAATACTTAGGTAACGCACTTTCGTTGATCATAGTTCTCCCTAATTCTTCCAAAATTCAATTTTTGTGCTCCACAACCCCGTTTTGTTGAGGGGAACATAGAGCGGAGAAGTTATGATCAATTTTGTGTCTACCACAATATTCCTCAAACAGATAATTCTCGAACTCACCCCCATGATGACTTCTAATTGATATGATATTTGTGTTTAACTTATTTTGAGAAAGCTTAGCAAATTTTCAAAGGCTGAGAATGTATCACTCTTGCTAGCCAAGAAGATAGTCCAGTAAAATCTAGTAAAATCATCGACTATAACAAAACCATAATAGTTACCACCTAGACTTTTAATTCTAGATGGCCCAAATAGATCCATATGGAGAAGTTCAAGAGGTCTCGTAGTTGAAACAACGTTTTTAGATTTAAATGAGATCCTTGTTTGCTTCCTCATTTGGAATGCATCACATAAGTGATCCTTGGTGAACTTTATTTTGGGCAGGCCTATGACTAGATCTTTTGAAACTATCTTATTTAGCAAGTCAAAATTGACATGCGCTAAACGTCTATGCCATAACCATGAGTCCTCACTCATTGTCATAAGACATTTATCGCTAGTCAATGATACTTCACTAAAATCTAGCATATAGACATTATTTACTCTTAGACCATTAAACACATCCTTCATTTTATCATTGTGTTCAATTAGGCAACAATCTTTTGAAAACGATACTTTGTATCTTTTGTCGCATAATTGACTAATGCTAATGAGATTGCGTTTAAGGCCTTCGACTAGCAACACCTTGGAGATAGTAGTGGATAAGAGATTACCTACACTACCTTTTCCAAGTATTGCACCCCGGTTGCACTACGCCAGAAATGACTTTTGACGGCGCATAAAAAGACAGAACTTTATTAAAAAGCGTTGCTAAAGAGTCATGAAAAAAAAAGAAAAAAAAATAGCAAACCTTAGACAACGCTTTAAGAAAAAGCATTGCTAAATGCATGCCCTAAGGAAGCGCTTTCTAAAAGCGCTGCTAAAGGGGGGGGTCTAAGAAAGCGCTTTCTATAAGCGTTGCTAATGGGGGTCTAAGAAAGCGCTTTCTACATTAGCGCTGCTATAGGGGGTATAATAGAAAGTGCTTATAAAAAGCGCTGCTATAGGTCCTACCTAAGGCATACCTTAGAGAGCGCTTTTCAAAAGCGCTGCTAAAGGCCCTAAGAAAGCGCTGCTATAGGTTTAATGAGAATAAATTTTAAAAAACCCACCAGAATTTTTCTAGAAACTTAACAGTCGCGTATTCTTCTTTCGTTCTTTCTCCTCTTGCGAACTTGCATGCCCTATTCACCACGACCGGAAACGTCAAATCCCTCCGTCCGACAGCCGACGTCCGTCGCTGTCCTCCCTTCATTCTGTCTGCATTTCCTTTCGCCGCTGTTTGTCCGTCTGTTTTCACCGTCATCCCTTTCGCCTCCGTCCTTCATTCTGTAGTGCATTTCCACCATTTTTACGGTATGTTTTTGAAGTTTTTCATTTTTCTTGGGTTTGAACTACCTAGCAATACGATTTTGGGTATGTAAGAACAAACAATCAAACTTAAGTACATGATGGAATAACTATTGTTATTATTGATAAGATATATTGATAAGAAAAATAGTTTTTCATTTTTATTGATTAAATAACTACTGTTATTATTGTGGGAATAGAATAAAATAAGGGAAGAAACTAACATTGTAAATGAGAATTTTTGTTGATAATCAAAGAGTGTTTTGCAAGATTTTGACTTAACTTTGGAAGGTACATTACTTTGTTAGGACAAATATTTGTGCATGTGTTAATTTGTTATTGTCGGTACTTTGAAAATTTGATTAGAATCAGTTATGTGTTAATGTGTTAATGTGTTATTGTCGGTACTCTAAAATTTCCGTGTGAATTAGGAATATTGGTTGATCTCCAAATATTTTGTTTGTATTTTCAAATAGTAAGATCTCCAAATATCATTTCAAGAATTTCATGAAGAAGTTAGTTTTTGGAGCTTCATAGTAACAGTTAGATGGAATTAGGATAGTGAGATATTGAAGGTTAGTCATTAGAGAGTTAGTGTTAAGGAATAGTTAGAACTATTGGTTAGTTTTGGAGCTTGAACTGAAGTTAGTTATGTTAAGAGAATTTTTGCATATTATATCATTCAATAAAAATATATATATGTTTTTCATATTTATATATTTCTTATGTATATATTTCTTATTTACATATTTTTCATTCATTTGATAATTTGGTATTCTGAATTACAGGTATTATGGCCACCAACGAGGAAATTTTACATGATGGAAACGAAACAACAAAAGACGTGGAAGGCGATATTAAAAGAGGAATAACGATTATGAAAAAAAGCATCTGTGCGAGAGATAAAGGTGTAAAGTATGGCTTGCATTGGAATTAAAGAGATCAATTAATTGAGCCTAACAGTGTGATGCTGACAAGTTACATTGGAGCACTTGTTCGTTCGCAAATTCCAATTACTTGCGATAATTGGAGAATTCCTTCGTTACAACCGGCTAAAGATAAAATTTAGAGCGAGATACAGGTATGATATTTAATATTTTTTAATTATGTCGACGGTTACATCTTTAAATTAATTATACTAACATGTTATATGTATGTTTATTTGTTTGCAGAGATCTTTTAATATTGATGATTGCAGGAGAAAATATTGTCTTCAATTAGCCGGAAAACGAATGAGAGGATTTAGAGCGTTTTTAACGAACAAGTTTCTGAAAGATTCTGATGGAAACTTAGTCGAATCAGAGCGTCCACAGAAGTATGCTGATCTAATTTCAGATGAAGAATGGGAGACATTTGTTGTCAAGCGAAGAACCAAAGAATTTTGCGTAAGTACAATTTATCATGAACAATGTATAATATATATACTTCTTCCAAAGCAGTTCTGATATGACTTAAACTTGTTTTTTCAGGTTGTGAGTGACGTAAATCGGAAAAAGGCATAAAAACCCACATATCCATACAAAAAATGGTGTTTGGGATATGCACGCTTACAACAAAAAATAATAAGTATATATAAATTCTTTAATATTATATAGTTACAAAAAATAGTAAGTATATATAATGAGATATGAATGCTTTATTATCTGTCTTAATATATAGTCAGAAGAGGATAAAAGTGATGCAACATTTGTTCCGGACCATGTTTTGTGGAAGGATGCCCGTGTGGGAAGAGATGGAGTCGTTCATGAAGAGGTTCAACAAGTATATCATCAATGTGTAAGTACAATATTAGTTTTGTCAGTAACTCAAAAGTGTATAATATATTTATATATGCTTTTACTTATATTTCAGGAGACTCTATCTCAGACTATAACTGCAGCTGAGGATGATGATTGCAGGAGCTTACTGAGTCGAGTGCTAAATATTCCTTAGTATTCTGGGCATGTGAGGGGTAAGGGATTCGGTGTCACTCCATCAAAACTGTATAAGCAGCCAAAGAATAAAAATCCTAGTAATAAAGAAGTGATGGATACGTTAGAGGAATTGAAAGCCCAGATTTGTGAATTACAGAAGGACAAAGAGAGATACATGTCGGAAAGGCGCGGTCCAGAGGGTAAAGATACTAGTGACAAAGATAGTATCAATTTTCCGTCGAAGCTTCCAGAGGTAATTGTATATATTACATTGAAATTAATTTAGCACAATTACCTTAATTGACACATTAATCATATTCATTATTTGTTTAGGGCATTTCACCTTGTCAGCTATATTTATCGTCACCGACTTATCGCATGGTTGGCAAGGGAAAAGTGCATAAAACTTTGGGAGACTCACTTCACCATAAACTGCTTCTTGCTATATTTTTGAAAGTATCGGTTGATATTGCGTTAAAGGGAGGTGTGTTGTTGTCTATACCAGGTGATGTTTCAGACACAACAGTGGTGGAAGACGCAATATGATCATTTGTTGCATGGCCGTCAAATCTCATTTTCATAGATGATGAGGTAGGTTGAACACCATTATGAAGTATTCTAATATTTTACGATTCATACCTGAAAGTTATTCTTACATTTACATTTACTTATTTACATGATGATCTTAGACTCCTACAAAATCCAAATCAAAAGAAAAGGGAATTATTGTGCGGGAAACCGATTCGGCTGCATCAAAACAGGTACTATTACAGTTACATGATGATCTTATTATACATTAATTACTGAATTTATATGACTTTTATGTTCATGATCAACAGTTGCAAGAAGCCAGCAAGGGTAAAATGCCTGAATCTACCAAGGTGCCCAAAAAAAAGGCCGAGACAAAAAGCATCTATTTCTCGATTTAGGTTGTGCCTTGAAACATATGTAGAAACAACAAATGTGGCTGAGGGTGGCATCCGTCAAATACCCATCCATGAAGGTATTTTCGGTTTTGAATATGCCGAAACAATTGCCAAGGAGGATTTGGACCAGATTTTCCAACATTCTGAATTGGGCGTTGGTGTCATGCATTCTTACATCAGGTAGTACTCCGATCAATTTTAATTAAATACTTGAACAAATTATTTACTCATTTAAATAAATATTCTAATGTTGATTATGTTTTTATTTAAGGTTATTGTATGACAAGATGTTGGTCCCGCATGGTTTGACTTCAAGATTCGCATTCTTATCTGCTAACTGTATCAACACACGGTCAATCGAGCACACTCCAGATGTGGTCAGAGATTACATAGTCAAATCATTTATGGCCGCAAATATAGAGAAATTGTACTTGTTGCCATATAATACTGGTCATGGGTTATATTTCATTCTAAATTCATTTATTATAATTATTCATTTTTTGCCATTCTATATAACATTTCCGTCTAAACTTTTGTCTTATTTTACAGTGGACACTGGTTGTTGGTCGTGATTAATCCGATGAAAGAAATAGTGTATTATCTGGATTCATTGGATGGTGATCAAACAAAATATCCTTATATGAAGACTATGGTTGATACGTAAGTGATGAGATATACTGTTCTAAATAATCATCTTTATTTATTATGTGAGATTGTTCTAAATATTCGTTTATATTATGTTAGATCTATACAAATATTTCGATCGCAAAGAGAAGCAACAGTGCTAAAAAGGAAGGCTAACAACATTAGTTGGATCAGAGTGCAGGTATATTTTCACATTTTTTACTGTTATAGTGATTCTACTTTATAAAACTATTTAAACTATATATCCTCATAAATGATCGTTTATTTTTTCCATTTACAGTGTCCTCGTCAGGGCAATGGGATTGATTGCAGATATTTTGTATTGCGCTTTATGAAGGAAATTATTCACTCGGGTCAAATAGATATTCCAATCATGGTATGGTTCAATTCATAAGTTATATGATTTATTTTAACAATTAACCGATATTTCATCTGAGTAATAAGTTTTAAAACTAAATCGTGCATGTTCTGTTATATTATGTAGTACTTTGATGAATTCAAGTGTGGTACTTACTCGAAAGCAGGATTGGAAGAAATTAAGGAGGAATGGTGTCAATACATTCTTGAGTTGAGAATTCTATAAGGTATATGTATCGTCAAATATTGATGTGGGATAATAATATTTCTAGAAGTCGTATCTATTTGTAAAGTTATCAGATTTGTAATTATATGTAAATTGATTGTATTTGTGATGTTGTTTTGAAGATCGAATTGTGTTGTAATATATTTAAGCAGGTTTATGTGTATTAAAATGATTATGGGAAAAGTGATGAATTACAATGTATACTTAAGTCCAAAGTGTTGAATTACAATGTATATATAAGGCCAAAGTGTTGAATTAAATGCCTGAATTATAAGCAGGGAATGTATTTGTTATAAGCAGGTTTATCGAAAAATATATAAAAAATGTGATTATTTAAATAAAAAAATTTAAAAAAACATGAAGAATAGACAGCGCTTTTGCAAAAAAGCGTTGCTAAAGGGGGGCATAGAGAGTGCTCAAAAAAGTGCTGCTATAGGTGGGGAAATGGGGGGTCTAAGAAAGCGCTTTCTAAAAGCGCTGCTAAAGGGGGGGTGGGGGTCTAAGAAAGCGCTTTCTAAAAGCGCTGCTAAAGGGGGGGTCTAAGAAAGCGCTTTCTAAAAGCGCTGCTAAAGGGGGGATGGGAGGGGGAATAGGCAGCGCTTCTAAAAGTGCTGCTAAAGGGGGCAAAAAGCGCTGCTAAAAGTACTGGTAAAGGGGGCCTATAGCAGCGCTTTTTTCATAAAAAAAGCGCTGCCTTTACCTTTAGCAGTGCCACTTGCTAAAGGCCAAAAAAAGCGCTGCTAAAGGTCTTTTTTGGCATAGTGTTGTTTTCTCCATAGGTTACAAATCCCTTCTTCTTTCCACAAAGTCAATGAAGAGAGATATGTCTCCTGTCATATGTCTTGAGCAGCCACTGTCGAGAACCCATCTTCTCTCGGTAGTCTCAAGACGTTGTACCTATGAACACAATTAGAAAGAATAGGTACCCAATTTTTTATTGGGTCCTAGGTTGTGAGTGAAAACATGGTCACATTTAGGCAACCATTGATAAACCCCTTTAGGAACCAAAAATCTCCTAAAGCGACATTTAGCAATGGTGTGACCCTTCTTGCAACAATACAAACAAGAATAGTTAACTTTTGTATCACTTTTGCTATCATGATTTTTTACAACATATGTGTATTTTTGATATGGATTAACCATACTCTTTCTAAAATGAGCTTTATCGATAGCAAATGTAATTTTGGGTTCTAGAGCCTTGTTAAGTTTGACCTTGAGATTTCTAACCTCATTTTGCCAAATATAACAAGCATCACACCCGAAGTTAACAACTCTCTTTCTTATTTCCTCACAATCCACTTTTGTACCTTCCACTATGGAAGCCTTTAATTCCTCTAATTTCTTTTCGGAATCACGAATCTTTTGCTTTAGGTGAGCAAAGATTTGTTTATTTGAGGCAAGCCTTTTGAAGGCTTCTTTCGCTTCATAATGTAAGGTATTAAAAGCAGTTTGCAATTCAGAATGAGACAGTTTAGAGGAATTATCATATTTCGCGTGTCGTACCTTTTTATTTTTATTCTTTTGATGAGCGGAGAGACAAAGATTGACGGATTCATCTTCGTCACTAGAGCTGTCATCCTCGGATGACTCGCTATCGCTTTCTCATGCGATATACGCTTTCCTTGGCTTAGCTTGCTTCTTATGTGACCGACTTGTTTCCTTTCCTTTGTCCTTTTTCATCAAGGGACAATCCGGCTTGTAGTGTCCTGTTTTTCCACAGTTATAACACGACCCTTTTGTTTTACCACCATTATTGTCATCATTCTTAGAATATCTTGATTGTTTTTGAAAGTTGACTAGATTTTTCTCAGAATGTTGGATACCGTTCTTCTTGACATATCGATTGTTTCGCTTCACAAACAGTCCCATATCCTCACTTTGTTCATCATCTTCGTCATCACTCGTATTGTAATCACTAAGCTCTTTTGTGTGGGACTTTGAACAAGAAGTCTTGAGATCGATAGACTTCTTTTCGGTATTTTTCATTTTCTCCTTCTTTTCCCTTTTCTCATATTGCTCTAGACTAAGAAGCACTTGTTCGTGCTCTTGAAGCTTTCCAAACAATGATGTAAGGTCCAAAATCATGAGATCGTTTGCTTCCTTTATGGCGGTTACTTTTGGTTGCCATTCCCTATTAAGACATCTCAAGATTTTTTTAGTAGCAACATCATTGGCAATTGGCCTACCGAGTGAATATAGTCTATTGATAAGATGAGTAAATCTCTTTTGAATGTTAGCAATGGTTTCCCCTTGCTCCATGTGAAAGAGATCAAACTCTTGTGTTAAGGTATTGATTATCGCTAGTTTAACATCATTGGTTCCCTCATGGGAAACTTGAAATGAGTCCCACATAGCCTTTGCAGTCAAACAATGAGAAACCCTATAATATTCGTCAGCTCCCAAGGAGGAGATCAGAATATTTTTGGTTTTTTAATCGTAATTATACTTCTTCTTGTCATCATCATTCCATTGTGCTTCAGGCATAGGCACAATCATGTTATTTTCATCGGTCATGGTTATTTCCATAGGACCGTTCAAAATAACATTCCATATCTTCCTGTCAATGGAATTTATATGCACACGCATACAGTCTTTCCAATAACTATAGTTTTCTCCATTAAAAACAAGAGCTCTAGTATACGCCCCTTTAGGTTCGTTAGCCATTTTCTACTAAGTTATACTTGAAGCACGAAAATAAACGATGCTCTTGATACCACTTGTTAGGCGATGGCGCAGATCTAGAAGGGGGGTTGAATAGACCGCTTGCTTAAAAGAGTCGGCGCTATCAATAAAAATGGTTTTTAAAATTTGTTTAATTGCGGAAGCGGCCAAGGAACTATACACGTCTAAAACGAACAGTTACTAGAAAATCGGATATACGTTAAGCCTATAGAATCGGATAAACGAGATATGAGAATCACTACGCTAATCACACTTTCAATTTGATTATGCTCACTATACGGTGTAACTAGTTCCAATGCCTTTAAAATATTAACAATATGAAAAGACAACACACAAGGTTTTTAGTTCACACAATTTATCGAACACTTGGAGTGCAGAGCACTACAAGTGAGTTCTGTTTTGAGAGTTAAGTGCTCAAGTTCCCTCTTACAATCAATGATTGTACTAGGTTTAAAATTAGTTCAGCACAACTCAAATCATACCTAGATTGATATAATCGTTTGCACTAAAAACACAGATATTAAGCAATATAAACGTAAAGCAAAAGACACAACGATTTGTTGAGGCAGTTCCCATGTCGTCCTCGCTCAGGGTACGTCTGCCCTCAATTATAACAATAGAATTGAAACCTGTTTATAGATAGATATAACATGTTGGTCAATGTTTATACAAGAAGCGAATAGCTATCAAAAAATGAAAATAATTGTTATTGTAGATCCTACTTCTTCTTGCCCCTTGATTCAAGTTGAATCAAGTACTTCGACAGTTGTGAATAAACCTCCGATTGCGGCACTCTCTTTAAACAACCTTCGATCTTCAAAATCTGGCCCGGCTGATTTCAATCACCCGCGTGTCGAACCCGAAACACCCACTCACAATCCTCCGTTTACCGTTACTAAATTGACAGAACCTTCAGCTCTTCGATTACCTTCACTCGGCTGAATATATGATGAAACGAATCGTACAAAAACCCCTAAAATCTGAGATTCTTGGAGGGCAAAACCCTAAAGGTTTTATTCAAGAAAAACCTGTCGATTACTCAACCCAAACCAGATAAACCAACCTTCGGCTTTGGATGTTATCACCTCTAACAATGCACAATGCACAACAAAGATGATTATGTGTAATTGTTGTGAGATGCTATGAAGAGAATGAAGATGATGAGAACCAAATCGACACCTATTTCACTTTTCTTGTTTTTCTCAATTTTGTGAAAATGAAAGAGCAACGAAACTTATATACCAAACATAACTGACATAACAAACAAAACCAATTCACAAAGACAGTTGACATAACAGAATTTTGACACAAAACAACGAGCGGTCGACCTATGCAGTAAAGGGGGTCGACTTGAGCAGACCCGAACGTAAGATTGTGCAGAAAACAGAACCATGCGTCGACCAGAACAAAGCATGCGTCGACGCATAACATGCATTTTTAGCCAAACGAAAATGCTTACAATATGAGTGATAACGCGAAATCATATCGTTTATTTGGCTTGATTTACATGTATTTATTTGTGACTATTATTAATTTATCTTGATTTATGCTCTATTATATGATTAATTTACTTTGTTTAGCAGATTGGGGAGAATTTAGACTAAAGAAAGAAAAGGAGAAAAAATGGAAGGAAAAGAGATGAAAAACAGATGAAAAACAGCAGATACGGATTCTGCTGATATGACGGTCGTCACAGGTCCATTACGACCGTCATGCGTGTGACGACCGTCACATTTCATGACGACCGTCACGCAGGCAAAATATCAGTACGTTCAAATCAGAAGAAGCCACGATCAATCTCAACTTAATTTCTTCCTACACTTTCTCCACTCACTGCCCACTACTGGAAGTTACTCCCACTCCCTCCATAACTCACCCATGATCTCTGGAAGTTGAAGAGTGAATTATCTCCTATAAATAGGCCTTAGATTCACAGTTTTAAGGGGAACCTTCGATGTATCGAAGTGCTGCCAAAATTCCCATTGAAGCCAATTTTACTTTCCTGCATTATTTTCCATTTCTTTTCCTTTTATTTCATTTGTATCGCTTTATTTGTTCCTGTACCTTTTAATTTTCGCCAAAGTAGAATCCTGCCGACATTGTGGAGGACTACTCGATGATTCGAGATCAGTACGATTTACAGGTTTTTATTAATTGAATTATTATTTTATTTCTGTCAGTATGCATGTTATATTATTCTGCTGCCATTGTTTATTTATGTTTGCATTAATTATCATGTCTAGCTAAATTAGTTTTATCGGTATGTAACCAAATTAGTAGGACAAGATTCGATAGTAATCGGTACCTTCCCTTTTTACAAACAACCTTTCTGGCCGTAGTTTTTAATCTTAATTTCTAAATAAACCTTCGTCGCGACAGCGAGAAATTATTTACCGAAGTTTCGCCACGACAGTGGGAAATTCATAAAGGTACGAACCAACAAGCGACAGCTGAGGCTAAGACCAGATAGTAAAAACTAGGCATTCGTTTTAAAAACAGAGACAGCGCTTTAAAAGGGATTAGAACTTAATCGTTTTCAAAAAGTAATTTTAACCCCGAACGGGATAGCGACAGCATACGTTCCGCCTTAGAGTTGCGACTAGTGTCAACAACCATCATGAGACAAAGGTCTTTAAACCTTTATTTTCTTCTTAAAAGTGTTTTCAAAGAGTAGAAAGCACCAGTGACCTGTCGAATCCCCGATAACTAAGTCCTTGCATACCGATATCCCTTTACCGCTTTTTCTTTAAACCAATTATCTTTATTTCCTTTGCATTTAATTTCATTCGCATTCAACTTTCCAAATCCCATTTGCCTTTGCTTTACGCCGTAATAATAGATAACGGTAGATTGACATTGGTCTCTGTGGATTCGACAATCTTTTATATTACTTCGATATTTCCGTGCACTTGCGGATGCATCAAGTTTTTGGCGCCGTTGCCGGGGACCAACAGTCAATATTGTAATCCCGTTGTTGCATAGTATAGACTAAGGCACTCTTATCTAAATCATAATGTATAAACCATATTTCCCTTATAACTACCACCCCCAATATTTTGAGGAACCACAAGATCCGTTTAAATCGGACCTCGAAATATTATTAGAAGATTTCAATATGACGCATTCTCACCCAAATTCCCTCTACGATGACGACTCCCAATGTTTTGAGGAAACACAAGATTTCGATACATCCAACCTTGAACTATTACTAGAAGAATTCGAAGAGACGTTTACTCACTCTAGGATAGAATCTATGATAGAGCGCTTTGTGGAGACACAAACTCTCCAAAATGAAGATTTTAGAAAACAACATCTCCAAATTGATGAAGACCTTAAGCAGATGAGCATTATAGTCGATTCCCTCACGACTCACAGCAAGGCTTTGGAGACTCAAACCTCTTTGCTTACACAAACATCTCTAGGACCCTTCCTTGAGAGCCGTGTGAATGTTGTAACCACTAGTAATGAAGAACAAATAAAAGATCCTAGGGAGAGTGATGATGAGTCTGAGGAGAGTTTTGGTGAGACAAGCATAATTATTGAGAAAAATCCACCGACACCACCCGAAAGGGAGGTTGTCGAAGAGGTAGAGAAGGAAGCACCTATTGTTGCCCCTCCTCCCTATACCCCACCTATTTCATTCCCATAAAGGGTTGTGGAAGCTAAGGTAAACTCCAAATCCAAAACATATGTGGAGGTATTGGAAAATATCCACACTAATGCACCTTTGTCTGAGGTCCTTCATAACAAAAGAAAATTTGAGGACCATGAAACTAGGGTCATCATTACTGTTAAAAGGGTAAGATTAAATTTTGAGGTGGTGGATGAAATAGCTAAGCCCAAATTTGAAAAACTGATACTTAGGATAGATCCAGAACCACCACCACAAGTTCAAAACAATGAACCACCCTATAGAAGAAAGAAAAGAAAAGGTGAGGGATATGAGAAATGGCTTGATAAGTGGCCATGGAAACCGAAGACCATTCAAAGTTCGAGCGATGAACCATTCTCGAAAGAGCCACCATGAGTACTTGCACTCCTTGGCCGTCGAGCTATCGACGTTAAACAAAGCGCTGTGTGGGAGGCAACCCATAAAGTCTTTATTTTAATTTGTTTGTTTAAATTTGCAGAAAATAAAGAAATGTATCGCTTGTTACTCTTTAGCTATATCTAAGCGAAAACTCTCTAGATGACAATCTGAGAAGATGAGCTATGTCCACGGACATTCCTACGAGTGTCGCTGCTGGTGGGAACACTGATGATGAGTACTTCCTCTTGACGGGAGCAACATGATGAGCTAGTTCGATAATTGCACAAACAAAGGTATCTCAAAATTCCTGCCGCCGAAGTAGAAGTGATCAACAAAGACAAGGATAGCAAGAGCAGTAGCATTCATATAGGTTCTATCTTTCCTTTTCCACCTTTTACTAAAACATTGAGGACAATGTTTGGTTTAAGTGTGGGGGAGGAACTCTATTGTTTTACATTTTATTTCATGCTTCTAGGAATTTTTATCTATTTTTAACATTATGTCAAAGTCTTTGTGTAACGCCCCGATTTTGATTATCGCATTTTGTGGAGTATTTTATTGGATTTGAGTAATATTTGTGTTATTCGTGGAATTAATTTGTGAATATGGTATGTTCTGATATTTTACCGTTTCGGAGAATTTTCGGGTAAAATTTAGAATGGAGGGTATTTTGGTCATTTGACAACTAATGAATGAGAAAATGAAATATAAAGGATAGAAATAGAAAGAAAAAGGAAAGAAAAAGAGAAAGAAGGAAAAGGAGGAGAAAAGAAGAAGAAGAAGAAGAAAAGTGTGGAAATCATCAAGAGCAACCCAAAGCTTCGATTGAATCAAGGTAAGGGTGAGAAACATTATTATCCAATCCATGTGTATGATTATGTATGTGTGGTGTGGATTGTTCGGATGTTTTCTGTAACACCCCCTTCTATACCCCAAATAAATGCATATAAAACAATTAAGCACATACAAGTTATCAGAGTAAAAAGGTTTCATAATAAAGTATAAAAGAAGAATGCCACAATTTCACCAATAAAACACTTTCACAATTTGCTCCATAAAATATGTAACATTTTCAATTTAAGCGGAAGATAAAATCATTTGATCGTTTTCAAAATATTAATTCAAATGCACATAAGTCATCCAGATTAATACATCATATCAGCTGATACATCACAATGTATCACAAAAGAATGACTATACTAGTCTAACTACCCGGTGTTACATATCAGAGCAGTAGACTCAAAAGAATGAAGACTATTCTTCACAAAAGGACTCCAGCATCCTAATCTGCAATGCCTCATAGAGCATTATAAAACAGCAGAAGGGTGAGAAATATAACCATAATAATCAAAGCATGAGATTATATATATATAGGTAGTCATATAGCACATATTCACATTTCTCACCACACTTCGTTCTCATAGTCATAAGTCATATCACGTTCATATATATATCAACATTATGAACATTCACAAGCACATCCCTTCATGCTTAATTTCACAATTATTCACAAGCACATTTGTACAACAACAATATTATGCAATGTGACTCAACATTTCAATACAATTCAATGCTATGCGGTACCGACATTAGTTATCTTTTTTTCGGTTTTCACTCTAAACCGGGTCCACCCTTCTAGACCGATAACTTGTTATCATTTTTCGGTTTTTACTTTAAACCGGGTCCACCCTTCTAGACCGATAACAACCAAGCCCGTCCCCTAGGCTTCAAACCCACCCTTCTAGGTTTGGGACAAGCCACTAGTTTCCACGAAACTAACGGACATTGCCTCTTGACTGAATGATGCATGTACAATCAACCAATCACAATAAATGCACTTAAGACCGCTCCCGCGTCTTAATCCCATGCATTCGAATAATTCACCCCTTCGAGAATTTCATCATGATTGCACATACAACATATATCAAACATTTATCAATGTATTCATTTCACACATCATCATATTCAACCACAATGCACACATATCACATATGTTCCCATGCATTCACACAAAAATCAAACATTCACAACTCATCAATTAATACACACATAACCATCATTATGTTCTCATGTATTTTAACCGATTACAATTAATCATTCATCTCACAACTCTAGGATTCACGCCCGAAGGCTACCCACAACACATGTTATCATGATAGTTCACATACTCATTCATAACATAGAAGTATAAACATATGCGAATCAACCAAACAATCACCATTTGGATAACACAGCAAAGAAAATATACTGCCACATTCGCCTTCATTCGCCTGGCGAACCCTCGCAGCGAACCTTCGCCTGGCCTTCGCCTGGCGAACTCTCTCAGCGAGCACTCGCTAGGCTTCGCCTGGCGAGACTTCCCAGCGAGCCCAAGTCAGTAGCTACTGACTTCATTCGCCACCATTCGCCAGCACCTTCGCTGGGCGAACCTTCGCTATCCAACTTCGCCTGGCGAACCCACCAGCGAAGTCCACTGGGACTTAAATATAATTATTCGCCAACATTCGCTAGGCTTCGCCTGGCGAAGCTTCGCCTTCGCTCGCCTGGCGAGAGCCAGCGAACCTGCGCAGAACAGAACCCTATTCTGTCTTCTCCTTCACCAATCCATCATCAACCTTCTCTTACACATCCAAATCAGTATAAACAGCATCAATACATGTTACCCGACTATTCTACGGCATTATTACTCATTTTCAACCGATTAAATCCTCAATCTACCGATTATCCAACATTTTGCCCTAAATGGAAAGTGATGGAAACTCTACCAAAACCCTAACCCAACATACATAACATCATACAATGATCAAATAGAAACATTTCTCACCCTTACCTCGATTAATCGGAGCTTTGATGTTGGTTCTTGATGATTTCCACTTTTCTTCTTCTTCTCTTCTCTTTCTCTCCTTTCTTCTTCTTTCCTTTTTCTTTCCAAATGTTTTTCTATCTTTCTTTTCTTTTCTTTCTCTCTTATATATTCCTTTATTTTCCTTCCTTCCTATTTCCTTCTCAATTATCTATTAATTCCAATTAATAAAAATTAATTCCAACATTAATAAAAATCCCACTAAATCAATTAATTACTATAATTAATTATTTAATGAAATTTGGGTTGTTACAACCCTCCCCCACTTAGGAATTTTCGTCCTCGAAAATGTTACCTGATTCAAACAGTTCTGGATAAGACTCTTTCATCCGACTCTCAAGCTCCCAAGTAACATTTCCACCAGCCGATCCTCCCCATGCGACCTTCACTAAAGCGATCTCTTTACCTCGAAGCTGCTTCAATTTCCGATCCTCTATCCGCATAGGTGATGTCTCAACAGTCAGGTTATCTCTCACCTGCACATCATCTACTTGGACTACATGAGACGGATCCGCAATGTATTTCCTCAACTGAGATACATGGAATACGTCATGAAGATTAGCAAGCGACGGTGGTAAAGCCACACGATAGGCCACTTCTCCTATCCTTTGCAAAATCTGATAAGGACCAATGAAACGCGGCGACAACTTGCGCGACTTCAGTGCCCTACCAACACCTGTCATCGGAGTGACTCGAAGAAACACATGATCTCCCTCTTGAAATTCAAGTGCCTTCCTCCTCTGGTCATAATAACTCTTCTGACGACTTTGAGCAACTCTCATCTTCTCTTGAATCATCTTGATCTTATCAGTAGTCTGTTGAACTAACTCGGGTCCAACAACAGAACTTTCTCCAGACTCGAACCAACACAATGGTGTCCTACACCTCCTACCATACAACGCCTCAAATGGTGCCATACCAATACTCGAATGGAAACTGTTGTTGTAGGTAAACTCAATCAAAGGCAAGTAGCTATCCCAAGCTCCTCCTTTTTCCAATACACAAGCTCTCAAAAGATCTTCAAGCGACTGAATCGTCCTCTCCGTCTGACCATCTGTCTGAGGATGATACGCTGAACTCAGACGCAACTTAGTACCCAAAGCACTTTGCAGGCTCTCCCAAAATCTCGAAGTAAACCGCGGATCTCTATCCGAAACAATACTTAACGGAATACCATGCAGACACACAATCCTCTCAATATACAACTTAGCCAACTTCTCCAAAGAGTAATCCATACGCATAGGGATAAAGTGAGCAGATTTAGTCAACCTATCCACGATAACCCAAATAGCCTCAAAATTACTCGGCGTCCTCGGCAAACCCGATACAAAATCCATGGAGATACTATCCCATTTCCACTCAGGAATAAACAACGGCTTCATCAAACCCGATGGCTTCTGATGCTCAATCTTCGACTTCTGGCAAGTCAAACAAGAATACACAAATTCCGCAATATCCTTCTTCATACTAGGCCACCAAAATACTTTCCTCAAATCCTGATGCATCTTAGTAGCACCCGGATGAATACTCAATCCGCTACGATGTCCTTCCTCAAGGATACTCTTCTTAAGCTCAACCACATCTGGAACACAAACTCGATCCCGACATCTCATAATACCATTCTCATCAATCCGAAAATCACCACCTTGGCCTCGGTTGATTAAAGTCAACCGATCAACTAAGCTCAAATCTGATTTCTGTCCTTCTCGAATTTCATCCAAAATACCACTTGTCAGCTTTAACATACCCAACTTAAATCCAAAAGAAGTTCTCTCACATACCAAACTCAAATCTCGAAATTGCTCAACCAATTCTAACTCTTTCACCATCAATGCCGACATATGCAATGATTTCCGACTCAATGCATCCGCTACTACATTCGCTTTACCCGGATGGTAATTCAAGCCAAAATCAAAATCCTTCAAAAGTTCAAGCCATCTTCTTTGTCTCGCATTCAATTCCTTTTGATCAAAAAGATACCTCAAACTCTTGTGGTCACTAAACACTTCAAATCTCGCGCCAAATAAATAATGCCTCCAAAGTTTCAACACGAACACGACGGCGGCCAACTCTAAGTCATGCGTCGGATAATTCTTCTCATGCACTTTGAGTTGCCTCAAAGCATAAGCTACAACTTGATTATTCTGCATCAACACACCTCCTAAACCCATCAAAGAAGCATCACAATACACAACGAATGGTTCTTCTGGATTTGGCAGGATCAAAACAGGAGATGTCGTCAACCTTCGCTTAAGTTCTTGAAAACTCGCTTCACACTTGGCGTCCCAGACAAAGGTTTGATCTTTCTTAGTCAACTGCGTCAATGGCAACGATAACTTGGCAAATCCTTCAATAAACTTCCGATAATAACCGGCTAAACCAAGAAAACTTCTGATCTCAAAAACTGACTTCGGAGTCTCCCATTGCGACACCGCCTCAACCTTCGACGGATCGACCGCAATACCATTACTCGAGATCACATGACCAAGGAAACTAACCTTCTCCAACCAAAACTCACACTTAGAAAGCTTTGCAAACAATTGCTTCCCTCTCAACACCGATAACACAATCTTCAGATGCTCGGCATGCTCTCCTTCGCTCTTCGAATAAACCAAGATGTCGTCGATAAACGCCACCACAAACTTATCCAAATACGGATGGAAAATCCTATTCATGTACTCCATAAATACACCCGGTGCATTAGTCACACCAAATGGCATCACATAATACTCATAGTGCCCATACCTCGTCCGAAAGGCCGTCTTCTGAATATCCTCAGCTTTCACACGGATCTGATGATACCCAGATCTCAAATCAATCTTGCTGAACACACTTGCACCAATCAACTGATCCATCAGATCATCAATCCTCGGAAGTGGATACTTATTCTTAATAGTCGCCTTGTTCAACTGTCTGTAATCCACACAGAGCCTCATAGAACCCTCTTTCTTCTTAACCAACAACACCGGGGCACCCCACGGTGACACGCTCGGACGAATAAACCTCTTTTCAAGCAAATCCTCAAGTTGACTCTTCAACTCTTTTAACTCCGAGGCCGACATACGATATGGAGCCATCGATATCGGACTAGTTCCAGGAATCAAATCTATCGAAAACTCCACTTCTCGCTCCGGCGGTAAATCCTTTATCTCTTCAGGGAATACTTCCGGAAAATCTCTGACAATGGGCAAAGCATCAATCTCTTCACTTTCACTAGTCCTCAAAGTTGCCATAAGCATAAATACCTTAGCCCCATCTTGCACCGATTCTTTCACTTGTTTCCTCGTCATAAACAATTCCCTTTCAACATCCAAGTCGGGAAAAATAACCGTTTTGTCAAAACAGTTAATATACACACGATTGAATTTTAACCAATTCATTCCAAGAATGACATCAAGTTGATCCAAATGAAGACACACTAAATCTATCCCAAAATCTCTACCGAAAATACTCAACGGGCAATTCAAGCAAACATACGGTGTAGTTACCGAACCCATAGCAGGAGTATCAATAACCATACCGCCACCAATCACAGACAACTCAAGATTTAACCTTCTAACACAATCCAAAGAAATAAAAGAATGCGTAGCTCCGGTATCAATTATAGCGATCAAAGGTATACCATTAATAAAACACGTACCTCTGATCAATCGATCGTCGCTAGCAGTCTCAGATCCAGATAGAGCGAACACTTTCCCGCTCCCTTGATTCTTCTTCGGCTTATCGCACTTGGTACTAATGTGCCCTTGCTCACCACAATTGTAGCAAGTCACGCCCGCACCACTTCTGCATTCCAGAGCCTTGTGGCCTGGCTTGCCACACTTAAAACACGTCTTCTCAACACTTTTGCATTCAGGAGCACGATGTCCCTCTTCACCGCACCTATAACATCTCACCGGAGTAGAAACTCCCCCACTTGGCCTCTTGCCATAACCCATTCTCTGCTTCCCTTTGTCCGCAGGAGTCACATAAGGTTTTCCTCTGAATTGACCTTTTCCTTTCTTATCACTTAGGCTCTTGTAGTGGCTAGACCTAGCCCTACTGTCTTCATCATAAATTCTGCTCTTGTTAACCAACTCAGAAAACCGCCTGATTTCCTGATATCCAATAGCTTGTCTAATCTCGGGTCTCAAACCATTCACAAACTTGAGGCACTTAGACCTCTCAGCATTACCAGTATTATAGTGAGGACAAAATTTGATCAACTCCTCAAATTTCGCCGCATACTCAGCAACCGTCGAATTACCTTGCTTCAACTCAAGAAATTCGATCTCTTTCTTCCCCCGCACATCCTCTGGAAAATACTTCTCCAGAAAAGTTTCTCTAAACAAATCCCACGTAATCACAATATCATCTTCCTCAAATCTTTGGCGAGTATTACCCCACCAATCTTCAGCTTCTTCTTCGAGCATATGAGTCCCAAACTGCACCTTCTGTGCATCCGAGCAATTCATAACTCGAAAAATCTTTTCCACAGCTTTCAACCAAATTTGTGCCTTGTCCGGTTCATGAGTTCCCTTGAAGACCGGAGGGTTATTCTTTTGGAATTTCCCCAAAGCACGGAATCCATCATCAGCATGATTCCTCACATTCACATTGGCCGGAGGATTCTGCCCAATTGCCCCCGCCAATCTCGTCAATGCCTCCGCAATCGCTTCGTCGTTCCTTCCTGCAACCATCTTACTAATTCCAACCACAGAACCACGTAAGAACAACCAATATTGATAATGCAACACACGCATATCAATAACACACAGGAAGAAAACACTCTAACAACTAGGCCGGACGGACCGACCAGCTCTGATACCACTATTGTAACACCCCCTTCTATACCCCAAATAAATGCATATAAAACAATTAAGCACATACAAGTTATCAGAGTAAAAAGGTTTCATAATAAAGTATAAAAGAAGAATGCCACAATTTCACCAATAAAACACTTTCACAATTTGCTCCATAAAATATGTAACATTTTCAATTTAAGCGGAAGATAAAATCATTTGATCGTTTTCAAAATATTAATTCAAATGCACATAAGTCATCCAGATTAATACATCATATCAGCTGATACATCACAATGTATCACAAAAGAATGACTATACTAGTCTAACTACCCGGTGTTACATATCAGAGCAGTAGACTCAAAAGAATGAAGACTATTCTTCACAAAAGGACTCCAGCATCCTAATCTGCAATGCCTCATAGAGCATTATAAAACAGCAGAAGGGTGAGAAATATAACCATAATAATCAAAGCATGAGATTATATATATATAGGTAGTCATATAGCACATATTCACATTTCTCACCACACTTCGTTCTCATAGTCATAAGTCATATCACGTTCATATATATATCAACATTATGAACATTCACAAGCACATCCCTTCATGCTTAATTTCACAATTATTCACAAGCACATTTGTACAACAACAATATTATGCAATGTGACTCAACATTTCAATACAATTCAATGCTATGCGGTACCGACATTAGTTATCTTTTTTTCGGTTTTCACTCTAAACCGGGTCCACCCTTCTAGACCGATAACTTGTTATCATTTTTCGGTTTTTACTTTAAACCGGGTCCACCCTTCTAGACCGATAACAACCAAGCCCGTCCCCTAGGCTTCAAACCCACCCTTCTAGGTTTGGGACAAGCCACTAGTTTCCACGAAACTAACGGACATTGCCTCTTGACTGAATGATGCATGTACAATCAACCAATCACAATAAATGCACTTAAGACCGCTCCCGCGTCTTAATCCCATGCATTCGAATAATTCACCCCTTCGAGAATTTCATCATGATTGCACATACAACATATATCAAACATTTATCAATGTATTCATTTCACACATCATTATATTCAACCACAATGCACACATATCACATATGTTCCCATGCATTCACACAAAAATCAAACATTCACAACTCATCAATTAATACACACATAACCATCATTATGTTCTCATGTATTTTAACCGATTACAATTAATCATTCATCTCACAACTCTAGGATTCACGCCCGAAGGCTACCCACAACACATGTTATCATGATAGTTCACATACTCATTCATAACATAGAAGTATAAACATATGCGAATCAACCAAACAATCACCATTTGGATAACACAGCAAAGAAAATATACTGCCACATTCGCCTTCATTCGCCTGGCGAACCCTCGCAGCGAACCTTCGCCTGGCCTTCGCCTGGCGAACTCTCTCAGCGAGCACTCGCTAGGCTTCGCCTGGCGAGACTTCCCAGCGAGCCCAAGTCAGTAGCTACTGACTTCATTCGCCACCATTCGCCAGCACCTTCGTTGGGCGAACCTTCGCTATCCAACTTCGCCTGGCGAACCCACCAGCGAAGTCCACTGGGACTTAAATATAATTATTCGCCAACATTCGCTAGGCTTCGCCTGGCGAAGCTTCGCCTTCGCTCGCCTGGCGAGAGCCAGCGAACCTGCGCAGAACAGAACCCTATTCTGTCTTCTCCTTCACCAATCCATCATCAACCTTCTCTTACACATCCAAATCAGTATAAACAGCATCAATACATGTTACCCGACTATTCTACGGCATTATTACTCATTTTCAACCGATTAAATCCTCAATCTACCGATTATCCAACATTTTGCCCTAAATGGAAAGTGATGGAAACTCTACCAAAACCCTAACCCAACATACATAACATCATACAATGATCAAATAGAAACATTTCTCACCCTTACCTCGATTAATCGGAGCTTTGATGTTGGTTCTTGATGATTTCCACTTTTCTTCTTCTTCTCTTCTCTTTCTCTCCTTTCTTCTTCTTTCCTTTTTCTTTCCAAATGTTTTTCTATCTTTCTTTTCTTTTCTTTCTCTCTTATATATTCCTTTATTTTCCTTCCTTCCTATTTCCTTCTCAATTATCTATTAATTCCAATTAATAAAAATTAATTCCAACATTAATAAAAATCCCACTAAATCAATTAATTACTATAATTAATTATTTAATGAAATTTGGGCTGTTACATTTTCTATACTTTTCCATTCTAGGTCGAAAATGAATTAATCGGTAAAATGATGTTTTAATCGGTTAGAACTCGGATTAGACGATGTAGTTTAGTCGGGTGATGGTTGGGTTGTGCCACTGAGACTGGTTTGGATTTAATAGGTTGATTTTGTGGAGTTTGGGCTCTTGAGACAGCCATGGAAGTTCTGTCTTCGCAGGCTCGCCAGGCGAATGGCAGCGAAGCTTCGCCAGGCGAAGCCCAGCGAGCTGTAGCGAAGCAAGTCAGAAGCTAACACCCTGTATTCGCTGGCAAGTTCGCCAGGCGAAGTGAGTTGGCGAAGGTTCGCCAGGCGAGTGTGTAGCGAGCCTCAGCGAGTAATTCCAGAATTACTCCCAGTGGACTTCACTGGGAAGTTCGCCAGGCGAAGGCCAGCGAGCATTCGCTGCGTGGCTTCGCCAGGCGAAGGTTGGCGAACCTGGCAGTGTTATTTTTGTTTTGCTGTTTGTTCATAGCATGATGTTTGGTTGATTCAATTATGATTAATGCCTATATGAATGATTGATGTGTGAGCTGTTTTGACATGTCGTGCTGTGGGTGGCCGAAAGGCGTGAATCCTAGATTGTAGAGTAAATGGTGAATCTTGAATATTTGATAATCTTGTGTATTTGCTCGAATTGAATAGAAACGCATTGATAGGCTAATATGTGTGTAAACCATGTGTGGAATGGTGCATAATGTGAATGCATGATAGATATATGCGATGTATGTGATAAATGCAATGAGTATGTTTGTGAACATAGTATGCATTTTTGTGTTGAATGATCCCTCGGAGGATTTGCATTGTGAAGCATCTTAGTATGCATTTGTGTGTTGATTGATCCCTCGGAGGATTTGCAGAACCTCGTATGATACGATGGTTATATTTGATTCCTTGGAGAATCGGTTGCATTGTGTGATTCCTTGGAGAATCGGTTGCATTGTGTGATTCCTCGGAGAATCGGTCATATCATGTAATCCCGTGGAGGATTGGCTACAGTATTTGATTCCGTGGAGAATCTGCTGAGTACTTGATCCCGTGGAGGATCTGCTGAATATTCGATTCCGTGGAGAATCTGATGAATATTTGATTCCGTGGAGAATCTGCTGAGTACTTGATCCCGTGGAGGATCTGCTGAATACTCGATTCCTTAGAGAATCTGTTGAATGAGTCGGTACCGCATTTGCATCTGCATAGAGTCGTAAGTCGGTCTCTATGGGTTGCATTTATCATTATTGCCGTGGAGCATGGAAAATAAACATAATATGTGTATGTTTATGTGGATCGATATGAATTATGATGAATGGCATGGTTGAATATGCTAAATGATATATGTATATGTGTGGCTATATGTATATGTCGACGTTTATGTGAATCGGTGTTGAAATAAACATATTGTATGCATTGCTTGATAAATGTTGTAATGCAATGTTGTTTATGTGCAATTGTAAGTGAAAAATTGTAAAAACGTGATCTTTTATTGTTGTGTTAATGAGCATGGCAGGTGTTTTGAAATTAAGTGTGACACCCTTGAATGAATGCATGTTAATCATACTCTGATTATTTTCATTAATTGCGGGGTTTAGAAAGGGGTGTTACATTAGTGGTATCAGAGCAGGTCGGTCCGTCCGGCCAAGTTATGTTGTTGGTTGTTCCATTGTATGCGACATGTGTGTGAAAACACTGTCGATACATGTCCGTTGTTAACCTTGTCTGTAGAAGTGGGAATGATCGAAGTGGGGGAGGAGCTTGTGATTCTCCAGGATGCTGCAAGTGCAGAGTTGTAGCTCAGTGCGTGGTTTGAAACGCTATTATAGTTTGGTAAAGACGGGTTTATACTCCATCATGATTTTCGGCTATCTATTGACAAATTGAGGAACTGATCACCCTTAATCTCTTGTTGATAGTAGTTGGGAAGTTGTGTTGGATGGAATAAACGTGTCTTGCGAGCTTAGATGGTGTGTGTGGTGAATTGTTCAGAGTGAAGCCAAATTCTTAAGGAGTGTTCTGAGAAGTCGACGCAGGACAATGTTGGAGTGTTAAAATTTGATGAGGATTTTGAGCACTAATGAAAGTAAGGGGTTGGCAGTTTGCCGTTTTGTTATGAATGTCTGAGAGTTATCCTGACAAGATAAGTGATACAGAGCTAGGATGTGGAATAAAGTGGGGAATGACTTATTTGATGAGGACTGGTCTAATATTGAGAGCTCCATGTCATATGTGTGTTTGGATAGTCAAAGAATTAAATTGATTAAGTAGTTGAGACTCGCGTTTGGTGTGGGTGCTACGGCAACAAACTGTGAGGTCAAGTATATAAGAGTAGATGGTGACTTTTGGTAATTATCAAAGGGAATAAGATATGGGATACAAGATTGATATGGTTAGACCTTCAACAATTTCAAGAAGTTGAAGATGTATGGAATAACCTTCTAAGTGGAGGATGTTGTTTTCGTGATTTTGTAGTGACGGGAGAACCGTAACTCAGAACGATGCGAGGTTAGAAGCGTTGGGAGTCATTGCAGTGCTCTATATGATGAGAAAGTAGTGACGTGGAATTAAGTTATTCGTTAATGGAAAATGTTGGATGTTGTAGAGGGTGCAGTTCGTATTTCCGCCATGACTTACAAAGTGAATGTCTGTGTGACATAAGATTTTTCCATACTCAGATGAGTGAGTCGGTGGTTGTGTAACCAACGATGATTTGGTGTATTAGAAGATTATAGGGGGTCATGTGGTATATTGGGAATTTGAGTTATCAGCGTTAGAGAGGAAGCGGTGATGTACTACTGTGAAGAAAGTTTAAAGAGTTTTGGTGAAGCTGTCAACAGCTTGTGTGTTGGTTTTGCCGAGTCCGACAGAACTGTTCATTGTGTTTTGTGATGCTTTGGTGATATGATTGGGAAATATGTTTAATGCAACGTCGGCAAGTTTTGGATATGCTTTAAGGCAATTAAAAGTGCAAAGAGGTATTTTCTGACAAGTGACTTAGAGTTGGTTGTTGTTGTGTGTTTGTACCGTAGTTAGGGAGACCTCAATTGTTAGTTGAGATTTGAGATGGTTAACGATCTTGAGAGCTTAAGGTATTTATTTTGTTTGAGAAAATTGAATATGATGTAGAGGAAATGATAGAAACTTCGTTTGGAGTTGAGCCTTGCATGATGAGACTGATGATTAGTACTCTCGATGAGATTCAAAGAGGTTGAAATTCTGATTGGAGTTGATAGATTGATTGAGTTCAATGAGTTAAAGTCGACAAACTGAATTTCGGATTTATGGAAATGATGACACGAGATGTTGCGGTAGAGTTTATGTGTTCATATTGTGTGGGTTGGATAAGAGTACTTTGGAAAGAGGGTATTGAGATAAATGGAATATCCATTCAACTACCATGAAGACGTAACTGAATTGGGAGAAGTTGTTTTGGTGGCCACAGATGGAGCGAGAAGTGGTCGCGGTCGTATAGGCAGATTAGACTTGTTGAACGTCAAAGTGTGAACATCAGGGACTGTTAGCCTGATGCAACTGTTGCGTATTTCGGAATAGTATGTGATACCGTCTAACATTGTGTCAGATAAGGTATCTGAATTCATCATTGAGATTTGGAAAAGTTTGCGGACGTTTTGGGTGCCGTACTGAAATTGAACCTTATCTAGCATCCGTAGGTGGATGGGCAGACAAAGGGAACTGTCTAGTACGTAGAGGACTTGTTGATAACTTGTGTGTTGGATCAAAATGAATCGGAATGAGATGTATGACTCTTTTGTGTTGATGTGTATCTGGCAAGAGTGTGGTAATCGGACATGAGATTGTGCGAGAGGCGACTGAAAAGATTGAAAGAAGCCCCCGGGAAGATGTGTTTTGGAGAGTTACGATGGTAATTGGTGTTGGTCGAGCTTGAGGTCTCGGAAGCACACTGGGTCTTATCGAATTTGTATCAGAGTGGTGCAGCGGGAGCGTGGGAAGATAGCATGTTAGATTGTTGTACCGTTGTCACCTTGGGGAAATTGCATGATGTGTTCATGAGTCTAAGCTGAGGAGTTGCATCGATCCAGATGGATGGTGTATGAGTGAGAAAGTATTTGACTGCTAAGGCATTGCTGGTTCAGGGTGGTGAACAAGAAGCAACTGTGAGGCAAAGGGATTGTCTTGGTAAAGGTGTTTGGGAGGATCAACTAGAAACAGTCAGATTTGAGAGATTGGGATGCGAGAATCACATCCCAAGTTGTTTGAGTCGGATAATATTTTCAAGGACGAAAATTTCTAAAGTGGGGGAGAGTTGTAACGCCCCGATTTTGATTATCGCATTTTGTGGAGTATTTTATTGGATTTGAGTAATATTTGTGTTATTCGTGGAATTAATTTGTGAATATGGTATGTTCTGATATTTTACCGTTTCGGAGAATTTTCGGGTAAAATTTAGAATGGAGGGTATTTTGGTCATTTGACAACTAATGAATGAGAAAATAAAATATAAAGGATAGAAATAGAAAGAAAAAGGAAAGAAAAAGAGAAAGAAGGAAAAGGAGGAGAAAAGAAGAATAAGAAGAAGAAAAGTGTGGAAATCATCAAGAGCAACCCAAAGCTTCGATTGAATCAAGGTAAGGGTGAGAAACATTATTATCCAATCCATGTGTATGATTATGTATGTGTGGTGTGGATTGTTCGGATGTTTTCTATACTTTTCCATTCTAGGTCGAAAATGAATTAATCGGTAAAATGATGTTTTAATCGGTTAGAACTCGGATTAGACGATGTAGTTTAGTCGGGTGATGGTTGGGTTGTGCCACTGAGACTGGTTTGGATTTAATAGGTTGATTTTGTGGAGTTTGGGCTCTTGAGACAGCCATGGAAGTTCTGTCTTCGCAGGCTCGCCAGGCGAATGGCAGCGAAGCTTCGCCAGGCGAAGCCCAGCGAGCTGTAGCGAAGCAAGTCAGAAGCTAACACCCTGTATTCGCTGGCAAGTTCGCCAGGCGAAGTGAGTTGGCGAAGGTTCGCCAGGCGAGTGTGTAGCGAGCCTCAGCGAGTAATTCCAGAATTACTCCCAGTGGACTTCGCTGGGAAGTTCGCCAGGCGAAGGCCAGCGAGCATTTGCTGCGTGGCTTCGCCAGGCGAAGGTTGGCGAACCTGGCAGTGTTATTTTTGTTTTGCTGTTTGTTCATAGCATGATGTTTGGTTGATTCAATTATGATTAATGCCTATATGAATGATTGATGTGTGAGCTGTTTTGACATGTCGTGTTGTGGGTGGCCGAAAGGCGTGAATCCTAGATTGTAGAGTAAATGGTGAATCTTGAATATTTGATAATCTTGTGTATTTGCTCGAATTGAATAGAAACGCATTGATAGGCTGATATGTGTGTAAACCATGTGTGGAATGGTGCATAATGTGAATGCATGATAGATATATGCGATGTATGTGATAAATGCAATGAGTATGTTTGTGAACATAGTATGCATTTTTGTGTTGAATGATCCCTCGAAGGATTTGCATTGTGAAGCATCTTAGTATGCATTTGTGTGTTGATTGATCCCTCAGAGGATTTGCAGAACCTCGTATGATACGATGGTTATATTTGATTCCTTGGAGAATCGGTTGCATTGTGTGATTCCTTGGAGAATCGGTTGCATTGTGTGATTCCTCGGAGAATCGGTCATATCATGTAATCCCGTGGAGGATTGGCTAGAGTATTTGATTCCGTGGAGAATCTGCTGAGTACTTGATCCCGTGGAGGATCTGCTGAATATTCGATTCCGTGGAGAATCTGATGAATATTTGATTCCGTGGAGAATCTGCTGAGTACTTGATCCCGTGGAGGATCTGCTGAATACTCGATTCCTTAGAGAATCTGTTGAATGAGTCGGTACCGCATTTGCATCTGCATAGAGTCGTAAGTCGGTCTCTATGGGTTGCATTTATCATTATTGCCGTGGAGCATGGAAAATAAACATAATATGTGTATGTTTATGTGGATCGATATGAATTATGATGAATGGCATGGTTGAATATGCTAAATGATATATGTATATGTGTGGCTATATGTATATGTCGACGTTTATGTGAATCGGTGTTGAAATAAACATATTGTATGCATCGCTTGATAAATGTTGTAATGCAATGTTGTTTATGTGCAATTGTAAGTGAAAAATTGTAAAAATGTGATCTTTTATTGTTGTGTTAATGAGCATGGCATGTGTTTTGAAATTAAGTGTGACACCCTTGAATGAATGCATGTTAATCATACTCTGATTATTTTCATTAATTGCGGGGTTTAGAAAGGGGTGTTACACTTTGCATGTGTTGTCGAGTCTTTATGCGTGGTTTTCGCTTGTTATTCAATTTCCCCAAAAATTTCAAAATTTCAAAATTCTAACCTCCAACAAATTTTTGCTTCGATTCATGTCATGGTTCTCTGAAAGTATATAGGCTGTCCAGGCTATGTTAGAAAAACGTGGGAAAGTTTTGATAAAATTGATACCGCCCTGACACCCTTAACCCCCTAAATATGCAAAATCAATTTGAGTACCCATTATGCCGAAACCTTAAAGCTCCAGGTTCTTGTAGTAATCCCTAAGTAGTTTATTTAAGCAGTCAGCACCATCCTAAACACACTAATTAAGAAACCGATGCAAATAAGTGTATGATCTCTAGCGTAAAATGAGAAATTAAGAAAGAAAATAAATTATGAAGAAAAAGACATGTTCCTTCTAAGTTAGGTGCTCCTCACCCGAGCACTTAGCCTAACGGTACAAACTCTTTAAGTTCAATTGATGCTTAAGCATATTTGCAGAGAAAAAAATGAAATAGCATCGAGATCATAGTCACTAACAGGTTTACTTGCCATGAATGTGTATGGATAACGGGCTTAATGTGATTGCACTATAATGAAACGGGGTGAAAGAGAGCATGAGATATAGGTTGAGTTATAATGGCATGATTCCGATTGGTTTGCATAAGTAGGGAGTTTTTGAAATTGTGTCGTTACGGTATCCTTGGTATTGATATTTAGTACCTATCGATCTAACATTAGCCTAGCAGCCACGTATGATTAGAGTCTCATCATGTTTTTGTTTCGAACTATGCTTATTTCTTTTTACCGTGTTGGTTGATTGCTTGAGGACAAGCAATGGTTTAAGTGTGGGGGTGTTTGATAAGGCAAAATCATATCGTTTATTTGGCTTGATTTACATGTATTTATTTGTGACTATTATTAATTTATCTTGATTTATGCTCTATTATATGATTAATTTACTTCGTTTAGCAGATTGGGGAGAATTTAGACTAAAGAAAGAAAAGGAGGAGAATTGGAAGGAAAAGAGATGAAAAACAGATGAAAAACAGCAGATACGGATTCTGCTGATATGACGGTCGTCACAGGTCCATTACGACTGTCATGCGTGTGACGACCGTCACATTTCATGACGACCGTCACGCAGGCAAAATATCAGTACGTTCAAATCAGAAGAAGCCACGATCAATCTCAACTTAATTTCTTCCTACACTTTCTCCACTCACTGCCCACTACTGGAAGTTACTCCCACTCCCTCCATAACTCACCCATGATCTTTGGAAGTTGAAGAGTGAATTATCTCCTATAAATAGGCCTTAGATTCACAGTTTTAAGGGGAACCTTCGATGTATCGAAGTGCTGCCGAAATTCCCATTGAAGCCAATTTTACTTTCCTGCATTATTTTCCATTTCTTTTCCTTTTATTTCATTTGTATCGCTTTATTTGTTCCTGTACCTTTTAATTCTCGCCAAAGTAGAATCCTGCCGACATTGTGGAGGACTACTCAAGGATTCGAGATCAGTACGATTTACAGGTTTTTATTAATTGAATTATTATTTTATTTCTGTCAGTATGCATGTTATATTATTCTGCTGCCATAGTTTATTTATGTTTGCATTAATTATCATGTCTAGCTAAATTAGTTTTATCGGTATGTAACCGAATTAGTAGGACAGGATTCGATAGTAACCGGTACCTTCCCCTTTTACAAACAACCTTTCTGGCCGTAGTTTTTAATCTTAATTTCTAAATAAACCTTCGTCGCGACAGCGAGAAATTATTTACCGAAGTTTCGCCACGACAGTGGGAAATTCATAAAGGTACGAACCAACAAGCGACAACTGAGGCTAGGACTAGATAGTAAAAACTAGGCATTCGTTTTAAAAACAACGACAGCGTTTTAAAAGGGATTAGAACTTAATGGTTTTCAAAAAGTAATTTTAACCCCGAACGGGATAGCGACAGCATACGTTCCGCCTTAGAGTTGCAACTAGCGTCAACAACCATCGTGAGACAAAGGTCTTTAAACCTTTATTTTCTTCTTAAAAGTGTTTTCAAAGAGTAGAAAGCACCGGTGACCTGTCGAATCCCCGATAACTAAGTCTTTGCATACCGATATCCCTTTACCGCTTTTTCTTTAAACCAATTATCTTTATTTCCTTTGCATTTAATTTCATTCGCATTCAACTTTCCTAATCCCATTTGCCTTAGCTTTACGCCGTAATAATAGATAACGGTAGATTGACATTGGTCTCTGTGGGTTCGACAATCTTTTATGTTACTTCGATATTTCCGTGCACTTGCGGACGCATCAATGAGTCGAACGTAGGGTCGACGCGAGCCCTCCTGAGACTAATGCACTAAAAATACTTGTAGTGTGAGTCGATCGGAGCAGGTTTGTGGTCGACTCAAAGCCCTGAAACAATCAAAAATGCATATTTTCATGCTTTACGACACTTTTGATTAAACCTATAGTATGGCAAACAACACCAACTAAGTCAACCCTATATGACACACATATTTGGCTATCTATATGCAACAATCGTGATTTTAACGAGCATTTGAATTATGAGAGACAAGACATGAAAATACGACATGGTGACAACGTCCAACATATATTTTTCTATGGAGCTGAGTTTTGACATCATCAAAACGATCACATCTATATATGAGGCTTTGCCCTCACAATTCATCCAACAAATCTCTGCATCCTACGCCTGAAGATTAGCAAGTTGTTGTAACTACTTTACTACATAAGAGGAAGCGCGTCATTTTTCAAGTACAATTCAAATTCAAACTTCATCTACTCATCTTACTCTCATACTGACTTGAGTGTTGAAATGATAATTTTGAAAGTTAACTCCTCTTCCACCGTACTAGAAATTCAAGTCTTTCGTAACAATCTACAAATCTTCGATCTTCGATCAATTTTGTTTCTTTCGCAGAATATATATATATATATATATATATATATATATATATATATATATATATATATATATATATATATATATATATATATATATATATATATATATATATATATATATATATATATATGAAAGAGCAAAGGAGAAATAAATAACAATTGAAGAGAATGAAGATAAGTAAAAAACCACTTTATTTTTCTCTTGATCAAGATATGTATTCAAGATAGACTTTATTCTTTTGAAAAAGTCAATAAAAGAGGATCTTCCAAGTCTTCAAACGGGTCTTCTTATTCAACTTTTCGTTACATTGAATGAAACTAGAATAGAATAATAAACGTGTTCACATAGTTGATCAATAAGGTTGATTTTGGAATCAACATAATAAGTCTTAGTTAATTATTAGATTTTCTTTAAAAAAAAAATTATTTCATTTTAGATAATTGGCAGTAATGTATTGTCAATATATATGTATTTTAAGACTATCCATTGCTATTATTTTAGATATAACGAAAATACATGTCAAACAAACTCTCTCTAGGATGAGAGACCACAGTAGATTTTTCAACGTGTGCAACATACTACAAGTAAGTAAATTTCAGTAAAAAATATTTTTTTAACAAATCTTAAAACTGATTGAAATAAAGAAAGATATGTGTAAAGTGGTGGTAGTAAGGGATATGTATGGCTTTTTCCACATCTGTAGCAGAGGACGGCAATGGCATATAAAAATGCGTTTTATCTAAACTTTGAAACATTGCATCACGAGCAAGCATTATCGGAACCTAGACTGATTCATCACTTTCCTTGAACTCAGCTTATGTGAATATTTTAAATACGTAAAACATCACAACACAAGTTGCATACAACTCTCCTCGCAACTAAAACCTGACTAGGACATTATTGCAGCCCCTAGAATACACAACTTGTCCAAATGGCCTGAAAATCATTTTTTAGTTTCCTATTCTAGAAATAAAAGATGCATGATTGGAGGATCAGAAAGGCAGATGCGATGGAAATGCACGAGAGATGGGTTTCATGACTTCAGGTGCTAAAACCAATAACGTAGGGCCCAAATAACAACCAATAATTAAGGACTTGATATTCTTTCTCTTGTTTAGAGGTCATCTTTAAGAATGTCATGAAAACGTAGTTTGAATCTCGAGAAACGTATCAAGTGCTCTCTTCATTTCATAATTAATGATTTAGTTAACCATTTTATATAAATTAAAATAAATAAATAAATGAAAGAAAAAAATAATATTTTTATTAAAATATATCTTATCATTGAGAATGATAAAAATAATATTAATTAAAAGATAGAATTGAAATATATACATTAAAAGTTAAAACGAATTATTTATTTAAAAACACTTTTTATTCTAAATGAGTTATTCACTATAGAGAGTAAAAATTGAAAAGTTAACGAGTTACTTCACACAAAAAAGACAATCTCAAGTGCGAGACACTTAGAAACATATATGCTTCCAAATTTATGTGAGGATTTGGAATATTGAATATAATATAAAGATAGGTTATGTTAACGAGTGTTCTGAGGACACATTTTAAAAATTTTAAATAAAAAATATATTTTTTTTTAAAAACATAAATTATTTCAATTTTTAATACATTGAATACATGTATTTTTAATAAACTTACATTTATTTTAAGTCCTTAAAGAGTGTTATTGGAGCACTCGTAAGCATTTTCCTATAAAGATTTATTGCAAAGTCGGTGCATCACGGCCTATCATTTTACAGGCGGTTGTGGAAAGAGGCGGCCTTCGAGTGAACGTCTAAATGTGATGTTGTATTTATCTATATTTACTGGGAGATGATGTCACATTTTTTCTTGTGCAAAGGGACGAGTCTCCCAAAAAATCGATCTACTTTATTAGCAAAGTTTTATAAGGATCAAAGACAAGATATCACAAGATAGAAAAGGTCAAATTGGCCTTTACCACAACATGCAAGGTGAGACAATAACTTATGGCTCACCATGTTATGGTAAAGTCTGACCATCCAATCAAGCAACTATTGAACGGGGAGAATGACGAAGTGAGACATTAAACGTTTTGAGTTTGATATCACTTATGAGCCTAAAAAAAGCCTCAAAGCCTAAATATTAATCGAATTTTTGAAGAAAAAAAACTACGTCAAAAGAACATGACACAATTCCAAATGGATAATATTTATGGGTCGTTCATCCTACTTCAAAGGAAGTGGGATTGAGGTCCTGCTAGAATATGATATCAGACTCACCATCAAAGTGGTAGTGAGATTTTAATTACCAACATATAATAACTAAGCAAAGTACAAGGTTTGTTTAGCCAAATTGCAGATGACATTTAACATAGGGAACAAGAAAGTAACTATTAAGTTCGTTTCACAGGTGGTTACATCACAAATCAAATAGGATTATCAAGCTAAGGATATGATTATGCAACAATACTTAGTGATTGTATAGGTCATCATGGTGGGAGTCAACAAGGTAGAGGTTCAATACATCCCAGGAGAGCATAACTTAAGGGTTTACTTATTGTACAAAATTGCTAGTTCTAAGATAAAGGAGTGCAACAAAACTATAATATACAAAACTTGACTGTCCCTAACACTACTGGCATGGTAAGCATCATTAGAGAAACAAGCAAAGGGTCAGTGAAAACCAGTTGGATGACACAAATAATTAGATACATTTTAGCTAAGGAAGTTTCCAAAGATAAAAGAAAGCTTCCAATGTCCGAAGGAACAGTTGTTCATATCCATACTAGAAGGGTGCTTATACTATTGGGGTTTTACTAATCCTTTAATGAAGTGTTTAATAAAGGAATAAGTGGACAACATCTTGAAGAAAATCACAAGGGTCCAAATAACCTGCATTTAATGGGAAGATCCCTATAAAATAAAGACCTTAAAGTCGAGTATATTAGATTAAATTTGAATCAATACACCATTGAACACACCCAAAGATGCAACAAATGTAAAAGACATAGAGGCATACACATAATGCTTCATGTGTAAATCAAAAAACTATTCTTACCACGATCATTCTCTTGGTGAGGAATGGATATCTTGAGTTTTTTTCCTAATATCCCCCAGACAACAAAAGTAAGAAATTGTAAATGTCAACTACTTCACAAAGGGGATATAGGTTGGACCCTTTGCAAATAATATTTACAAATATATTCTTTGTTTATTTAAAAATAACGTAATTACCAAACTCTCCACTATATAGGGTTTAGTGGCATACATTAAAACCTAACTCACTAAAATGAAATTTCTAAACATACTAGATGACCTTCACATGTTTCAACATTTTACTTTACTAGAGCATCCCTATACCAACAACCATACATAGTCGGCAAATAGGATCTTACTAAGAGCTGATAGACAAAGGCTAAAGAACATGAAATAGAATTGGGCCAAACAACTTCCTCATGTCCTATGGGAATATATAACCACTTATCACTCATCCGCTCAAGAAGCCATTCACCCATGGATCAGAAGTCATGGTTTTGGTCAAGATATGGGAATTAAGTTTGATAACCTCACACCCTTTACCAAAGGACTAGAATAAAAATGCATGAGAGAGATAGACTTCCTCGAAGAATGTAGAGCCTGAATTTCATATGATAATCCATAATGAAACAAACAATAGCTTCTAAGTACAACAAGAAGGTGACCCCTCGAGAATTCATTACAATGGTATGGTTCTAAAGAAGGTCGACGTGGGTAAGAAAAACGACACAATAGGAAAAGTGGATCCAACCAAGAAAAACCATATTGAATTGTCATTGGAACTGGACGAGGGGTGTATACCTTAGAGACATTATCCTAACAAGCCATTTCCAAAACTTGTAATTCAACTAAGTTAATTTTTTTTTAAGTTGTGTTTGGGCCGACTATATCTCCCTTATCCAACCACCTTGAGTCGGAACCTTCGGGACCAAAACGTATCAACCGGCTGACTAATCACCTTTCTAGAACATTCTCTAGACCATTGGACTATCATACACCCAACTTTAGGAGACTCATGCCTCAGGCATATCTAACAGCTCCCCACATTCCACGCCTGAAAGATAGTGAGGCAGTCATTCCTTTTCCCTACATATAGAGAATGACGTCATTTTAGGTAACAAGTTTCAAACACATTTTAAATGCTATATGCTCTTTCACATACTAACTTAAGCGCCAAAGTGCTAACCTTGTAGGTACACCCCTTCTCCACCGCACCAGAAGATATACTCTATTGCAACTTCTGCGTCTCACTCTATTTCTGGTTCCCAAATGAAACAAATTTTAATGAATTATGAATCATTTCATCATTCAAACTAGATATTAAATAGATTGTTAACTTTATTTTTCCATATTTGCCTAATAGAATAAAATTTTCATTATAATCTACCAGGGTCAACAATAGATGTGAAGTCTATCTCAAAGAGGAAAAATGAAAGGCAAGGTCCATAATTCAAACATGGTCAATGGAAGGGGCCTTCATTACCCAATTCCCAAAAGACCCGCCTACTTCAATGACCATCTTGTAAGAAGCCATATAATCAAGGTCAAAATAGATAGACGGAGTCCACAAATAGTCATTACCCCCAAACTATGTCAAACATCCGTTAAAGAATTTGAAAGTGTCCTCGTAATAGGATACTTTATTAAATCACCCAACATACTTATTCACACAAAGAGAGATAAAACTAGTCAGAAGAAAGAATACATCGCTTACCTACCTTTATACTTTGTTTGAAAGGGTGTAATACAATATTTCCCCTCACTTTTAAGAAATTCAAAGGTCATTCAGAGGCAACCAAAGAAGGCTCATAATTACTTTCCTCTATATTAGCTTTTCCATTCCAAGCTTGATGGTTATTTTCAAATTATGGGCTGATGCTAACTCAATATGATCTAGGTAAACCAAATTATGTACTAGAGAAGCAGTCTAGCAAATTGTACTGGTTAAAAAGTACAAGTGTGCATGTCACGCCTGCAAAGGGAATGGATGCTTAGAGGCATTGGTAGGTATATTACGTTGTATGGTGGTTAGGAATTTCCCATGTTGGTGAGAAGCCCTATATGGTGGTGCGTTGTGGTGGTTTAGAGGACTTATCATGTGAGGTGAGAGCCTCTGTATGTGAATGGTGTACTTAGGTATAAGTGTATGTAAGGTGTGATATGTATCAGTTAAAATATCTATTTCTCCCCTTAGAAGAGAGGTATTTATAGATCCTTTATGCCTATGGTTTTCTTGGAAAAGGTCACCACCACATAGTCAATAATGGACTGTTGAATCCCTATTTCCAAGAGGACATGGGTGAGTTAATGACTCAGACTTCTCCATTTGTCCAAGAAACGTCTTATCCCGCGTTTACCATGACTGGGAAATAGGAAAGTCTTTGGGCAAGGCGATACTTCCCTTAGGGTGGCATGTGATCGTCGTCTCTCATAGTGGAGACCTATAGTCATCGCCTTAGCCATGTCCTTTATAAATATATCATTATAGAGTCCTTCAAGCACGAGGCCATTAATAGAGGACAAAGTGTTTTTATACCACGACACTGGGAGTATCCCAGTGCCTTGGGCTTCTCGATGATATACATGGTGTACTAGGCCTATTAGGCTTGGGGGTTTCTTCATGATAAATTATATCATTTGGTCTGATGAAACCCTAAGTCCCTCAGGAGAGCATGTGTGTAGCCTAGCAGATGAGACCAGGAGTCCCTCGGGTAAGGTGCTGGACCTCTCGGGCGAGACTTTTATCAAGCCCTCCGACAAGCTTGTGATTAAGTCTCTTAGGCTAGACTTCGGTCGTGCCTCTTGGGTGTTATTTATATGTCTTCTCCTGCCCGAGGAAATCCCAAGACTCTCATACAAGATTCTAATTAGCTTAGGAGATCTAAGTCCCTCAGGCAAAGTTATATGTAGTCTAACTGATAAGATAATGAGTCCCTCAGGAGAGACATTGGACCTCTCGGGAAGGACTTCTATCAAGCCCTTAGATAATACTTGTGACTAAGTCTCTTATTAAAAATAACATTAGGGATTTAGTTTCTCGTTCGTCTAATGCTAATATTATTCTAAGTTTGTGGATTTTTAAGCATATAAATAATTCATATGGATCACTCGAGGGGTACAAAGCTCACCTTGTAGGTAATGGAGTGAACCAACAAAAAGGCGTTGATTGTGGTGAAACCTTCGGCCTCGTAGTCAAACCAGAAACTAATTGCATAGTACTCAGCACTGCCTTATCGAAATCATGGTGTCTTCGTCAATTGGATGTTAAAAATGTCTTCTTATACATAAATCTTGATGAAACTGTGCACATGCACCAACCTCTAGGAGTTTGTCATCCTCAATTCCCGGACCATATGTGTTTGCTAAAAAAGTCTCTTTATGGACTTAAATAAGCATTGTGCGCCTAGTATCAGCGGCTCACTAATTTTCACTACAATGGAATTTTCTCATAGCATATATGATCACTCATTATTTATTTATCATAATGGGAATGATATGGCTTAAATTTTTCTTTATGTAGATGACATTATCCCCACTGCTTCATCTGACTCTCTTCATGAGTATATTATGTCCAACCTGAGTTCTGAATTTGCAATGAAGGATTTAGGTCCTCTGAATTATTTTCTAGGCATCTTTGTTACTCGACATTTATGAGGTATTTTTATCTCTAAAAAATGCAAAAGAGATTATTGAATGTGCATGAATGTCCCCATGCAAGCCAACCCCAACATTGGTGGATTCTAAATCAAAACTTACCGGGTCCTTAGGTAATCTCAACCATGATCCAACAAAATATGGAAGTGTTGCATTTGCATTACAATACTAGACATTTACAAGGCCATATATATATATCATATGTAGTTCAGCAAGTGTTCCTCTTTATGCATGATCCAAAAATACAACACATGTCTGCCTTAAAATAGATAATTCATTACATTCATGGTACTGTTGAATTCGTTAACCTGTATTATTCTTCCATCGACAAGCTCGTACCTTACACATACGTTGATTAGGTTGGTTGTCCAAACACAAGAAGATATACCTTTGGGTATTGTATGTATCTTTGTGACAATTCGTTATCCTGGTCCGAAAAACATCAACATACCTTGTCTCGATCGAGTGCAGAGGTCGAATACCGAGGAATGACTAACGTAGTGCCTGAACCGTGCTGGATTTGAAATCTACTCTTAGAATTGCATTGCCCTGTTACAAAAGCAACTTTAATCTATTGTAACAACGTTAGCGCCATGTACCTTTTGGACAATCCATTTCTACATTAATGTACCAAACACGTTGAAATGGATATACACTTTTTACGGAAAAAAAAAGTGGCTCGCAGTCAGGTGCCTGTATTACATATTCCCTCTCGTTTCTCAAATTGTCGATATATTCATGAAAGATCTTCCACTATAACTTTTTGACGACTTTAGAAATAGTCTCAACATATGTCTAACTTCATATTCGACTACGGGATATATTAGACTATATAAATATAAAAAGAATATTATTAAAGTTTATTGTAAATAATTGCTCAATAATTATTTTTTTTAATTATTAGAGATACATTTGATATATATTTCTTTCTCATTCGATATTTTTTTATGAAGAATTGTAGTAACTGGTACATTCGTTTACATTCACTCATTTGCATTTTCTTAGTTATTATTGGTGGTTAGTATCTATTAGCATTAAAATTATATATAATAATGTTTGCAATATCTATCAGTGGTTCATAGATTAAGACCCCTAAAGTTGTGATAACCGAATAAAAATCCCACTCTCAACAATAATGACACAATGAAGCCGAAAGCAAAGAAATCAGAAACGTTGCTGTTGGCTCAAAGTGACTGGAGACCTAAAACTGGAGGGTCATACTCACATTTCAAGAATCCGAATCAAATTTTCATGACTGCTATTAACTGGGACCCTTTCCCCCAAAACTTTGATATTTTAACAAATGTGGGAAGCCCAAATTGTAGTCTATCATTGTCCATGATCTACTGGTCCCACTGATAATAGAGGAATGAATAGATGCAACAAAGTTGAAAGAGCCTAAAAAATATGCAAAATTGACTAGAAATTAGCCTCCTAACTGTGTTTGTTGCATTGCACCAATTCGAAAAATGACAAAAATGTATATATTAATGATTCAATTTGGTCATGTGAGCTTAACCCTTCACATCAATATATATAGATTGTTACAAACAGAAAAATTCACCATCGTTTGAGGGTCCATCTCTAATAACCACCGTCGGCTATCAAGTTTGTATCTAAATTTATACTATCAATTTATCCCATTTGCATTATTTTATAGACGCTTAAAATAAAAATTATATTTTTTAATTTTAATATTATGATTAAGTGATATTATAAAATTATTTTATATTATTAATATATTTTAATTAAATTCGTAGAATAAAGATGACACGAGACTTATAAAAAAAATGTGTATGATTGTTAATAGGTTGAGATATGATTTTTAAACCAAGCCAATGAAAGATGTGAGGCTCAACCTAATTTCATTCATTCTCGGTTGTGTTGTACAACTCAATTTCGTTGGATATGGCACGATGGAAAATAGGGTGAAAATATAAAAGATTAAATAATGAATAAGTTTATTTAAAAATCAATTTAGTGTTTGTTATGATATATTTTATATTATCAATTTGGATATAGATATGATATTGAATAGAAAATTGACAAAAATTGATAATTTAGATTAATATATTTAAATTTATTTTATGCGTTAAATTGTATGGCATTGTTTGAAAGAGTTTATTAAAACAGTTTATAATCATAAATTTTTAAAAATTTATTTTTTTAAGTTTTCAAAATATAATTTATAAAAACAATTTATAGCATATATAGAATTAGGTTAGTGAAAAAGATGTTCGTAATAGATTATGACAACATCTTTATAGATTATGACATTATTTTAATGAAGATCAATGTTTTTTATATTTTCTTTACTTTTTGAGTTTTGTGATCAATTAATTTTGAGGCTTCCAATCGATTAAGGCATGATTCAAATCAGTGAGCACATTAATTTTGCTCCATGGATCTTTTGTTTTTTGGTCCAACCTAAAGTAAATAAATAGAGCTTTCTCCGTTCATATTTTTACATTCAAAAACGTGAGCCTCCTATCTCACTCATCACTTTCTCTCTCTAAAATATTTTTTATAATTTCTCTCACTTTAATTTAGTTGTAGCGCTTCGAAAAAAATTTGTGTTTGGTGAGAAAGTTTGTATTCTAAAAAGAGTATTGTTGTAAATTCATCAAATAATATTTTTCTCACGGTTGAATAATTTATTCATAAGGGGGAGTGCTTGTTTGGGTTCAAAAGCTAAACTCATTAAAAGATTTGTTTGGAGATTTAGATTTTACGTCATTATTTTGGTTCATAAGCGCGACCTAGTTAAAAGATTTCTTTAGTTCGAGATCAGACCGGTTGATGATCCCAACTTAGTTCGTGGTTATCTTAGTAAAAACCCTTGGTTTTGTTTCTAATGTCAGCCCAGTAAAAATCTTACTTTGGTTCGAGATAAGCCCGATTTAAAATCTCATTTGTTCGTGGTTAGCCTGATCAAAATCTCAGTTTGATTTATGAGTTCATCTTTGTTAAAAGCTCATCTTGGTTTGAGATAAGTTCGTAGAAAATCTCGGTTTAGCGTGAGGACTAACCGCTTCAAGTTGTTGTTTCAAAAGAAGACTAACCGCTTCAATCCACTATTTGGAAGGAAGACTAATTGTTTCTCTTCGTTAGTTTGTATTTCGAAGGACGACTAACCTCTTTTCTCTGTTGTTTGTTGTTTGGTCGAAAGTTAGCTTGAAACTTCATTTTTTTCTCGTATAAGGGGGTTCAAAAGTTTAACCTACAAAAAGCTCTTGAACATTATTCGATACTCTTAATATTAAATCTTGGGTAGAGATTAGGTCATTTCATTTCAACCGAACCTCTATGACTCCTGGTGTTTTTTCTCTTACCCTTAACTGTTTACTTTCTACATATTTACTTTTCGCCACTATCTTTCAAACGGTTTCATCAAAAATATTTTCAAACTCTGATAACGATAAAGAAATGTTCCACCTCTTGTGTGTGGATTCACACGTCTAACAGAAGGTTCCAACATTGTTATTCATTCATCATTAACAAGTGAAGACTTTCATGAAAAGGATAAGCAATAAAGTTTAAGGTCAATGAATGGTGGATGCTTGAAGGTAATATCATAGCACTTTAATTAGTTTTGTAGAAGATAATGGATAAAAGCACATTTTACCATTGAGTTTCCATGGAGTTTCTAGGGTGATGTTAGTGTTAAAGCAGCTTACCTGATCGGCAGCTATTGATTTACATGAATAGACTTCCTAAAACTTATGGAGGTTTAGAGTACGAAGACTGTAACTAGCTATGTTTTTAAAGATCAACAAAATTTTGCTTATTGATCAAATCAAGCCAACTCAGCTTGGTGGAAAAGTTGTGGATTGTGTCTTCAATGGTTATCCAAGAGGTAGAAGGGATTGTGATTTGTTAGAGAGTAGAATTTAGAGGATTCATGTTCATACAGTTCTACATGTATCACTTTTAGTGAATTTTGTCAGGGAAGAAGAGTAAAAACCTGAGATGAAGTTTTCAGAATCTATGGCGGGTAAGACTCAATTTGAGGTGGAGGTTCCTACTATGAATACTTGTAGTAGTGAAGGAATGATTATAAAGATCTCTGATTATCATTTGACTAGTGATAAGGTAGGAGAGAGATTATACCATCTCAAAGGAACAATTATGCAAACCTTGGATGTTATGATTTGGATGTTGTTGAATTATTGCAAAACTCAGAAACATGGACCTCTAGGGAGGCATTCAAAAGTAGATGGAGTCAAAGATGGTTGAAGAACCATACTTGTGGGTTTGTTAGACTGTAGAAGCATAAAAAGATGGTTGGAGAAAGTAAATGCAAGTGGCAAGATCAAAGTTCAAGCGAGACTTAAACTTGATACAGAAATTTAGTAGATCGAGTAAATTGATCAGTTTATAAATCAGTTTGTTATTGGGTTGTATTTTGGGCCCATTCAATATTCTTGGATTTCAATAGTTATAGATATGTATCTTCATCATTCTTGTCTTTACAACCTTTAGAACTTTTAGAGTTAAAGATAAAGAGAAAAGTTTGTGAATCCTAGTGATACTTTTAGAGAGGCAAGAGTAATTTCTTAAGAGTGTGTTCTTGAAATTTAGATTTGACATATATATGGGGGATTAAGAAACACTTCTAAACACTTTGGTCTTGTGCGATTCATATATAGAGAGTTGGAGAGATTGAAAAACACTTGGGTAGAAAATATGGTCCTGATCTTGGGAATTTGGATAATTATTTTTTTGTAACTCATTTGAAACAACTTTTGGAAGTATAGTGAATCAGAGAGTTTCTCTCTCCCCAAGAGTAGACCGTTTGATCAAACTGAGTAAACAAATTACTGTGTTTCTTGTCTTTTATCTTCTTTTGTCAAGTTAAGTTGTCGCATTGCAAAAAGAATTATTTTTGTTGAATGAAGTTTATTTTTGTTGTCATTGTTCTTTATGCTCACACATCAAAAAATTTAGTATGGTCGAACCTTTCAATTCTGCAACAGCTTTAGAACACATGTTAAAAAAACCAATATAAAAATATGATTTAAAAAATAATACATCCAACTTCTTATAATTAAAACTCATTTTCTTAACGACCGATTATTATTTTTAAAATTTTAAATTAGTGTCTTAATACACAAGTCACCTATTACCTTTCTCTAAAATAATACAAGCAAGTTAATTGGTGGAATAAAATGTACATTGGGATTGCACAAATGGGAGGAAACATAAATGCGCAGTACAACCCAATCAATATAGGATTGCTTGTTAGCACGTGATTGAGGTTTGGTACAAAGAATCAGGATATGCTTATACAACAACATACAAGTATGCTTTGTTATGATAGCAAAAGAAAAGGCATATCCAACCAACAATGAATGTACGTGAGGTTGGAGATTCCAAGCTTGTGTGAAGCTTAAACCTTAAAGTGCAATGCCAACAGAAATCCTATGTCATTCTACCATACCACACTCCATCTTCCTTCCTTTAATAAAAAGCATTATCTTCTTTATAGATAAAAATTATGGAGTGTGGCTTGAGCATGTTATGTGGTGCTTGGTTTGGAAGCAACTTTTGGCATCTGAATAACCGTAACTTGTCATCCAATGAATGACTTTTATCATCAGGCCACTTGACTAGACACTCTTTTCTGTGCAACTAGCGCCGCAAATCTAATCTACTTCCAACGCACATTTAATTTTGTGCCACTGAATTATTCTTGTAATAAACCATGCTGTCCAAGCATGACAGTGTTCCCTTTCATCTTAATAAAAGAAGATAAAACATGACAATGTCAGCGCATTATATGGTTAGAATTTCCATGAAATTAACCCATGATAGCTTTATAAAATATTATTTATTTATTTTTGTTTTAATTGTTTAATATACATATTATATAATTTATGTGTTTGTAATTATAGATATTTTATCATTTTATAAACCATTACTATATTATTTATTTACAAAGAATTGTAAACTAAATTTTATTAAACAATTCTGAAATAAAATAAATATTTAATAAATATGATAAAATAAAATATGTTATAAGATATATCAAACAAAATTAAAATTGTATTACAAAATAATTAAATTCATTACATATTTATAAAAAACAATAACGATGGTTGATGTTGGCTGAGTCGTTGAATGTGATCTATTGTTCCACACAGAGGAGGTGTTCATTGTTAACTCGTGTGAGATACTCTTTAGTTCTAAAAGTTATAGTGACAATGTGACAATGTGTTGGTGACGAAATCATAAACTTGTAAAGATTAACATGTTTCCTTCAACCTTATTTTTGTGAGACTTGCATAAGAGCTAGTCTGTTGGGGTGTTAGAAGATTTTAAGAAGTAAAGGTTGTTCAATTTTATTTTTCTAAAAAACGAAAAAAATGATTACATTTTCTACCATGGCGAAAAAAAATTTAATTGTGAGATGATTTAAAAAGAACTTTTTTTTGACAATTTTTCCCAATTTCAAAATTTATGGAGAAAAAGTTTGAAATTACATGTCTTTGATCAATATGATTAAGAATATCTATATAAGGCATGTGAGATGTTCAAATCACTATTGAAGAAATGTATTGGAAACAAATTGAGGACTCTATGAAGTCAATAATAATTAGAAACTTTTTAACCACCTTGGAAGAGGAAAACTTATCGAGAGTTCTCAAAAAAATCAAAAGTTCATAGGTTGGAACATTTCTAATTAGAAAGAAATCAAATTTTCATTTTGCGTGCACAAGATCAAGATGAAGAAAGAGTATTGTTTAATTGTAATTTCTTATGTCGAAGCATGTTACTCGACAGAAGCAAGGAAGTGTTGAAATCGTATTAGTGTCTAAATGTCAAAGTGTGTCTCGACATGAATTTTGAATTAAGTATAATTTTGTAGTGTTTGCAAAATTAGCTATTTCGGGCCTTGCTTGAGGAGCAAGTAAACCCAAATATATAAATAGAGAGTAATACTATTATGAATTGTAATACAACAAAAGTATAGTTGTACAGTTGAATAATATTTCTCAGTTTGAGAAGCAGAGAGAAACTCTGCAGAATTCACAACTTTTTCTCTTCTCTTCCCTCTCACATTAAAATCCTAACTTCTTCTTCTTCTCAATTCAATTTTATTTTCTTTTTTCATTATTATTGTGCATCGTAATCTTGCAACCAAGATTTGTTGATTCACACGAGTGAAGAGTGGAGAACAAACACAATAATCAATCAAAAAGATTGATTCTTATTCATCAAGAATTGATTTGGAATTCGTCCAGTTGTGGTGAAATTCTTGAAAAGAATTTGGTTTTAATTCCAACATCTGGCAGCTAACAAGGATGAAATGGATATGAAATTATAGACTTGGTCATCTCAATTTCAAACGCACCAGAGATCTAAAAAGAAGAAATATGGTTTCAGAGCTACCAGAAATTGACATTCCAAATGAGGTGTGTGAGGAATGTGTGCAAGTAAAGAAACATAAGAACACCTTCAGCAAGGATGCAGGAAGCAAGTCGAAGGGAATTCTTGAAGTCATATACTCTGATGTGTGTGGACCTATCCAAGTGGATTCGATTGGAGTTACCAGATACTTTGTCACATTCATAGATGATTTCGGTTGAAAACTGTGGACTTACCTGATCAAGAAGCAAAGTGAAGTGATCAAGGTATTTTCCAGGTTTAAATCTACGGTCGAAAGAAAAAGTGGTCAAAAGCTCAAGACTCTAAGGAATGATGGTGGTTGAGAATATATATCAAAAGACTTCAATGCATTATGTGAGAAAGAAAGGATTATGCATGAGGTGGTGTCACCCTACACTCCACTTCAGAATGGAACTGTAGAAAGGAAGAATAGAACCATCATGAATATGGTGAGAAATATGTTGAAAGGAAAGCATCTACTTAAATAATTATAGGAAGAAGCCATGTTGACTCCAACATACATACTAAAAAGATGTCATACGAAGAAGATAGAAGGAATTACGCCAGAAGAATGTTATTCTAGTGTTAAGCCTAGATTGATACATGTGAAGGTATTTGGATCTATAGTACATAGACATGTTCCAGATAAGTTGAGAAGAAAACTTGATGACAAGTCAAGTCAAATGATCCTAATAGGATATCATTCGAATGGAGGATAGAAGTTGTCCGACCCAGTGAACAAGCAAGTAGTGATCAACAGGGACGTGATCATAGATGAGCTTAAGGAATGAGATTGGACTGAAAATGCAAAGAAGGATTTAGTGAGAATCTTATGTGAAGAACCAACAAATGAAGTCGAAAGAGAAGTTCGACAAGAAGAAGTCAGAGTTCAAGCAAGCACAAGAAGGTCTCAAAGAATAATACATATGCCTGCAAGGCTGCAAGAATGTGTGATTACATCAGATGACATGGTTGATGATGAAGGTGAACTGGTACACTATGCTCTTTGTGCAGATGTTGAACTAGTCAATACAGCTAAAGCATTTGAAGGACTCAAAATTGGTGAAAGCAATGAATGAAGAATGAAGTCCATCAAAGTCAATAAAACTTGATCACTTGTCGAATTGTCTCAAGACAAGAAGCCAGTCAATGTGAAATGGGTATAAAAGGTGAAGCTAAATCCCAAATGAGAAGTAACTTGACATGATGCAAGCCTTGTGGCGAAAGGATTTCTTTAGAAAGAAGGAATCTACTTCAACAAAGTCTTTGCACCTGTTGCTAGGATCGTAACAATCAGGTCAGTTGTTGATCTAACAAACATAAGCAACTGGCACACATGTTAGATGGATGTGAAATGTGAATTCTTGAATGTCCCTTTAGAATAAGAAGTTTATGTCGCACAACCGGTTGAGTTTGTGAAATAAGGCAAAGAAAGCAAGGTATGCAGCCTGCATAAAGCCATGTATGGACTTAAGCAAGCTCTAAGAGCTTTGAAAAAGAAGATAGATAGCTTTCTAAGAGAGAATAAATTTATAAAGTGCACAACTGAGCATGGAGTACATGTAAGAAGAAGTAATAATGAATTACTTATACTATGTCTCTATGGCGATGATCTGTTGATAACAGGAAATTGTAAGAAGAAGATCGGAGATTTCAAACATGAAGTAAGTGTGGAGTTTGAAATGTCATACTTGGAAAATATCTCATATTTCCTTGGCATCGAATTCTACAAAGAGGTTTGATGATGCACCAAAGAAGATATGCAAGCGAAATACTTAAGAGATTTGAGATGTAGGATTGCAACCCATTTTTGACTCCAGCTGAGCCCATAATGCAATTGTTGAAAGACACAAATGAAGATGATATTGATCTAACGCAGTACAGATGACTCATTGGGCCACTTGGATTCCTCTATCACATAAGGCACAACTTAGCTTATTGTGTAAAGAATGAAATAATTCATAGTCGCATTACCACTGGTGAAAAATGTGTATTGATTGCAGAAGGCTCAATCGAAAAACAAAGAAGGGACATTTCTTGTTGTCCTTCACAGAATAGATGTTAAAGAGATTTTCAGGTCAGACTTTCTGTTGTTTTTTTAGATGTTTACTCAAGCTTTAATTAGATTGCGATAGATTCAAAAGAACAAGAGAAAACATAGTTCACTCCTTGTTTAATGAATTTGCTTATTAAAAGATTCCCTTTAATTATTGTAACGACACTATGGTTTTTTTGTGACAGATGAATTAATTGATGTAATTATTGATGACTTTTATGTGTTTGGAACCACTTTTAATTCTTAATTTTAAAACCTTAATGTTGTTTAAAAAAAACATGCAAACTAATGAGGAGAAATTTCATTTCATAGTTACTTAATGAATTGTCTTAAGACACAAAATCTCAACAAAAATCATTGAGATAGGTTAAAAAAAATTGATAAAAAAGTATTTACCACCTATCACTTTTAAATATGTGAGAAGCTTTTTACATCATGCTAGCTTCCACCGAGATTTCATAAAAAACTTCTCAAAAATTGTTAAACCTTAGTATAACTTATTGATGAAATAGAATGAATTTGAGTTTACTTCTAAATTCTTAAGACACTCTTGAATTCTAAAAGAAAACTTGGTCTAAACTTATTGCATCCAAATTAAACATACACTTTTACTATAAAAGATGTATTCAATTAACTTTCTTATAGTAGTAATCAAATGGAATATATGATTACCCTAATTCCTCCAAAACCCCTTATTGAGTTGTCGGTTTACCTCATGAAGGTTGATTATCTTGCAAGTAATTATCTAATCAATTCTCCAAGTGAAAGTCAACATCTTGAATATTAGTATTTCCTTTTTTTAGGGTACTTGGTATCCACCAAATGGACATGCACATTTTAGTGTGGCCAATTAAGTAAACTAAAAGCAATCACTTTCAAATTGAAGTTAAGGCTGGTTTCATACTAGACATGCACGGATGCACCTTCCGGTTATACGCGTTAGATGTCAACTTACTTATTTTTGGATAACTAAAATTAGGCAAAAGTGTGTCAAATGTCAATGTGCTTCCTTTCAATTCATACCTAGAATTTGCTTGAATTTATTTGAATGTTTAACATAGAAAAAGATTAATGTGTGGTATTTTATAAAATATTTAATGTGCTTTATAGTTAATTATTGTAGATCGTGTTGTTGTGATTTTGTTTTCAGCACAACTGTAATATAATTAAATGGAACCAAACATGGTGTTAGGACTTTCAAGAGGTATAACATACTCTCTTTTATAATTTTGAAAGGTAGTCTATTACACGGGGGGATTATTTTCTTCTAAAATTTCAATTTGAAAAAAAAAATTAAAATATTTCATATTTTAAATTAAACATTAAAATAGTATTTTTCTCAGTCTTCTCCCTTATTGTTATTGTTATTGAGCATTAATGATATTTAATCCTATGAGACTATATCTCACTCTCTTAGTCTTATTAACATTGTTTATAAATTAATTAGGGGTTAGTTTCAAGAAGAGACACTCATTTTTATCAAGTGAATACAACGGAAACCAAAAGACTTACGCCTCGGTCAAGTTAACCAAACAAAGATTCCAAACACCCAACCCAACTTTCTGTTTAGACTTGCAAACACATGACCATTTAATCCAAAAATCTTAAAGACATTATTGACACCACCTAAAATGAACCTTCTTTGAACTCTAACTATCTTGTCTCAAACCTTAACAAACATTTTAAAAACAAATAATAAGAAAAAGAAAATATGAATAACATTAAGCACCAAATTAATTAAGGTCGTCTTTCTCCCAGACTGACATACATATGTTTTCACGAGAGTAACCGCTTGGCTAAAAGATTAACCAGTAGATCCTAGGTAGCCTCAAGGCAGGGGTTGGTCCCCAGAGGAAAACTAAGGTATCTAAAATAAAAGGTCTCTAGCTTACGGTGGAGAACACCAACTAAGTTTTTAAAAAAAACAGGATCCCCATTGTCTTAATATAAGATTACTCTTAATAAAATTGGCACTTGGGAACTAGTTGATCTTCCAGCCAATGTTAAACTATTAGGATGTTGATGAGTCTATAAGATCAAGTACACGTTAGGTGGAAGTATAGAGAGATTCAAGAAAAGATTAGTTGTCAAAGGATAGAATCAGATAGAAGGTTTCGATTGCTCAAACACTTATTCACTAGTTGTCAAACTCACTACAATCAGACTTGTCATATCACTAATAAAAATTCATAAATGGAACTTACATCAGTTTGATGTAAACTCTGCATTCTTGTATGGTGAGTTACATGAAAATATCTACATAATAATTGTGCTTGGTTTCAAACATTATAAGCAAAATCAAATATGCAAGTTGATTAAATCTCTCTTTATGGCTTTAAATATCTTCTTACTCATCATGGTTATAAAAAAGCCACTTCAGATAATTATTTGTTTGTTAAAAGAAAAAAAAAATCATCATTTAGTATCTTGCCTGTAAATGCTGATGATGTGATTTTATCAGTCAACGCTTTATTTGAGTTTCAACATATGTAAGATGCTTTATTTCAGGCATTTAAGATCAGAGATCTTGGTACCCTTAAATACTTCTCAAGTTTGGATGTCATATACTCTAAACAAGAAAATATGTGTCAAAGAAAGTACTGCATTAATGTATTAGCATACTCAGGTTTACTTGGATCGAAATATGTTTATAGTTCATTTGATCCATCAATCAAAACTTTGTCATGATAATAGTGCTCCTTTGAAGACATATCATCATATATAAGACTTATTGGAAGACTTATATACTTAAACACTACTAGACCAAATATCACATTTATCACTCAACAACTAACCTAATTTTTGTTCAATCCATCCATTGTGCATTACGATGTTGTTTAAAAACTTTTTAGGAACTATGCCATAAAAGACCTTTAGCAACGTTTTTTTTTTTTGCCTTTATTAGCGCTTAAAAGCGCTGCCTAAAGTGACACTGCTGTAGGTAAAGGCAGCGCTTTTGTTTAAGTCAAAAGCGCTGCCTTAGGTCCTCTTTAGGCAACGCTTCTGTTTAAAAGTGCTTTCTAATGTCATCTTTAGGCAGCACTTTTTCATGAAAAGTGCTCTCTTTCTACCCCCCCCCCCCCCTTTAGGCAGCGCTTTTGAAAGCGCTTTCTTATGTATATTTTCTTCAAGCATAACAAAAACACATTGTAAGCTAAACAAAAACACTAATTATTCATGCAACTATAATAAACGAACAACTAATTACCTGTAGAGAAGTCAACAACTTCTAGAACCACACATTGTAAGATTCTTAGAAACAATCACAATCTTACTCTTCACAAGTAACCCCTATAGCAAATTCACTAAGTTAGTAACTGATGGTGTACCAAATATAACAGGACAAATTTAGTATATAATAGGACAAACAAGATATATCGAAGAAACAAGTCAAAGTCTCAAGAATCAAATTTATTAAACATCAACATTTCCTTCAATTAAGCAACATGGCATCGACGCGCAAATTCAATCACACTTAATGTTTCAACTCAAGTCACAAAAAATCATCAATTAGAGCATAAATCAATCACCAAAATTATCAAATCCACATTTAAATTACCAAATATAACAACTTCATCACTTAAGTTCAAACAATCAACAACATTACAATATTCAACAATTAATTCACGAATGTCATTCAAGTTTCAATCAACAACATCACCAATGACTATCAAAAATAAATTCACAATATCATTATTATTCATCATCTTCAACCTTAACAATTAACAATTAATTTCATTATCATTTTCAATCAACATTTCGATCAAAACAAAGCAATCACTAATTAACATTTTCAATCAACATTTAGATCAAAACAAAGTTCTATCAAAACAAAGCAACACTAATATTCAACAAAATAATCACTAGCATTCAACAATTATCCATCAACAATGTTATTATCGTCAATTATTTTCAACAACTTTATCACTAACGTTCAACATTAACTTACAAAATTAACACCAAATCTCAAAATAAATTCACAATAAATATCACTATTCATCTTCTTGAACCTTACTACAACAAAATTTCGAAATCAAATTCAAACAACATCCACATCAACACTTTCAATGTCTAATTTCAATTATTTCCACAACAAACAAACTCATCAATTTATTCCAACAACTAATATTATTACTCTCACATCTTCAACACTAATTCACCAACAATGCCATTCAAGCTTCTATTGAATTCAAATAACAACAACATCACAATGTATTTCATGGTTTACGTATCCAAAAAAAAATATGAAGAAATACCTTGCAAATAACCTTAAAATGAAAAAAATGAAGAAATACCTTGAAAATCGTGGAGCACGGCCAGACGCAAAACAGAGGGAGAAGGACAGAACTGGAGCCGGTCAGAGGGTGCTACGACGGAGGGATTAGTCGCGAGAGAGAAGACGGCCGGTCGGAGGGATATACAGCGGAAGGAGTAGCTCTGATAGGGTTACGAACAGAGAGAGAGAGAGAGAGAGAGAGAGAGAGAGAGAGAGAGAGAGAGAGAGAGAGAGAGAGAGAGAGAGAGAGAGAGAGAGAGAGAATGAATGAATGAATGAGTTTCCAAAACATAAAAATTATGTTTTATTTTAGAATTTAATTACCTATAGCAGCGCTTTTGAAAGCGTTTTCTTATCCTATACCTATAGCAGCGCTTTTGCTTACAAAATGCTTTCGTATCCTAGACCTTTAGCAGCGCTTTTGAAAAGCGATGTCTAAGGTATGACTTAGACATGGTTTATAACAGTGCTTTTGGAAAACGTTGTCTAAGGTGTGACTTAGACAGGACCTATAGGAGCCCTTTTATAAAGCACTTTCTAATGTAGGCCTTTAGCAGTGCTTTCTAAAAAGCGCTTTCTACTGTGTAGTCTAGGTATGACCTTTAACAGCGCTTTTCAGAAGCACTTTCTAAAGGCATACTTTAGCAACGCTTTTTTCCCTTATTTTTTTCTTTTAAAACTTTTAGCAATGCTTTTTGAAAAAAGCATTGTCTTTGTAGTGCTGTCAAAAAGCAATTTTGGCGTAGTGGTACTAGAAGCATTGGCATGGTTGAGGGCTATTCTTCCCTAGGAGCTTAAATTTACATTTAAAAGTCTTTTCCAATGTTGATTTGGTAGGGTGTATTGACACCATGATATCTATCAGGTTCATGTTTTTTCACCAATTCTTCTCTTATCTTATGGAGGCTATAAAACAAACTATTATGTTAAGATCACATCCTCTAAAGATGAGTATATGGATTTAACATTCATAACCCGTGAGCTTCAGTGTATCCAATACTTGTTGTGTGATTTATAAGTCAACTATTCTGAACCATTAGTCTTATATAGTGACATTCAAAGTGCATTACACATAGATCTCAATCTAGTATTCCATGAAAAGACCAAACATCTTGAGATAGACTGTCACATTGTTAGGGAAAAATTTCAGGCAAACGTTATGAAGATGATCATTGTTTCTTCTCATAACCATATCATAGCGTTCTTCACCAAGTTATTGTTGCCAAACCTTTCAATTTTCTTATGTCTAAGTTAAATTTTCAACTTGTGGGAGAATATTACCAAATGAAGAAAAAGTTAGTTGAAGAAATCAATTATAAAGTTAGTTATTTATTTGTTTTGAGTTTGTAAGAGAAATGATTGTTTGTCATGTACGCAAGTAGTGTAATATGATAGTTATGATGAACATACACTCTTATATATATAGTTTTTACTTACTTGATTAATACAAGAGATGATCAATTGCTTTCATTCGAATTCTTCAAGATCAAATTTGTTATGAGTTCCTTAAGTTTTTTATCTTCTAAACAGAGGAAATATTCAACTCTGCATCTCTAATAAATAACCCACTTAGACCTTCTACCACAAGTAGAAAAAGAAATAGAACAAATGGATTGTCTTGCTTCAATCCCCTTTGAATGTTATTCTCTTGGGTTGGGTAACCATTCGCCAACACCGTAAGATTATCATCAAACACACAAGCACGCATCTAAGATCTTTATTTACCATTGAACTCAAATAAGATAATAAAAAGAAATCCCTAAACTCGTACTAATTAAATAATAACCTTTCTCCATCATAAAAATGAGACAAGCTATTTTTTTTCTTCGACGAGTCAATCAACTCATTCACAGTCATAACTACTACCTCATCCACCACTAACTTCTCTTTGGGAAATTTCAATTGATTAAGAACAACAAACTTATCTATCTTTTCTAGTCTAATTGTCGACACTTTAGCAACAACTTGTATATGGACCCCATCAGAGAGATAAGCCAAAAATCACTTAAATGAGTCACATACTCAATTTTAGAGATGAAGTCACAAAATAAGAAGAGAAACTATGAATCGTCATCGCACTGAGTCAATGCCCAATCTAATTCAGGCAGATGAAATGACAAAATTATCCTCTTATAATAGAGAGTAAAAAACAGCTCTATTAAATCCGGACCGATCAATCAAATACTTTATTAAATTTAATTTAAAAATTATATAAATTTTTACAATTGATTAATAATATAAAAAACTTACACTAATCATACATAAAAATGATTCTCTCTATTTTATTATTAATTATTTATATAAATAAGTGATAGATAATTTCTATCTAAAAATAATCTATATGTAAAGGCACGTTTTTAATAAGAAAGTATATAGCGTTTTACAAGTGTCGGTTTCTAATGTATATAATATTTTAAATCACCAGTGTGAAACACGAGCCTTATAAAAATAATAATTTCCAGCATACTTTAGAATGGATGGAACTTAATTAGATGGATTATTTATTTATTCATCAATATGGTGATAGATTGGATTTTTTTAAGATCTGAGAAGAATATGTCTCAACTAAAAACATCCCTAATACAATATATATAACTTTACTAATGGTCCCTGACCTATGAGAGCAAGTTTTCTCATATTCTTTTTTAAATTATTTAGTGGGATTTTAAATTTCTGCAAAATTTCATTATATATATTATTATTATATTATTATTATTATTATTATTATTATTATTATTATTATTATTATTATTATTATTATTATTATTATTTAATAAAAATTTCTGTAAAATTTCAGTGTTAAAAAAATAATAAATAAATAATGAAATTTTACGAGGTTTAAAACTTCCCTAAATAGTACTGAAAATTGAAGAAAAGAAAATTGATTTATCACGAAGAATCCTCTCATTAATCATTAAAAGAATTTTACTTACCAACATCTAATTTAATATAGATGTATGCACAAAAGTTTCTTTCTATTTTTTAAATGTTGCGAATATAGTTGTTTCAATCTCTATAATTTTCAATTATTTCTATAAACTTCTTTTGCAAGAACATGGAGAGAGAATGACATTTTCTTTTAAAAGGAGTTTTGAATAACTTTTAAACACTACTAATATATCATTTGTTTCCTAATTACAAATAAAAAATAAATCAAACAAATGAATGTATTTGATCCAAAATTTAATATTTAAATAGACTTTGAGTATTTACTAATTAATTTTTTTGTTTCATGTGGATCTTTTATTTAATAAACTTTATTATTTTGTCATTTAAGTATAATAAACTCGTTAGACAAATTAATACATTATGTTATTGAGGTGAATAATAAGAAATCAAAGTCAATTAACTAAGTTATTTTTTTAAACTAAGTTATCATGTAGGATTTAAAGAAATTTTAATTAATATATTTTTTTACTCTGATGATAATTATTTATAAATAATTCAAATTTGACATCACATATTTATATTTACTTATTTTTAATTAATTTTAATTCAAATTTTAATATTAATTTAGTTATTTTAATTAAAATATTATAATTATAAATTATTAAAATCGCACAAAAACTATCAAATAGACATCTTTTAATATTATAAAATTAAAAATGATAGTAAAGTGTACAATAACAATACATAAAAATTATATTTTAATTAAAATACAAAATTAGACAAATTTTCTTTCCTCTCAAATAATATAACATTATTATTTTTATGACAATAGAAGTTTAGTTGATCGTTGGTTGTGCTAAAAAATTTATTGTAGCATGAACTTAAAAATTATTATTCGAGTATGCTCTTATAAGAGTTTTGAACTATTCGGTTCCATACGAGCTATTTTTTCTATTATATTTTATATAAAACTAAAATAAAATCTTCATCATTTTTATTTTAAATACAATAAAAAATATTATTTTAAATATGATATATTTTAAGTAATATATAATTTTTTATAAATACTTAATATATTTTAAAATATAATATATATTTAAATTATATAAAATAATATGAAATATTTAACTTTAACAGAAACTAATAGAATACCGAGAAAATAATATTTATTATATTAATATATAATATTTAAAAGAGAAAAATTAAATAAAATAAAAATAAATTTAGTAAAATGAGAAAAATTAATATGTTTTTTTAGAGTAAAACAATATAAATATTAATATAATTTTTTTAAAAGTTATAATTATGCGAGTCTAATAAACTATCTGCAACTCATACTGCTGACTCTAATAAGTAGTTGACTTTTTATAGTTGAAAAAAAACTCTAAAAAATATAAACTCTAATTTTAAAATACAAACCACAAGACTTATTGGACACGTGGCTCAACGCATATGGTGATCTCATTTTGACACCTCTATAATGTATAATGTACCAAAACCAAAAGATAATAGTATGTCAAACAAGGTAAACTATAACAAATTTTTATCTTATTTTACCAACATTGGATGTGCTCTTAAGTTAACTTTAAATATCTAAGATGTAGCAATATTGTTCGTTGTAGATCATATACCTCATTATTTTCTTTAATTTAAACCATTTGGTATTTGTTTCAAAAGGTAAATTATTGCATCTTATACGACTATATGATTTAATAGTGAATCATCAACACCTATATTTTTTTTTCCCATTTCTTCATTTTCTTTCCTTATCTCTTCTTCATTTTTCATCAACGCCTTCATCATCATCTTTATAGTAAAAATTTTAAAAATCCTTTTTTTTTTAAATTGAAATATATAAGTTTAGTTAAATCAAATTAATAAAAAACTTAGAATGAATCGAATTAATTTTCTACCAAATTCAGCAACACATGTAAAAAGGAAAAAAAAAACATCTCATATTATTTTGGATTAATTTTATTAGGCCTAAAAGGAGATGGTGCATGAAGGAAGAAGACAAGTCAAATACACCAGCGCTAGGCGAGTGCCTCAATAACGTCATAGGTCTCCTAAAGGAACATTGGGTGAGTACCTTAGTAAATTCTTAGGTCGTCCGAAGGAACGCTGGACGAGTATCTCGGTAGCGTCATAGGTCGCCCAGGGGATACCGTAGGGCATCCAAACAGGACTTGGGCCACCCAAAGTGATTTCATGATCTAGATGCTTAGCGAATGTGTGTAATGACATATCCTTGCACCAACAAGTTGAAGAAGTCAATCAAGGAGGAAAGTCATATTCCCCATGATTATTGAGAAATGAACTCCCATATACTCCCCGTTTCTGAGAGAAGAACGAGAATAACCTCTCCTTGGTTATAAAATCCCAAGCAAGGAATCAAATCTTTCACCTAGCAAACCATACTCAGAGTTTCTCACCCCTCTGCGTGAGCTAGCCTAAAATAATGTCAAAACACGCTAAACATCATAGACAACCCTACAAACACATACTTTACCTCATTGTACTTTTTCACAAGTCCACACACGCGTGCGCACGTGAGCGCACACACGCACATACACACATGTTCGGTAAATCATAACAAAGAGGCACAATATTAGCATATCCATATAGTTTGTTTTTCTTACATAGACTCTTTATTCTGATGTACACTTTGTGAATTCTAGCTATATCAGGAAATTTCAATTATTGTATTCCAAGCTTTAGGGGTTTGTTTAGATTCATATATAACCTTTATTAATTCATAACATTTTCTCATCTTAGTATTTTAGCTAAAAACTAAATGACTACATAACATAAACTTTATCCTCTAATGATTCATTCAAGAAGTAGATTTTACATATTTGATGCATAGACAAACCTCTATAACTTGCTATTGCTAAAACTATTCTAATTGTCTCAATTATTACAACTGGTGCAAGAACTTCATTAATATATGGATTGTGTCTTTGAAGGAACCCTCTTATCACTAGCATTGCTTAATACTTATCAATTTACCATTTGACCTCATTTTGATCTTACAGATCTACTCACATCAGTTAGATTTTTGTTAACTGGTTTTTGTACTAGCTCTTAGATTTTATTCTTATCAATTTCCTGAACTCTTCCTTCAAGACTGATACCCAATTTGAATCACTTAAGGTTTGATTCAAATTGAATGGCTTTAGCTCTGAAATCATGAAATCAATAATTAATTCATTATCTTCAGTAATTAGATGATCAAAAAGCATATCGTAACCTTCTAACATGTTCGATTGTGTTATATTCATACTCGATCTTCTTAGAACTTATTCCTGAACCTCATTGTTTAGTTGCTTCTCCACTAAATAAAATTCTTGTATTAGATTCACTTTTATCTTCAGATATAGGACATGTGTTCTATTTGCCTAATTTCTAATTCCAACTTTTGTTTTCATAAAAAAACACATCCATCCTGATTACCACCTCATTTTTTTGGAGCATACAATTTTTATGCACAAGTAGAATGATAATCTATGAGAATAATTTCTTGACTTCTATCATTTTTCTTCTGATTTCTTCTATAACTTTTATAAAATATACTGAGCCAAAATCTTTAAATGAAGAGCACTACATTTTTTACTCTACCATGCCTGGTGTGGTGTCTGAATGGCAAGCTTCTTGGTTGGGCTACTATTTACGACATGCATAACAATTAAAATTTTTTCACCTCAGAATCTATGAGGCATATTCTTCTCTTTTAACATATTTTTTAGTTATATTCAATATGCTCATATTCTTTCTTTTTGCTATGTCATTTTGATGTCGTGTATATGGTGCAGTGATTTCATGGTTTATCTTTTCTTGCTCACAAAACTGTGCTAATTCCATAGAAATGCTTATTCCTTTGTTTCTCACAAAAAAATTTGTCATTTTGATGTCGCGTATATGGTGGAATGATTTGATGCTTTAAATTTCTTGAACATTGTAAGCACATAATTTTTTCAATTAGATAGAGCTACATGAGTCTAGTATACTCATATATGAAGGTCCGAAAATAACTATTGTATCCCGTGCATTTTGTTACAAATGGATCATTTTGTGAATTGATGTCGTCAAGAACAAACCAAAATATGAGAAAAAGATTTGAGTTTCTTGAACAAACGCAAGAAACCCTATTATGTTTTACAAAAGGGAGAGAAGAAGGAAGAAGAAGAATAAAGAATTGATTAAATCTATTTTTCTGTTCACTTTCTCAATAAGGGTTCAAAGATTACAAGTGAATACCAACAATTAACCTCTTTCAACAACCTGAGAGAACTAACATATTTATAGACTACTAAGATAACTTGAATAACAAGCAAACTTAAACAATTGGGCTTAGAAGCAAGACCCAATTCGACATATTAACTTAAATTATAAGTTAATATATTTCGACATTATGCTCAAACAAACTTCGACTACAACATACACAACTCATGTCGAACCAGGAAGCTTTCCTTGTCGACACTAGAGTTTGATCCAAATACCACTAATCTCCACCTTAGTACAAACTCTATAATAAGGGAACAAACTAGCTTTCATCATCACATGCTCAACACAATGGCACTGTGGACTTTTTCGACCATTGTTGTCTTCTCCTTCTCCAATAGGGCAACATTCATCTTCTCTGATCCTTTCAATGCTTCTAACAAACCCTATTGAACACGAAGGAATTTCATCTTCAAGCGCCACAAACTGAAATCATTTATATCAGTGAATTTTTCAATCTCATACTTTGTTGACAAGATCTTCTCCTCAACCATCACAATACCAGTTTGTTGTGATTTGATGTCGTCAATAACAGAATAAAGTTATGAGATAAAGATTGAGTCTCTTGAACAAACACAAGAAATCCTATTAGGTTTTACAAAAGAGATAGAAGAAGGAAGAAGAAGAAGAATAGAGAACTGGTTAAATTAGTTTTTCTATTCACTTTCTCAATAAGGGTTCAAAGATTACAAGTGAATACAACAACTAACCTCACTCAACATCCTGAGATAACTAACATATTTATAGACCAATAAGCTAACTCGAATAGCAAGCAAACTTAAACAATTGAGCTTAGAAGGAAGACCCAACTCGACATACTAACTTACGTTACAAGTTAATATATTTTGACATTATGCCCGAACAAACTTCAGCTACAACATACACAACCCCTTTCAAACCATGAAACTATCCTTGTCGACACTAGAGTTCGATCCAAATACCACATATCACATACATCATAGTACACCATTTCCAATTTCTACTTTGACTTTATTGGCAATTAACCTTTAAATGACCTTCTAGTTTACTTTCTTCATATCATTCTTCACAAACCTCATTAGTGATTTGATCTATGGAAATCTATACACCATTCTCTTCACGTTGATCATATACATGCTCTTAAATTTTAAATGACCACATCTCTTATGCCATATCAATTTGTAGTTGAACTTGTGTATCAGGCAAATCACTAAGGATACAATAAAGTAATTTCAATCATGAAGGTCCTATTACCTCGAAAATGAGCCTTCAAGATCAATATTGCAACTTATTCTAAACTGTCAGCTCTCTATTAACCCGTTTCATGGAGTATTTTTTCTTAAATAACTAATATAGGTTTATCGAATTACTTATCCTGGAAGGTACATACAACATATAATTGAGGATGAATTTATGGATCTTGCCTCCCTAGAAGTACAATTTCAATCCCTTTTTGACACTGCCAGAGTGTCATTTACAAACTTGACACTCATCCTCATAGAATCATCAAGTTTTTGAAGCCACGACTTGTTCTTGATCATGTGATTGATGCACACATTATCTAAGCACCACATATTATATTTATCTTGATCTAATTTTTTTCCGACCATTATAAGTACACTTTCTGAATCATTATTATCTACTGTGCAAGTTGAGTTTATCCTTTATGATCTTCATCACTATTGTTTGAATAATGTTTCCTTGCATAATGACCATGTTTTTTTAAGTTGTAACATTATACATCTTTCTAGTAAACTTTCATCTTAGAATTATCGTTCCTTGCACTATCATTCTTGCTTGACTCTATAACATGATTCTTTGCATTCTTGTTGAAGTTTTCAAAACCTTCTTTTTTCCCTTTTTCCACTTCTCCTTTTCATTGTAGCTCATAAATTCATCAGTTTTCATCTTCTTCTTTATCATGGATTGCAAATCTTTCTCAACGTATTTCTCTAAATTCATTTGCTTTCTCCTCAGGATTCAAGTGAGGCTAAAAGATCTTTTATCTTCATTGTAGCAATGCCCTTTGACTTTTCTATTACAAAAACAATGTAACTAAAGCTTAGGATTAAGAGTCTCTATACCCTTTTCAACCTTCATCAACTCAATAATTATTTCTACATATGTTTTAATTTGGTTAGTCACCCACTACTCTTGGAGAAATTTAACTAATGATGCGTGTTCATTCATTTTGAGCATTTAATATTTGACATTTTAGTGTTTATAACTTGACCTTCTTAAGCTTATCACCACCATCATATGTCTTTTTGAGTGTGTTTTACAAACCCTTTGTAGTTCTTTAATTATATTCTCAAAGATATTTCGATCAACATACTCATGAACCAAAAACAATCTATTTCCATCTTTCTTTGTTTATGATGAAATGTTCTTTTCACCTTAGTTGCATTATCTTCTATTGATGCAACTCTATCTTTCACGGTCTCAAAATCATTTTAAAATTTAAAAAATCACTTTCAGTTTCACACAATCTACAATCAATCATAGTGTACTCCTCTAAATACTGAAAAATTTATAAGAAACTATTTTTGAGATTGTGTTTGAATTTCTCTTTGATCTTGATATCAATGATATTAATGGTAGTTAATTTTATACTAAAAATGAATAAAGCATATTCCCTTCAATGAATAAATGAATAAAGCCGCTAAATAGATAAGATTGACATTAAGTCGGAAGCGTGAATGTTGCTAAGATCACACTCAAAATTTATCTCCCAAACAAACATATTATAAATGCCAAACACACCTTGCATAAATAAATATATTTACTTATTAACACTTTATACAAGTGCGTGTGAAAGTTTATTACCAAAAATATTTTGTTTCCCAAGTTAAGCTTATATGATATGACCACACGGGATGCATAAAACGACACATCTCTTTTGAAGAGGTACGTAAAATACGACATTATTACCTAAATCATACTTCATACGAATCACACCATATAACCACAAATTTGCAATATTTATTTATGAGACACGCCTAGGGCTGGAAATGAGTCGAGTCGAGTCGAACTCACCTCAGCTCGGCTCGACTCGTTAAGAATTGTTCGAATTCGAGTTCGAGTTCGAGTTCGACACGAACTTTTTTTTAAGCTCAAACTCGACTCGTTATAAGTTCACGAACAGTTCGATTCGACTCGTTAGGTTCATCTCATTAGGTTCAGCTCACATGGTTCACGAACTTAAAAACTATTTTTTAAAATATATATATTTTTTAGTATATTTGACATTTTAAATAAATATATATTTTTTAAATAAAATATTAAAATAAAATAAAAGTTATCATATTGATATTTAACTTTATCTTCGAAATCTACTAATTCAAAACCTACACAACTTTCAAGAGATACATTTGAGAGTCTAACTCAAAAACTACTAAATTGAAGATTAAATTTGTCTAAGATTTGAAGTAAATATTTAAACCTAATCTTAAAGACAGTATAATTCTTTTCATATGTAATCGAGTTGATTCATGAACCTAACGAGTCGAACTATGTATAGTTCAAGTTCAGCTCATTTAGTTAACGAACTTAATTTTTCGCTCATACTCAACTCATTTGGTTCATGAACCTAGTTCAACGATTTAATTGTCGAGTCGAATTCCGAACTATCTTCGAGTTGGTTTGGTTCATTGCCAGCTCTAGACACGCCCATTCCATATCAAATATACAAGTCACTCTCCACCAAGTAGCGTAATATCTCTCACAAAGATCTTTCATAACCCTTTGTCTTATAATCAACCACGTTCCGCCAAATAGGAAACTAATGGCCTCCTTTCCTCTAAAATTTCCACGTGCTTTAATTATTCTTCCATACTCGTTTTATTATTTATTACAAAAATCAAATCAAATCAATTTTATTTTATTTCCCTACACACCGCATTGCTTAGGTCATGAAATATCAACTAGATTTCTTTCTTTCACTTCATATATAAAGGAAAACGCTTCTTCTTTTTCTCCTCAACTCTTTTTTCTTTCTTCTTCTTCACAAACCAAAAAACCAAAACATAACATGGATTGGGTACGAGGAGAATCAGTTGGTAGAGGAAGCTTTGCAACGGTTCATTTAGTCTTACCCAAAGTTACCTCTAATTCCACTCCGACAGCCGTCAAAACCTCCGAGGTTTCAACCTCGTTTTCCCTAAAAAACGAGAGACAAATTCTCGATCGTTTAGGTTCTTGTCAACAAATCATTCGCTGTTTCGGAGATGAATACACCTTCGAGAATGGTCAGGACTATTACAATCTGTTTCTCGAATACGCTTCTGCCGGTACTCTCGCCGATCAAGTTAAATTCCACGGTGGCCGGATTCCGGAACAAGATATTCGCGGTTACACGAGGTCAATCGTGGAGGGTCTTAACCATATTCATAGCAAAGGATTCGTTCATTGCGACATAAAGCTTCAAAACATTCTAGTATTCCACGATGGTGAAATCAAAATAGCTGATTTCGGTCTTGCGAGAAAATCAGGGGAGGAACAGAGTAGGTTCGAATGCAGGGGAACTCCACTTTTTATGTCGCCGGAATCAGTTAACAACGGGGAGTATGAGTCGCCGGCGGATATTTGGTCACTTGGATGTGCGGTGGTGGAGATGGTAACAGGAAAACCAGCATGGAGTGTGGAGAAAGATTCATCTATGTGGTCGTTGTTGCTTAAAATTGGTGCCGGAGAAGAATCACCGATGATACCAGAAGATTTATCTAAAGAGGGAAAAGATTTTGTTGAGAAGTGTTTTGTTAAAGATCCAAGAAAAAGATGGACGGCTGAGATGCTTTTGAGTCATCCATTTATTGAAGAAGTGAAGAATGTTATTGAAGTATCACCAAGAAATCATTTTGATTTCAATGATTGGGTTTCTAGTGTTAGTCATTCAGCTCCAAGTTCGCCGGAATCTGAAGAGTCGTGTCAATGGGATTTTGATTCTTGTTCTTTTTCGGGTGTGGATCGGCTCCGGCAGCTTGTGACGGTTGAAGTTCCGGTGAGTTGGTCGGAATCAGATAGTTGGATTAATGTTAGGTGAAATTGGATGATTTTTTTGACAGTGAAAGAGAGTAATTAGAGGAGTAGAAGACGGCACATAGTGATTAATTTGATTCTGATTAGATTTATTAGGTTATTCAAATTGGGGAAGATTAGGTTCTCTTAATTTCCTTAGGTGGAAGAGTTTTAACAGGCGACGCTTTCGTCGCTTTTGTACAGAGGCTTGAGATTTTACAGCATGATAATATATGATTTTTTATTTTGCCTTTTTCTTAATTTTTAAGTCTTTTTCCTAGACCTAAACTATGTATCATGGAGTAGTTTAGGATTTAGATTGAGCCGAGTAAGGGTTAGTTTGTTTAGGATTTTTAAAAAATGATTTTGTTTTAAAAAGTTTTATTTTTAGATTTTATAAAAAAATTTGAAACTAATTTTTGTTGATGATGCTAGGAAAATAAGAGGCGGATTATTTGGGTATTTTCGTCTTTGGTTTGTAAATTTAAAGCTGACCGGGGGATTCGGAATAAAATATTATGGGACTTTTAGTGTTGTTTTGCTCAGCAAATAGATTTAAAAAATAGTGGATAATCAAAACTTATTATGAGTTCATATTCTATCCTTTAAGTACGAAAATTTAAGAAGTCAGCTGATCGAGTCTTCTATTCTTCCTTCTAGGCTTTCTCTTTGGTGGAGAGGTATTAGAGATATTGTGACTGATTTGGGTTCAAATTTTGATTGGTTTTAAAAAGGTATTAGAGATATTGTGACTGATTTGGGTTCAAATTTTGATTGGTTTTAAAACAACATTTTTTTGCAAACTGAGTGCCATCAACCTCTCAAAGAAAGCTTTCAAGCTCTTTTGATTTTCTTCTTTTTTATCAAATTATGATTGTTTCTGATGCAAATTATTGGTCCAATAGTCTCAGGATTTAGAATTTAGAGATTCATTATCCAATTTTTTGTTGCAAAATTCAAAATCCAAATGGAAGAACCTATGAGAATTATGTCTTCCTTCTTCCCTGATCCAAATGTTGTAGATAAAATAGTATGGTGGAAGAATGCTTCCTTAAGTTTATAGAATTCTGACGAAATATTATAGTTCAGATGTTTTGGTCGATGCCAGATTGATTGCGGCTCTAGCTCTAACTTGGAGTCTGTGTATTCCAAGCAACATCAAGTTTTTTGCTTGGAGATTTCTTGTGAGAAGGCTTCCAACTCAGGATGAATTATCTTATAGAGGTATTCTTTCTGATCCGCACAATCTTGTCTGTTTACTTTGTCTTGGTTCACTGGAAGATCTTGACCATGTTTTTACACTACCCGGTTTGTTCTTGCTAAACACTAGGTTAACTTCTTCGTTATTGCTCGAAGAAAGACTTAGATGAATGGTTCCAGGTGTCTGTATGTTGTCTGCCTCCCCCTTCCTCTTTCTTAAGCATTCTTATTTATAGGTCCCTTAGTTGATACATCTTTTGGTAACGTTTGCCACCTCCATAATTGCTCTCATAACGTTTTCCCCTTCAATGATTGTAACTCCCTAGTCGTAATATGTGTTTTCATAACTGTCCCATGTGTTCTTTTGTGTGGTATCGAGCTGTACAGACGTCCGTTCTGTATGGTTGAGTTAATTCTCGTCTAATGTAAGGTAGGATTATCTATATCTTATTTGACGTATGAGTAGGCATGCGGTATCCCGTTTCATCGCTCTCTTCATACTCGGCACCGCCAGACTTAGACCACGACATGTCAACATAATTTTCGGGTATGTACATAAGCCCCACGAGCATGAAGTCTGGAGAACTATATTGTTCGGACAAAGTAGAGCCCGAAAATTCCTCTCTCGCTCACATTTTGAATCGAAAATATCTCCCAGCCCATTCGTATTCTGTATTTTTTAGTGATGTGTCATGGTATATCTTTTGCCAGATTTTCTTTTATCTCATCAATGATGATTTTTATGGGAATTTGATCCTTTCAGGCACCCTCAACGTTTGAATTCCTTGAATCTTTAAAGAGATTTTTCTTTCATTGAGGTTATCCATTCGTCTTCTTATTCATCTTGATCACTTCCGAAGTGACTTTCAAAGTTTCCACTCCTTCATCAAGATCAGGTATACTCACTTTCATTTCTTTTGTTTTTTGTTCTTTAAAATGGATATAATTGATCCTTGTAATAATAATACTGATACGTCAAGAATCCTGAGTGCTCGAGAGATAAAAGATCTTTGGGATTTTTATGTGAGAGGTCGTAGGGATACTTTGACCCATACTGAGTTTGATCGCATTGTAAGGGAGGCTTACAAAAATATTTTTATTTCTTTTAGTGATTTTGACTCCGAATCTTCTTCATCCGGTTCCTTGGTACAGGTGTTGATGGAGATTATAGACTCATTTGACGCGGAAGTAATGAGTTACGACCATAGTTTTGTTGATGATTTTGAAATCGCTAAACTCCATTCCCTGCAAAATGTCTCCTCCACTGGGAATGAAAATGATGTCATCTTAGAACCCTGCATTCTCGGGGAAAGCATTTGCATAGTTCGCCTTAAGGGAGTTAAAGAGAAATATTTTCATTTTTACGCTGGGGTCTTGGAAGACTTTAAAGTCCAACTTCCCTTTACTGACTTCGAATCATATTTGTGAAAGGTTTTGAATATTGCTCCTTCCCAACTTCATCATAATAGTTTGGGATTTATAAAGGCCTTCAAAATTGTGAAGCCATACATATAGAGCCTACCGTAGGTTTATTTTTCTCTTTTTTTGAAATTAAAGGCGTTGAAAAAGGGGGTTGGGTTACAATCAGCGACCTTTCGGGCAAGAGCTTTCTTCAAGCATTTACCTCAAACTATAAAGGTTTTAAAGACTAGTTCCTTCGAATTAAATATGGCCTGAGGTGTCCTTAAGTACTATAAGCCTTAGATGGATCTTACCGCTTTCATATCTATTAGACCGAAAATTCGATTTCGGTGTTCGACTTTGACTTTGATAAATTGAATGATCAGAAGATCAAATCCTTAGCTATATTAGATGTTTTTCGCATGGTGAAAGTCCGAGATCTGTTGTCATTGTTCGGAGAACAATTTATTTCACATGTTACATTCTCGAGATAAACCTTTTTATTCTTATAACATTTTCCCTCTCATCTTCACAAAAAATGACCAACATGTCGTTGACAGAGCAGAGGAAGTTGATGTCGAAAGCTCGGGCGGTAAGGCGTGCAATCGGCCAAGCTGTTACCAAGTCGGACATGTCCGGTCTAGAGACACGGGTTTTGAAGAAAAGGAAGCAAGTATCAAGCAAGGAGGTTTCAATCGCCTCGGGTCCTCTAGTTACCACCCTTTCTCCTTAGAAAGAAAATGTCCAAGATCTCCAAAGGTTATGAGAACTTTGATGAGGGACGACATTTGTAGAATTGATTGGGAGATTTCCTCCTTGATGCACGAAGCCGGAGGAGGCGATCATGCCAGGCCGTCTAACGAATTCAAGTTCTGGAGCAATAATTTTGACGGGTTGAAATTCCTCTATGATCATCTAAACACCACAAAGGACACGAACAAGGTGAAGGCCATTGAGTGTTCGAAATTGACTCAAAATACCAGTTCCTACCTAATGAGGTGTGTCATTCTTACTCGAGGTTTGTTTGAAGTCGGGGATGAAAACGAGCAAATGGATGTTAACCTTAGATGTGAGATCAACCAGCTGAAAGATAAAGAGAAGTCACATGTGGCTAAGGTAGCCGAGATGAAGAAACAACTGTCGCAGGAAAAGGCTATGAGGGAGAGGTCAGAGTCTTCGGAGCGAGAACTATAGGCCACTGTTGACAAATAACCTAGGGAGATAATAATTGTCCAAGACTTGATCGTTCACTTGCAGAGTTCCTTACACCATGCTTAAATTTACATTCTCAATGCAGGTGACGCCGCATTCGATAGAGTGAAAGCTCAGGTCCTATGCCTGTATCTTGACCTTGATTTCTTCGAGCTGGATTTTTTCAAGACTGTGGTTGACGGTCATTTTATGGATATGGAAGCAAGTGAGTCCTCCCTTATTGACGATCCAGTCTCGGAAACCTCTACCCTTGATACTAATGCCAAAGCCATTGATGAAGGAAACACCAATTAGTAGTTTTAGGTTTCTTTTCTATAATGTTGTTTAAGTACATTTATGTTTTTCCTTTCTTTAATTGTATTCGGTATTGTTATGACCTATAACTATGTTTAGTTTTATGAATGTTACTTCTGCAATTTATTTTTTGCACTTAGATTTTAATTTGTGTTAGAAATTTGATCAAATAAGATACAATTGGTTCTAAACGCCAGGGTCAGGGGTGTTCATCTTGGTCATTCAGATCGACGAATTGATGATTCGTACTCTGAACATGGATTAGATTTTCTTTGAAATAGTCCCATTTAATCATATGGTGTACGTAGTTCTAACTTTTTGTCAATGATTTGTTTTATCGTTTAGATATCTAATGATCAAGCTAGTTACCTTCTTAACTGAAGTTTGTTATATACAACTTTAAATCCCCAACCATGAATTCTAGTGGCTTTAGGAGATATCAACAACCTTGAACCCAAAAATAGTTAGTATTAAGCATATTGTGTTGAACGCCAGATCGTTTAAGATTGCGTCATCCTTGCATGGTTGGCATTGAAAACCCCACGGATCAGACGCCGGTAGGTTGTGGGTCTATATGGTTGACAAGAAATGGAGTTCTCTTTTAGGTCCTTTTAAATTTTGACCTAGATGATTGGTTTAGAAATCCAATAATAAAAGTATTTATTATTTAAAAAAAAAAACAGATTTGTTTTAAAATAAAATCTATATCAAATACACTAAATTTGGACACAATTTTAAATTTATGATTTTTATATCAAAAACTAAAATTAAAGGTTAAAACAGGTTGCATTAGTTTTTGACTTAATTTTACAATATTATTCAATTAAATTTTAAAAAAAGTTAATTATAATTTTGTTAATACTTACAAGTCAAGTCGACAATCATTGCTACAATCACCTTTGACCACAATTTTGACCATTTTCACCCAACCATTGACAACCATTACTTCAATTCTCATCAAAAAGTACTCAATCAATTGATCCCCATTTCATCTATCTCCATTAGGGATGACAGCAAGTAGAGCTTGGGAAGGGTCCTATAGTACATATCACCATACCCATAGTTTTACAAAATCCCCGTACCCGAGCCCATACCCGTGTGGACACCAACATTTATACCCGTGCCCATACCCTGTAGGTAGCTAAGTACCCATACCCGTACCCGTTTACCCGCATTTCTAATAAAATATTATTGATGAATTATAATTTATCATGTCATTTTAAGAACATTAAAAAAATTCAAGGATATTATTGTTGAGTTAAGAAATAAACAAACACTTACATTAAAATGCTTACAAGTTTAATATAGATGTATTCAATAAAATGAATAAATATACATGTGTTTATAATAATAAAAATAATACTATATAAATATATATAGTGCGAGTATGGGGCGGGTTGGTTACTAAGGTACCCGTACCCGCACCCACACCCGAGTATTTCAGTGGGTAATTGCATGTGCCCATATCCGTAGCCATTTTGCAGATTTTTACCCTACCCATTGTGGATAATTTTTGTGGTTACCCTATGGAGATGAGTCAAATTGTCATCCCTAATCTCCATTACTAATCCGAACACCATTTTGATTCTTAGTATGACTACCACCAACCACCATTAATCATCACCCCGATAATCATAATCGCCTATAACAACCACTATTATTATTACTATTATTCTTGCTAGGTTACATGGCCGATCTTGTGGGTGTTGGTCCACCGCACATGGCCTCCAAAATTTATGGGCCTCAAAATGGAGGTTGAACCTAATAGAAATATAATTTTTAACTAAATATATATTATATTTGTTGATTATCATTCATAAACTGTAACGTAACCTAATAACTATAATATCTTTTTGTAAGATTGAGATCGTGTGTTTGAGTCTCAACTTCAACGTTTGTAATTTAAATCTTAGTTTCACATGAAATACTACAACAGAGACTCGCCAATTAAAATAAATAACTAGAACAACTACGCTAGCGTCTACATTATTCACTACGTCAAAATATTTAATATTTATTTAACAAAAATTCATAATTGTCAGTCTAGTTTTGTCATTTATTATTAAATAAAGTACAAATTATTGGTAAAAAAAACTAACCACTAGATTAACTTCTACATTATTCAACACTTCAAAACATTTAACATATATTTAATTAAAATTCATTATTGTCTAAAAATAAACTCAATTAAGTTTTTCCATTTATTATTATATAACATACATACAAGTTATTGATACAATATAACTCATAAATAAAATTGGCTTTCTTTATTATTATGAGTCTATTTTATAAATTATAACATGGTCTTCGAATCGTTAGGGACGATCCTAGTTGACGATATGCTATGATCAAAATACATGAGATTTAGTGTTTAAAGTAATTAGTGGATGATTAAAGTTTTTGATGAATCCCTTATTTATAGAGGTGGAGGTACTGCCTTTCACTTTGGTCGTCGCATTCAAAGTATCCATCTTACTCGGATCATAACTAGTAGCCAAGTAACAAACATGTGCATTAAAGTGTTGCCCCACTAGTTATATCCATTTACTTGCCATATTGGGTTTTCTTGTAGATATTGTTCACTGGTGTTTTTGGTAAATAATTACTTAGTTTTAAATTTTTTGCTTGAAAGACCAACACTACTACCAGAAACGCTTTTTACCTCGGACCCGAAATGCATATTACCTTGACTATAGAAGCGAGGTAACAAATGGCAACATAAAAACTCACACTTATCACCTCGGTGGAGTTAAAGCTGAGAGGTAAAGTTAAATACACATGAGTTTGAACCCCATCGGCGACACTTTTATTATTTTCAAAACTAGCGTACCTTTCCTCTCGGTTTATTTTAAAAGTTGAGGTGTAAGATTATTTATTTTATTTTTTTAATAAAAAAATTGTTACATTGTTTACCCATAATATTACATTGTTTACCCAGAATATTACATTGTTTAAAATAAAAATCAAATTCTCTAGAGAACAAGGTAAAAATTAAATTCCCTGAAGATCTAAATTTTAGATCTTTGAATTATTGAATCATGGGGAAGATCAAATATTGGGTTCAAGGTTCCTCTCTTCGGATCCTGAATGCATTTGATTATGAAGAAAAATAAAATAAGACTTTGATAAATAAAATCAATATTCAAATATATATTTTGTGCTCAAATAAATATTTAAGAAAACAAACCTTAAACCCAAGTAATTTTCTGCTCTTGCAATCCATCTTAGAGAACTTTTCCAAACGTCTTTATGTTTCAAGCGCTTCATGTTTCATATAGGTTAGATTTGCAATATTCAACATGCTTTTGTAATGGATGTCCCTTAGGGTTATTCCAAAAAATACAACAATGACAACATCAACATTATTATGTGAGATAAATTGCAAGGGTATAAAACATATTTTGTTCAAGATAAAAGAACATTGAAAATTTTTATGTCTTACAATCCATCCCAAAGAATGATGCTTGAGACAACTTCATATTAGTAAGGATTAAGGTAAAATTTGTTTAACAAGTGCTTTTATAATAAAATATTATTATTTTTTTCCTCGGTTAAATAGAAAATCGAAGAGTTAGAACATTTTATTTACACTTATAAACAAATAGAATCATAAATTGCGATAACTGAGAATCGAAGCTTGTACACATTTGTTTTTCATCTCGGTTAGCTCGCCTTAGCTTTATACCTCAATTTTCTATTGTTCGAGATGAAAGCTTCGTCATGAAAAAGGTTATTTATTGTAGTGCAAACTAGTAAATTTTGGGGCAAGTTTGTGCTAAGTTTCTGGAGAAAGAATGTGCATTTAATGTTGTCGAATTGTTTGCATCGAATGTAGGCTATTTGAGAAAAGTAGGTAAGTGTTTAAAGAATGAAAAATACCCTTTTTGATCCCTTAACTATCCCCTTGGGTTCATATTGGTCCCTTAATTATTTTTCGTGTCAGATTGGTCCCTTAACTCTTTAAACGTGTCATGTTGGTCCTTTTTGTCTAATTAGCAACGAATTTAGAGACCGATTTTTGAATTTTCCCGTTGCTAATTAGATGAAAAGGAATTATATGACACGTTTAAAGAGTTAAGAGACCAATCTGACACGGAAAATAATTAAGGGACCAATCTGAACCTAAACGTATAGTTAAGGGACAAAAAATGTTATTTTGCCTTGAAAGTAAATGCACTAACTGATTTCGATTGGGTCGAAACTAATTACTTAGAGAGTAAATAAAACAAGTAAAAGTAATTTAAATGAAAAAGAAATTTATTTGCATAAGGGTAAAAGTGTTAGGCAAATACATTTTTTCAGAAACTTTGTTTCTCGCTTGCATACGGGTACTTTGAGGGTACAATAATTTTTGCCACCCCAAATCCTAACACTAGAATTTCTATTTATAATGCTACAAAACTAACAGACTTCCAACGTTTAAATGCCTTTTCGTCCGACATCTCATCTCTGCATGTTGTATAGCCTTCAATTATCCTCCATGTATCCTTGGTGTTTTGGATAAGACATAAAGACAGTTATTCCGATTTGAAATTTGAATCCGACACTACTCGAACTCCTTCAAAATGTCGAACTTGATGAATGACCAAACTCTTTGAAAGTTCCACTAAGTCCTAGATCATACTCTTCGATGTCGAATGCCGCTGTCTCTTCTCTCAAAGTCTTTGGTCGAAAGGATTTAATATCTTTTGTCTTAGATTTGTTCATATTCCACCTAATTCTTTTTGTCAAATTTCCCTTTTGACATTTCTTGTCTAAAAAATTTCCCCTCCCTAAAATGCCACTTTCGATTCATTTTCTTAGAGACAAGTGAGGTTTTTTTGAAGTTTTTCCACTATACAAAGTTATGCGCTAACGTCATTATCATCATGGCTACACCCTATAACATCTCTTCGAGACATGTAAGTTTAGAAGCCATCATGGATCCAAGTTCCTAGAAAAGGCGTGGCCCATGCGTAAAATCTAACTTTCCACTTTATCACTTTTAATGGGACACTTGTAAAAAAGTTTGATTTTATTTTTTTCTTCTAAAGAAAAATAAAGAAAATAAATAGTTTCTTCCTCCAAAAGAATAAATAATCTTCCTCTTCCATTCTTCCATTTTATTCCCGCTTTCTTCATCTTATGCGAAATTTTCAAGTTTTCATTTACAAAAAATTTCAAACTCTACTCACTCAGGTAAAGTCTAAGAAAGAACAAACTTGGAAGGATCAAGGTCTTTTTTACCTAATCCAGTTATTTAGGGTAGGCCCTGTGTATAACCAGGACATGTTGCTAATTGTGCTCTATTTTTGGGAGGGTTCGATGAACACCTTCCAATTGCGTTATGGGATGCTTACGCCGGTATTGTTCGACATAGATTCCATCGTTGGTCTTAGGCCGACGAGCAAAGTGTTCAATCCTTTTGCCGAAACTGACAACATTATTGGGTTCAACTTAAAACAAGTCAGTTTTACCAACTTCATTGTTAATCATTTTCACGAGGCCACCACAAAAGTTTCCGACAAAGAGCATGTGGCCTTCTTATCTCTATGGATGTCACACTTTATTTTTTTTTCGAGTTCTATACAAGTGGCAAAATATCACGCCACTCTTGACAATTAACTACATGCTGGAAGAAACGTCTCATTAAGCCAATTAATGTTGGCTTCACTTTATGAAGCCTCAAGTTTGGCATCCAATGCCATGAAGGCGTTTAGCCCGACCAACAATCTCATAGGCACACTTCTATTAGTAGGACCTTTTTAGATCCTCCAACCCTGGTGGCTAACAAACCCAATCACCCTGCTAGAGAATCCAATGACTGACCCATTAAAGAAAACCGACTGGCCTTGCTCACTCCTGCTAACAAAGGACCTTTGACTATTGGAACAAAATTGGTTAATACCATATCCATTGGGTTTGGATGATAACAAAGTATTTAAAGAATAATTAGGCTATCTAACATCTGTTTAAGTTTTCAGGAATATAATCATTAAGAACATATGAAGATATGCTTGAGGAATCTGCATTTGAAGATCAGACTCTAGCTCTGGCTCTGAAGACCACTTCTGAAGACTTTGCCTCTGATGGAGATCCAGATTCTAAAGAAGTTAACTCTGAAGAAATTCATCCTCTAGTGACCCAAACTCTGAAGCTTCAGAAGTCAAGAAGCAGAATCTGAAGTGATCAACCTCTGAAGAGTGAAGTCTGAAGAAAGTCAACCTTTGAGGAAGAAGCTATTTAACCGAGGAAACTATGATAGTCTCAGAACTTTTAATCATGTGGAGACTTAAGGAAAAATCTCTTCCTTGGTGCATAAGCTTAAATGGGTAATTCCTCTTGCAGAAAGGTGCTTTGTTGATATGTCTAATCAAGTACAAAGCTAGTCTAACCTTTCGGTGAAAGCCTTCAACATCTTTTTTTCTCCTCTCTATAAAAGGAGCTGCATACTTAAATAAGAAGAATACTGAGCTTTAATAAATACGTTACCATAAGACTTTGAACATTGACAATCAAAGAGAAGTTACTGTTTCAAATTTGTTAGACTTAGAACATCTTAACATATGTATATTTTATAACTTCTTAAGTCTTAGAGTCTTTCTAAGTTGTAATCTGTCTACACTTCTGATTGCATATCAAGTGTAATTTGTTACCCAAATCTCTTAACAAATTATTTAGAGTCAGGAGTGTCTCACTTTAGTGCTTGAGCATTTGAAGTCTCTTACTTGTGTGTTTGAGCAAAGGAAATCTTTAGCTTGTGTGCTAGAGAAAGGAAGTTTCGAGCTTGTGTGCTTAAGCAAGGACGTCTCAGACTTGAGTGTTTTATCAAGGAAGTCTTATACTTGTGTGTATAAGCAAGGAAAGTATCTTGATTGTGTGTTTGAGAATTTGTAATCAGTTTGATAATAGTGGAAATCCCTTGAAAATGTAAGGGGAGTGAACTACACTTAGGTTGTGAGAGGAACCATGCTAATTGCTTGTGTCTCATGTGCTTTTACTTTCCTTGCTTCTGCACTTAATATTCCGTTGTTGTCAACTCTGATACTCTAAGTCAGATTCTGATTCAGAATTTGATATAGACCTTCAGAAGCAAACCAACTTTTTTGCAGTCAGACTCTGAACTGAGTGTTCAGAATGTAATTAAGAACCATTAGAAGTAAAAGATGAAAAGTCTTTGAAGAAAAAGTCAATACAATTCAACCCCCTTCTTGTGTTTTTCTCACTATCAGTTGGCATCACAGTATAGTCTGTGCTAAACACTTAACAGTGGTGCAGAAAAGATCTTGAGAAAAACACATATTTTATCATGGCTGATGAATCTGAAGTATCTGGCTCTAGTTGGGGGGGGGGGGGGGGGGTACTCCCAATCCTTTTGGTAGTGTTAATTATGATTACAGTACCTCTGAGAAAAATAATTATTCAGCTAGACCTCTAACCTACAATGGAGACTCTATTGATTTTTAATGGTGAAAGAGCAAAATGCACACATATATCATTGGTCTTGATGATGAGTTGTGGGATATTTTAAAATATGACATTGTTATTCAAGTCAATGGAGTTGGTATGATGTCTGATAGAAAATCTCTCACACCTGCTCAGAAAAATATTTACAAAAAATATCATAGAGTTAGAGGCATCTTAGTTTATGCTCTACCTCACTATGAGTACATCAAAATCATTGATAAATATTCTCCTCATACCATTTTAAAATCCCTATGTGCTTCCTATGAAGGGAATCAACAAGTTAAGAAAGCTAAGGCTAACTTTCTGGTTTAGCAATATGAGTTGTTCATAATGAAGGAAGATGAAGATATTGAAACCACGTTTTCTAGATTTCAAGTTCTTTTACCAAGCCTCTAGGTTTTGAACAAAAGTTATACTACATCTGACCATGTTAAGAAATCTTAAGAAAACTCCCATCAGATACAGATTTAAGGTCGCAACTATTCATGAGGCTTAAAACCAGAACAAGTTGTCTCTTGAAAGTCTGATAAGTAACCTTCAGAGCTATGATATGGAACTGAATGGAGATGAGCCTATAAAGAATTCTAAATCATTGGCCTTGAAGCCAATTATAGAAAGTATGGTGATAAAGTTGTCAGATCCTTAAAAGTATGTAAACCAAAAAACAGCTTCTGATGAAGAAGATTATGATGGTTACACTAATGATGAGGAAATGACCTTTATCATTAAGAGGTTTCAATCTCTAGCTAACAAAAATACGAGGTTCTCTGGCAGATGATTTGGCCTGATCATTTTATAGCTCATTGTCCAGAACTTTAGAAGGACAAAGCCAAAAAGGGGAACTTCCAGAAGAACAACATATTTAGATTCACAATCAGAAGTTGACTCTGACTCAGATTTAGAGGATACTAATGAGGTATTCTCTAAACTATCTAGACCTAATTTAATTAATTTATGTCAAGATCTTATGGATAGATGTTAGGAGAAAGCCTGACATATGAAAATTATAAAGAAGCAATATGGTCTTATGAGAGATGAATTAATTTTTTCTAGAAACAAGATTGAAAATCTCGAAAGAGATCATATTACTTTCATAAAGGATATGCCTGACAAACCTCTTAATGAGTATGAATTAATTTTTTAAGAATTTGTTGTAATTAACTTTAATAGAATCAAACTTACATCTATGATCTATGGTGCAAGTAAAAGCAAAAAAAAAGCTCTTAATTATCATAAAAAATCTTTTAATTCAAGGACTGAAACCTTGATAAAACTAGTTTGCGAGTGCTAAAGGGATTGCTACCTTATGATTCATATTATACTTTGCAAGCATGTTATTAAGATAATTGCTGCAAAATAATCCCATCCTTGATCAATAATCTTAAGACTCCAATACTTTTTAAAGAGATTTTATGTCCTAAAAAATCTTTGTATAAGCATGAAATGATATTTTTTTTTCAATTTAAAACTAAATTGCTTTTAATGCATTTCTTCTATAGGATTGTAAGCCTCGCATTGCAGAAGGGAAGGACAACAAGGTATTAAGGTCTAGAGAAAGTAAAGAAATCAAAATGCCAAGAAAGATCAAAGTCGTTTTAAAGTTAATTCTCGTCAAAAAGTCAAGAGTGTAAAGTTCGATTCAGGTGTACAAAGACAAATTAAACAACAAGTCACACTTTGGTTATGTCAATCTAGGTTTGGAGAATTACTCTTTTTGTTCGATTTGATCGAGATCATTAATATTTATGTGTTTTTTAATTAAAAATTTAATATCTTTTAAATATTGTGGATTTTGAGGGAGATAATGTCATTTATAAGTAAATTTTTCAATAGTTGCTCGACATTAGCTCATAGTGTTTGCGAGTCTCTACTAATAAAATTGATATTTATTTTTAATTTTTTATATCATTTTTAATTATTTTCTTGTTTTAATAACTTTTATAATTACTGACTTTATAATAATTTGCACTAATTATACAACTAAAAAAACAGTATTTTCTGGTTTATACTTTATGCTATGAGATCAGAAGTTTTACAAGTCGTATCAAACGGTGCAAGACCAAAACTATAAGCATGATCATTTCAACGCATGATTGCTTGCTGGCACAAAGATAAAGTAAATAAGGTTAATGACTTTTCTGTTGGTTAATTTGGGATCAAATATCCAAAGTTTATTCTTCTAGCTTTAACTCTGTTGACAAATACTTTGTCAACGGTTAAACAACTAGTAGTAAAAATGAATGACTTGGTGTCGGTTGACATTATCAATTCCTTCCTTTTTAATTATGATTTCCTTTGACAGCGATGCCTACAATTTGCAAATTTTAAGTGTGAAATGTAAAGTCATTGGGACCAGTTGGGGCCTTAACGGGGTCATGTGCAAGCGTGGAAACAGCTCTTTCAACAATTTGGAAACAAGAAATTAATGTCTATTGAAAACTAGAAAAGCCAATGAAAATTTGTACTTGAAATTTTGTGTGAAAAGAAAAGAATCATGTATATTGCCTAATGGAGCAACATCTAAATTTGTTCTAAGTCTTAGGCGTACAATTATGAGATCACATACATGAATAGGAGGAGTATGGAAAGAAAAGAATCGACCACCAATGGTAACGTAAGAGTGAGATTAAGGTATTCTAGATTTTCTTCCCTTAAGAAAGATTAGAAATGTAAGATTATGAGCTTATGTAAGAAAGATTTTCTTCTCTTTAGCTTTTGAGGATCAAAGTTTTCTTTTACTTCTCTTTTATATATATATATATATATATATATATATATATATATATATATATATATATATATATATATATATATATATATATATATATATATATATATATATATATATATATATATATATATATATATATATATATATATATATATATATATATATATATATATTTATTTATATATATGCACACATCCACACAAGTTAGTGAAAAGTGAAGATCAGAAAAGTATATCTTACTTTTTCTGTGACGTGAATTTTGTACCTTAAGTCAAGTGGAGTGTATTTGAGTTAATTTGGTCCTTAACTATTAGGACCTTTGAGCAGTTCAGAACAGTTACTCTCAAGGCGTATTTAGCATTTAGGGAGCCATAAAAGTCTTTAGTGGTCGAGGTCGACCTCCAAGAATGTTATTCGATGTGAATTGAAAGTGAAACACTTAGATTCAGTTGAAAAATTAGCGGGAGGCAGACGCATTGAATGCTCTCCTATTATTGAAACATTTAGCTTTCTGCTCCTAGCATGTCACCCTAGATATCGAGGCCAGGGAATGATACCCATACTTAGGGTACTCGAGTGTTTTCGGTTTTTTGTTATGCTTGAGGCGACGACGAACTTACTGGCCTTGGATCTTTCGCTTGTTTTTTTTACTGTTGATTTTCGACTAATTTTTTATAAAAGGAGGATTTTGCCCATAAAGCTCCTTTTCACCTTCTTTCTACTCTCTGCATATTTCTTCTCCTGGATTTAGTTGTCGACTTTGCTGCTCCAACCTTTATACCTTCTATTGCTTTCTGTTTTTTTTCTTACATGTACACAATTGTCATCCGGAAAATCTGATGGCGGCGGAAAATGTAAAGCATTACTCCTGGGTGGACTTTGAATATCTGGAAACACTTTTCAACTATACTCAGGAAGTTAAGGTGGTTGCGGTCTCCTTTGAGTTAGGGTCTCCCTTTGATTGGGAAAATCTAAATAATCCCTGCTAACAAGTGGGTGTACATTGAGTTCTAATTGTGTTTTATTCCTTTCTACGAATGCATCCTTCAGAAGTTGGGTGTCCGACTTCCACTGATTACCTTTGAAAAAAAGGTGATAGATTATCTTCGTGTTCCTCCCTCGTAGCTTCATCTGTGTGCTTGGGGCTTCATGAGAGTTTTCCAATACTGGTATGAGTATCAAGGAGACATGGGTTCAGTCTCTAAGAACCTCTTTTTCCATCTTCTTGAGGTTAACCCTGTCTCGAAGAGGGACAACAATTACAGACTCGTTTCTCTTTGTTGTGCCAAAAATAAAGTCTTTCATGTTTATATGGAGAGCTGTAAGAGTTTCAAATTTGGGTATTTCTTGGCCACCCCCTTTCCCCCATTAATCATGCTATGTTGTTTTGGACCCTTCTAGAAAGCTGATTGCGTGTGTCGATTGGAAGAGACAATTCTGGTCTCCTGACCATTTCTCAAAGGAGGCTAAACATATTTTGTACGAAACCCACACCAACGTGGAGAAGGCCATGAAGGTGAATTTTCTTCACTTCTCTAATGCTGAGATACATTGTCAGAATGTCCTTGAGGCGACTTCTACTAAAAAGAGGAAGAAATCCATTTGTATATTCTCTATTTGTGCCTTGTTTGTTGTATGTGAACTTGAACCACATCTTACCTATCTATTTTCTTCTTCTTTTTAGATGGCCTCAAAAGGAAGGATACCTCGGTTACTCGTGTAGTGCCAACCTAATATGCCAGGGACCTTTTAGTTGCCCTAACACCTTCAAATGGTGAAGCAAGAAGAATCATGACTGGCCTGCTCTAACTGACAGAAGAAGGACCAGGGTAAAGCGGTAACACGGGGAAGTCTTGCTAAAAAGTTAAAACAGCTTGGGCCTGCTCATGCTATCTACTTGGAGAATACTTCTCTCCTGTTTCCCCTAGTGTTTTCTAGTTGTTTACCTCAGACCATGCTGAAGATGAAGGATTATGTGCGCGCCATCTTTCTAAGACCGTCATATCTTGATTATTACCAGAGTTTGTGTACCAAGTATTGCAAGTGGATTCACTTACGACCCAGCTTGTGGTCGGACACAAGGAACATCTTATCCTCGACACTTCTTCTCAAGGTGTCGAGGACTCAAAGGATCAATGTACTCTTACTGATGCAAAAGTAGCCAGCTTCTAAAGGGATTTCTCTAAGCTTCTCAGTCGCCTGGATCCAGTGTGTCATTTGTTAAAAGAGGTGAAGCAGTAAGGATCTCATACGACTTTGGTTGGTCGCATAACATAACTTAAATGGCTGATTTAAGAGGAAAGTGATGGTTTTCATCTAATAGAACTCAATTTCAAGACTTCGTCTACTAGTGTCCAAGACGGCAAGACAAAACTTGAGGAGAAGAGGGACACCAAATATAAGGAAATGAAGGATGCTTAAATTGTGAAGATTGTGTCAAGCATGTGTCCCTACTATCCCAAGCTTATCAAAGAATTTATTGTCAATATTTACAGAGACTTCAACAATGTTGGAATCAAACATTACATAAAGATCCATGTTGAGGTTGTTGTATCAAATTTTATCCTGCCATAATCAATGAATACCTAGGAAGAAGCAAGTTGATCACATCTGAAAATGTTCCTTCTCTAAAAATGACTTCTCAGGAAATTACTAGATGTGTATATGAAGTTTGTCCAAGAAAAGGTTTACTCCCAACCAAAATAACAACTTCATAAGGAATAATTATTCACTCAAGATAAAAATCTACTATTGGTAAATTTACAATTTTTCCATCACCTATAATAATATTTCTCGCTAGACTCAAGAACACTCTCGAAGCACCATGGCTAAAATACGTTAGAAAATATAATATATTTAGAGAGGTGATGAGAGAAATAAAAAGTGAGGTTTTTTTCCCACATTTTCTAGTTGTGAAAAGGTGATAAATAAGCTCTCTATTTATAGGTTAAAGTGTGTTATAAATTTGGAAACAATCCATGAGACTTTTACCTCACTTAATTTATTAGGCTAATATATTAGGCACCTCAAATAATTGATTGTTGAGGCCCAAAATGGAAGGTTTAGATATAAAGCATTTACCAATCATTAAGAGACTATAAAAATCGATTATGGACTCGATTAAACATCATCTTATCAATTAGGGAAAAGGTTTACTCCCAACCAAAATAACAACTTCATACGGAATAATTATTCACTCAAGATAAAAATCTACTATTGATAAATTTACAATTTTTCCATCACCTATAATAATATTTCTCGCTAGACTCAAGAACACTCTCGAAGCACCATGGCTAAAATACGTTAGAAAATATAATATATTTAGAGAGGTGATGAGAGAAATAAAAAGTGAGGTTTTTTTCCCACATTTTCTAGTTGTGAAAAAATGATAGATAAGCTCTCTATTTATAGGTTAAAGTGTGTTATAAATTTGGAAACAATCCATGAAACTTTTACCTCACTTAATTTATTAGGCTAATGTATTAGGCACCTCAAATAATTGATTGTTGAGGCCCAAAATGGAAGGTTTAGATATAGAGCATTTACCAATCATTAAGAGACTATAAAAATCGATTATGGACTCGATTAAGCATCATCTAATCAATTAGGAAAAAGAATTTACTGATTAGGTGGTTTGAAAAGTCTCGTAATCAATTGAGCACTCCCCTAATAAATTTGTTAGGCATCAAAAATATTTTTTTGGTGATTTAATTTAATAAGTGAGAGGTTTCTCAAATATTTTTATTGTGTGTGATTTAGCCTTTATGTTTTTCAGAAATTCCCATGTGTCTCTACAAGATATTGGTCACTCAAATAAACATGACTAGGAAAGCCTTCACACTTCCTCTCTTTCACACTAATCCATGCATGATTGATTTAAGATTCCTCGTTTAGTCCTTATGAAAAAGAGCCTTTCTTTAGGAAGTAGTTTTGTAAAAATATCTGCGAGTTGATTAGCTGATATCACAAACTCAAGTATGCACCTCCTTTTTCAAAATGATCCTTAATAAAGTGGTGCCTAACTTCAATGTGTTTATCCCGAGAGTGAAGTATCGAATTTTGGGTGAGATTTATGACGTTGGCATTTTCACACCTCATCGTGAAAACTTCAAGAGTAACATTGTAATCATTGAGTTATTGTTTCATCCAAATAATCTAAGAGAGACAACCACTCGCAACAACATATTCGGCCTCAATTTTGGATAGCATGACACTGGCTTATTTCTTGCTATGCTAGGAGACCAAGTGAGTGGCTAATACCGCTTGTAATTTTTCTATCCAATCTGTACCTAACAAAATTAGAATTAATGTATAAACTAAGTCATATTCCACTCCCTTGGGGTAACATAAACTCATTTGTTGTGTGATAGTGAGATATCTCATGATGTATTTGACTGTAATGAGATGTAATTCATTTAACATGATTTCAGAGTGAGATGCATTGAGATAGAGAAGATAGCCTATTGTCTTTCTTCAATTGGATTCTCATTCTCGTCCTTGTCGAGGTTACACGAGGCTGAAATTGGAGGTTTTATTATTTTGGGCTTCCCCATCAAACCTCTTTAGTAGTTCTTTGCAATATTTGGCTTGGTAGATGAAGGTTTCTTCCATAGTTTGATGAATTTGAAGTCCTAGGAAGTATCGAAGTTCCGCCATCATTGACATTCTTTCTGCATCGTTTAAGAAAACTCCTTGCATAAGGATTCGTAAGTAGCACCAAAGATGATATCACCGACATAAATCTGAAGCAGTAAAATGTCATGCTCAAATTTCTTAACGAAAAGGTTTTTATCGACTTGTCCTCTTTGGAACTTTTTTTCAAGAAAGAATTTTCTTAGACGATCGTACCATGCTCTAGGAGCTTGTTTTAGACCATATAAGGATTTCTTGAGCTTGAAAACATTATCAAGAAAGGCTGAGTTGATAAAACTTTGAGGTTGATCAACATATATCTCCTCTTGGATGTACCCATTTTGAAAAATACGTTTTAGATCCATTTGAAATAGTTTGAAATTCATGATGCAGGAAAAGTTGATAACATCCTTATGGCCTTTAATTGTTTTACAGGGGCATATGGTTCATCAAAATATATTCCTTCATTTTGATTGTAACCTTTTATAAGGAGTTCGTCTTTATTTCTTAAAATATTTCCATCTTTGCCCAACTTTTTGTGAAAGACTCGTCAGGTACCAATCACTTGATGAGTTGAAGCTTTGGAAAATAGTTCCTAAATGTTGTTTCGTTCAAATTGATTTAACTCTTCTTGAATGACAAGAGATCAATTTTCCTTAATGATAGCCTCGTCTATTTCTTTTGGCTCAATTTGTTAAATAAAAAGTCACAATGTGACATACCTTATTGGTGGAGCGTCGATTAGTGACTCCCTTAGAGATATCTCCTATAACATTCTAAATATAATGGTCTTTAGTCGTCCTCCATTCTCTTGGATGAACTTGATGATCTAAAGGAGTATCGGTATTTGGATCTTCAACATGTTCTTGATCCATGACTTGATTTTGACTTTGACTTTGTTTTACTTCTTGATCATTTTCTTTCAGATTTGTCTTTTCTAGAATACCCGCTCAAACAATCACTTCTACTTCTAATATTTTAGGGTCAGTTTCATCAAAAGTAACATGAATTGATTCTTTTATAGTTAGGATTCTTTTGTTAAATACTCTAAAAGTTCTGCTTGAAGTGAAATATCCTATGAATATGCCTTCATCAACTTTTGCGTCAAGTTTTGTGAGGTTATCTTTCACATTGTAAGGATAAAACATTTGCATCCAAAGACATATCAGTAAGAAATATTCTACTTTATTTCTTTGGGGTGTCTGATTTAGAGTTGGTCTTATCAAGACACGATTCATAAAGTAGCAAGTAGTGATTACTACGTTAGCTCAAAAATATTTAGAAAGATTTGTGTCATTGAGCATCATACTCTCAAACTCTTCTAGTCATCTATTTTTCCTTTCCACTACCCTCATTTTGTTGAGTTCATGGAGTTTAAAAGGTATGATGAATACCATTATCATTACAAAAAAAAATCGAATTCCTCATTTTTGAATTCTCCATTGTGGTTGATCAGGGCCGTCTTTGAGGGTGTGCGAGGCGGCATACAGTATAGGGCCTCACATTTTTTGTTGATTAATCTATAGTAAAAAGGACCTCCATACACATATTTCAAGATTATTTTACAACTAAATAGAGCCTTTTAAAAAAATTTCACCACTCAACTGAAGTTAACTTCAACTTCTTACACAGGGCCTCTCAAAAGTTTGAGACAACTCCGTGGTTGCTTCTAATTGATGCAATGGTTACTCCCTTTTCATTCGCATAATCTTGGCTAGTTTTTGAGTTCATACTTATTCACACATTACTTCTGATTTATATCATTTGACTTTAGCATTAAAGTATTAACTTTGCAAGTTGACCCCTCTCCATCATATCAAAAATATAAATCCGCTTGAGTACCCCATCTTTCATTTCTAATTTAATAAAATAGAGTAATTTAATAACAACAGAGTAATTTTTAATTTAATAACAATAGAGTAATTTTTATATATTAAAAAAAAACCCTTCAATTTGTTAGGATAAAATAAAAGTATATTCCCGTTAATGATGATAGGAAAATTCAAATGGATAATACTAATAATTTGTTAAATATTGGCAACATGGAAATCGGTGAATTGATGAGATTGACATTGAGTCGGAGGCAGTGAATGTATCACCACTAATTAATACACACCAAATAGGAAATTAAATCAATTCTTTCCGCTAAAATATCCACGTGCTTTAAAATCTTCCACGCTAATTTTAATATTTTATTTATTTTAATTCCTTTTAGTTTCCTTTTCTTATTTTTATTTGGATTAGTGTTAGATGAGATTGAGATTGTAATTCTTTTTTGGTAGAGGTAAAACAAAGTAATTAGAAGAGGGATCATAGGAATTTATTAGATTCTGATTATTCAAATTGGAATATATTTTGGATAGGATATACCATATACTTAGATTCTTGATTTCGGATTAATTTATTGGTGGAAGAGTTTTAAATGACAATACTTGTTGCCCTTTGTAGAGTGGCTGATTTGAAATAGTATTTTTTCTCTTTTCTTAATTATTAAGGCTTTAAGTAAATTAAATTTGATCATGTGTACATTTTAAGGAGGTTATTTAAGTTTGAGAGTCTTTCTAGTTTTCTTCACATCGTTCCGAATTTAATGGAGTTTATTCAAATTTTGTTCTCTGAATTGATCTCTCCCCCACAACAAGATCCACCACTTAGGTTTTCAATGTTGCGGCAGTAATAAAGTTTTTCGTTGAGGCGATTAATAACGTATGTAATATTTCCCAAAGTCAACTTCTAATTCCTTGCATGAAGGAAGATAAATGCATTATTTCAATCCCAGAAGATGAATACAATATGGGTGTGGAAGTTTGTAAACATAACCTTCACGAAAGAGTTGTTTGGTTAAAGAGCTCTTTTCCGCTAACGGTAGTTAGCTTGCACCACAAACAATCTAAATTTGGCAATACTTCTTTGGGAAAAGGTTTTTTTTTTCTTTTCAAATTTTCCTTCTCCTGTTTATAAAATGTTCGTCTTGTTCGTTCTGTCAGTGCTTAGAACTTAAACCCATGAATTTTGTAGTTGTTCCCTTGGACAAGATTAATGCACAAGGTTGTACTGGAAGCAAAAACAATATTTGAAACAACAACTTTGTTTTCATTCAATTCAAATCACTACATTCATTAATACATCACAATACAACATTCATTAATACATCCAAAAACAACATTCATATAATTAACAGACAAAATAATACAACAATGTTCTATGTTTAAACAATGACAAAATAAACCCAAGAACAAATAAGAACTATAACTACAAAGGTCAACTTCTTCCTTGTGCTCTCTAACTTGTTCCTCATATCTTTCATCTCCTTAGAACACAGTTTTGTCCCAAATTCTCTTCTAAATTCTTTTCCAAAATCCTTTCCAAATTTTCTCATATGCTCTATCATGACATCACATCTACTACAACCATCATCATCCTCCTCAATTTCCTTCCTATCAATAGAACCAATATACTCATCATCCCAATAAAATAGCTGACAATCTTCTTCTTTCCTCCAAAATCCGCACTTCCAATATTTTCTACCAGGATTTGCAGCTGACTTTGAAACTAACACCTTCATTGAAAGACAATGTCAACATTTGAGAGTGATTCTACCATTAGAGGACATGTTATTTTTTGAACTTTCGACCATTGATGAAGGAACACAGTTATGTGTGGAGGAAGAAGGAAGAATACAAAGGTGTTAAACATCTGCAGATGGTAGTTCGAAGGAGGGAGAAGACAAATGGATTATGTGTGAAATATAAATTGGGATTTAGGTTAACAATTATAAGATTACCGCTTTGTAAAATTAATCATGTTAATACACGTGGTAAATAATAAAATGAAATTGATGACATGTTAATACACATGGTAAATAATAAAATGAATAAAAAACAAAATATATTACACATATGCAAAGCCACGTCAGACAAATTAATGAGTTGGTTTAATGAATTAGAGAAATCTTCAAATGTTAGGGGGGAGGGGGGGGGGGGGGGGGGGGTGGAATCTAAATTTTTTTTACAGGGAGATTTTTTAATTTCGCCAAATGGCAGGGGCAAAACAACTATTAACCCTATTATATTTGAATCAATAAACTTTAAAAGGCTAAAAAGTGTTGTGTTAAAATGAAATTGAATATTTTTTATTTAATTTAATAGTAACATGTTATCATCACTACAATTATCTATTTGATCACCTTCAATCACTTCTTTACTGTCATTAATCATGAACCATTTGCTCCGACCACCACTTTAAATCTATATTTGAGCAATCAAAAATCTCAGTCTAGCCACTTTGGATCACCATTATCTCCACTATATTGTTGAGAATAATATGCCAAGTATGAGTTTGAGTCCCACATAGATTATAAATGTGGATAGTTAAGTATTTATAACTGGGAGAACCCATACATATATCATCTTAAGATTTTAGGTGAATATGTAGTGTCTCTCTCACTTATGTTGCTCCTTATGTTCTAATATATATATATATATATATATATATATATATATATATATATATATATATATATATATATATATATATATATATATATATATATATATATATATATATATATATATATATATATATATATATATATATATATATATATATATATATATATATATATATATATATATATATATATATATATATATATATATATATATATATATATATATATATATATATATATATATATATATATATATATATATATATATATTGGTTAGGGGTGTTCAAATCCAAATCGGTCCAAATAAAAATCAGAAACCAATCCAAAAAAATACTTTTTTTTATTAATACTAGCGTTCAGACGGGCACTCCCGTGCCCGTTTGTCCTCTTCTTTTAATGCGCACAGCATAGGAAAATATATGTGTGTATATTTTGTATGAAGTTTTTATCATAGTTAAGATTAATTAAAAGTAAAGTTTTTAGATATCCTTAAGCAGTCTTAAAATCAGGATGATAAATGTATATATACTAAAAATACTTTAATGAATTAACTATATATTAATGCTACTATTATTTTAAACATACCGAATTAAATAAAATTTAGATAAAAAAAATATGTTGTCTAAACATACTAATAATATTATTACATTTTGAAAATGATAAACAAAGTTATTCTAAATTATATTAAATAACCAAAGAATACAAAGTACTATTTATACAGTGTAATCAATAACGTTCTTTAAGAGGAAGGCCAGACATAAAATCTTTATCTTGAGAATTTTCTCTCTCCCAGCAATTATTTTCCGTAGTAAAGAAAAAAATGTAAGACTCTCACATTAGAATTGCTTTAGAGAAAAATATAGTGAAATTAATAGTAATTAGTGTAATATATTATTTTTCTATCTGGTAAAGATTCGAATCAATTCTTCATATATCCCTTTATCGATGCGCTCTTGAGCTTTAAAAAACTACAAATACATCATGAAATGTCATATCAATAAAGAAATACATTCAAAATATGTGACTTGTTTGATTATAATCTGGTGTACTAAGCCATAAATAAATGTATACCTGAAGAATGAAGATACTTTGTTTTAGTTCAGATTGGTAGAACAACAACCCTGACTTATTTTTGAATTACGTGGATTTCTGGTAAAAAAGGAAAGCAATGAGTTGAGTGAATATACATGGTTTTATTTACACAAACCAATAATAAAAATAAAATTCATGCATTCAAAAATATCCTATGGATAAATATTATTAAATGAATAAAATAAAAACATGTCCATCCTTTGAGATATTATTTCTATTTTCACCATTTTTCAAAGTCGTGTTTTATCTGTTATCACTGTAGATCCCAACCGACAGAGTAAACTTTTAGACGCTTGACCTGTTTTAATAAGGATGATAAAAGTGTTATTGAAAGAGTGGTGAAAATGCAACAAACATATTTTTTTATACATGTTAAGAAAAAGGTAAACACACCTTATTATCTAGCTTGCCGATAGATGAAATTGTTTGTTCATCCTTCAATGTGTTCCATTTATCTTTAAAGTCACACATCTAAAATTTATTCCGTATGAGAATAGTGAGAGTAAGTATGATCCAATTGATTGATTATAATTAAAAGCATAAAATAAATAATTAAGTATAGCTTACTTTTATGTCGAAGCAAGTTTCAACATTCTTCTGTCTCAGCTCCTTACATAATTGGAAAACTTCATTGTGTTCTAGTTTGGCTGTATATCAAAACCACACAACTTTATACTTAGTTATACGTAGTTATTGTTCTAGACTGGGTCGACGCTTGGCCCATAGTCGAGCAGACCCAAACCCCACCAGGTTGGAAGACCCAATAAGACCTCATCGTCGGGTAGAGACCTGTTAGACAGAACATCTTCTCCCGTCGGGCACAGACCAACGGCAGTCGAGCAGGATCCTCATATCTGCCCGACTCGCCTCTTTTCTGCCCCACGGTCAGGAAGAACCCATCCAGCTCGAGAAGCTCCTCTGACCTCCCCTGCGTTCTCAACGTGTCCCCTACGCGGAGACACGTCATTGGGTAACTATCTGTGTCCTGATTATTTGGTCCTCCACATCCCGGATAGCACGAAACAGTTACACTAGGGCGAATACCATGTGCTGGTCTTCATGACGCCACGTCAGCCCTAGCAGTTACCAGCGTTGGGACTGGCAGCTCAGCCCAACGCATAGTAACCGTTGGGCCTGACAGTCCAGCCCAACGCATAGTAATCGTTGGCCATGCGCTGAGGGCTCATTATGAAAACCCTATTCCACTAGAGGGTCAGGTAATCTAATTCTTACGGCTTCCTCTCTGTACTTGGTATCACTCTGTTCGTCCTTACTTTGGCATCAGAGTATGTTTCAGGTACACCCCCCTTTTTTGTCCGTCAAGTCAACAGTTTGATATCTCAGACGCGTAGCAGGCCAATGATCTCTTCTGATCAGGTACGATCAGTGGCGCCGTCTGTGGGAATAATATAGCTTCCTCGTTCCTCCGAGCAGAAGAACCAAAGCTTCCAACTTAAATTTCCGAGATCATGACTAGCCCACATCACGACGGTGCTGTCCATAATTCCGCTTTCGCCCCACTTACCAACGGTGATGACCAGGCTGGGCCCTCCCACGT